>ML663557.1:32043422-32404527 GCA_007570785.1 Antilocapra americana
CTTCAAGAAAATTAGAGCTACCAAGGGAACATTTCATGCAAAGATGGGCACAATAAAAGAGAGAAATGGTATGGACCTAACAGAAGCAGAAGAGATTAATAAGAGGTGGCAAGAATACACAGAACTATACAAAAAAGATCTTCATGACCCAGATAACCACGATGGTGTGATCACTCACCTAAAGCCAGACACCTTGGAATGTGAAGTCAAGTGGGCCTTAGGAAGCATCACTATGAATAAAGCTAGTGGAGGTGATGGAATTCCAGTTGATCTATTTCAAATCCTAAAAGATGATGCTGTGAAAGTGCTGCACTCAATATGCCAGCAAATTTGAAAAACTCAGCAGTGGCCACAGGACTAGAAAAGGTCGGTTTTCTCCAGTCCTGAAGAAGGGGAATGCCAAAAATGCTCAAACTACTGCACAATTACACTCATCTCACACACTAGTAAAGTAATGCTCAAAATTCTCCAAGGCAGGCTTCAACAGTACATGAACTGTGAATTTCCAGATGTTGAAGATGGATTTAGTAAAGGCAGAGGAACCAGAGATCAAATTGCCAACATCCGCTGAATCATCAGAAAAGCAAGAGAATTCCAGAAAAACATCTTCTTCTGCTTTATTGACTATGCCAAATTCCTTGACTCTGTGGATCACAACAAACTGTCGAAAATTCTTAAAGAGATGGGAATACCAGACCACCTGACCTGCCTCCTGAGAAATCTGTATGCCGGTCAGGAAGCAATAGTTAGAACTGGACATGGAACAACAGGCTGGTTCCAAATCAGGATAGGAGTACATGAAGGGCTGTACACTGTCACCCTGTTTCTTTAATTTCTTTGCAGAGTACATCATGAGAAACGCTAGGCTGGATGAAACACAAACTGGAATCAAGATTGCCAGGGGAAATATCAATAATCTCAGATATGCAGATGATACCACTCTTATGGCAGAAAGCAGAGAAGAACTAAAGAGCCTCTTGGTGAAAGTAAAAGAGGAGAGTGAAAAAGTTGGCTTAAAGCTCAACATTAAACAAACGAAGATCGTGGCATCTGGTCCCATCACTTCATGGCAAATGGTTGGGAAAACAGTGTAAACATCGATAGACTTTATTTCTTGGGGTTCCAAAATCACTGCAGATGATGACTGCAGCCTTGAAATTAAAACACGTTTGCTCCTTGGAAGAAAAGCAATGACCAACCTAGACAGCATATTACAAAGAGAGACATTACTTTGCCAACAAAGGTCCATCTAGTCAAAGCTGTGGTTTGTCCAGTAGTTATGGATGGATGTGAGAGTTGGACTATAATGAAAGCTGAGTGCAGAATTAATTATTCTGAACTGTAGTGTTGGTGAAGACTCTTGAGATTCCCTTGGACTGCAAGGAGATCCAACCAGTCTATCCTAAAGGAAATCAAACCTGATTACTCATTGGAAGGACTGATGCTGAAGCTGAAGCTTCAATACTTTGGCCACCTAATGCAAAGAACTGACTCATTTGAAAAGACCCTGATGCTGGTAAAGATTGAAGGCGGGAGGAGAAGGGAACAACAGAGGATGAGATGTTTTTATGCCATGGCCAACTAGACTGACATGAGCTTGAGTAAACTCCGGGAGTTGGTGATGGACAGGGAGGCCTGGCGTGCTGCAGTCATGGAGTCACAAAGAGTCGGACATGACTGAGTGACTGAACTGAACTGAATGGCATGGAACTACTATCAGTTTTGTAGGAAATTTGGCAGAATACAGCTTCAACACAGATGGGATTTCAGTAAAAACAGCTTATACAACCAGTAAAGGTCAGTGAGAAGGCTGCAAAACCCAAGGCTTTAGCTCCACTGATACTTTAAAACAGGGCATAACAGGGATAAAATTGAGCATAATTTCCTCCACTTACAACTAATTTATTTTTCAAGTGCTAGTGTAAATTCTAACAGTCTCTTAGGTAGGGTAATGAATTTACTCCTTGACTCCAAAGGCTAAGTTTCATTCGGAATGTCATTGATGTGACTAAAATAGAGAATAGTGAAATTACAGATTTGTTTTACTCTTAAAAAAATTCTACAGGAATAAATAATATCATTTACTTATCAAAATATTCACTGAAAAACTAAGAAATCCTAGAGAGATTCTGTGGCCATGGGCCTGTACTTAGGTGTACGAAATCTGACAGGAAGAGACATGTATGCACACAGAAAACCATTTAGGAGGGACCAGATAAAATACATTAGAGTTCAGAAAAGAGAGACTAACACTCTTTTAAAAATATCTCAGTCAGTTCAATTCAGTCACTCAATCGTGTCCAACTCTCTATGACCCCATAGATTGCAGCACGCCAGGCTTCCCTATCCATAACCAACTCCCGGAGCTTACTCAAACTCATGTCCATCAAGTCAGTGATGCAATCCAACCATATCATCCTCTGTCATCCCCTTTTCCTGCCTTCAATCCTTCCCAGCATCAATTTTTTTTCCAACAAGTCAGTTCTTTGCATCAGATGGCCAAAGTATCAGAGTTTCAGCTTCAGCATCGTCCTTTCAATGAATATTCAAGACTGATTTCCTTTAGGATGGACTGTTTTGATCTCTTTGCAGTCCAAGGGACTCTTAAGAGTCTTCTCCAACACCACAGTTCAAAAGCTTCAATTCTTCAGTGCTCAGCTTTCTTTATCATCCAACTCTCATATCCATACATGACCACTGGAAAAACCACAGCATTGACTAGATGGACCTTTGTTGGCAAAGGAATGTCTCTGCTTTTTAATATGCTGTCTAGATTGGTCATAGCTTTTCTTCCAAAGAGGAAGTGTCTTTTAATTTCAAAGCTGCAGTCACCACCTGCAGTGTTTTGGAGCCCCCAAAATAACGTCTGTCACTGTTTCCCCATCTATTTGCCATGAAGTGATGGGACTGGATGCCATGATCTTAGTTTGCTGAATGCTGAGTTTAAAGCCAACTTTTTCAGTCTCCTCTTTTACTTTCGCCAAGAGGCTCTTTAGTTCTTCATCACTTTCTGCCATAAGGGTGGTGTCACCTGCATATCTCAGGTTATTGATATTTCTCCCAGCAATCTTGATTCTAGCTTGTGGGTCATCCAGCCTGGCATTTCACATGATGGACTCTGCATATATGTTAATTAAGCAGGGCGACAATACACAGCTTTGATGTACTCCTTTCCCTATTTGGAACCAGTCTGCTGTTCCATGTCCAGTTCTAACTGTTGCTTCTTGAGTTGCATACATATGTCTCAGGAGGCGGGTCAGGTGGTCTGCTATTCCCATCTCTTTAAGAATTTCCGACAGTGTGTTGTGATTCACACTGTCAAAGGTTTTGGTGTAGTCAACAAAGCAAAAGTAGATGTTTTTCTGGAACTCTGTTTCTTTTCTGATGATCCAGCAGATGTTGGCAATTTGATCTCTGGTTCCTCTGCCTTTTCTAAATCCATCTTGAACATCTGGAAGTTCACAGTTCATGAACTGCAGAAGTCTGTCTTGGAGAATTTTGAGCATTACTTTACTAGCGTGTGAGATGAGTGTAACTGTGCAGTAGTTTGAACATTCTTTGGCATTGCCCTTCTTCGGGACTAAAATGAAAACTGACCTTTTCCAGTCCTGTGGCCACTGCTGAGTTTTTCAAATTTGCTGGCATATTGAGTGCAGCACTTTCATAGCATCATCCTTTAGGATTTGAAATAGATCAACTGGAATTCCATCACCTCCACTAGCTTTGTTCATAGTGATGCTTCCTAAGTGATGCCGACTTGACTTAGCATTCCAGGATGTCTGGCTCTATCTAGGTGAGTGATCACACCATCGTGGTTATCTGGGTCATGAAGATCTTTTTTGTACAGTTTTTCTGTGTATTCTTTCCACCTCTTCTTGTCATCTTCTGCTTCTGTCAGATCTATATCATTTCTGTTCTTTATTGTGCCCATCTTTGCATAAAGTTTTCCCTTTGTTTTCCATAATTTTCTTGAAGAGATCTCTAGTCTTTCCCATTCTATTGTTTTCCTCTATTTCTTTGCACAGATCATTGAGGAAGGTTTTCTTATCTCTCCTTGCTATTCTTTGGACCTCTGCATTCAAATGGGTATATCTTTCCTTTTTTCCTTTGCCTTTAGCTTCCCTTATTTTCTCAGCTATTTGTTAGGCCTCCTCAGACAACCATTTTGCCTTTTTAAAAACCCCTAAGTACATATAATTAGAAACTTAATAATCTCCAGGATCTATATTATTAATAGAATATTTGTTATTTTGGATGTTTTCAATAATCACTTTAAGAAAATCAGGCCTACTCTATGCCAAGGCCTAAAAAGAGAAAGTTACTTTGAGAATCAAAATGGATAAAGGGAGAATGAAACAAAACTCCAGAGCAAAGAGCTAGAGGCATCTGTTTGATTTATTAGGACCATGAATCAGGTTTTAGTATATATAGATGCCAAGAATAAAATACACAGATATGAATGATGGTGTTTAACAAGTCAATAAAGTATTTTTTTTAAGAAAAAAAGGTAGAAAGAAACACATAAAGAAGGAGGAAAGGGGGAAGTAAAAAAAGGTTTGGTTACTTAATACATTTGTGCTGGGATCTGTTTCACTCATGCTTGTGACCATATGTTTATAATGTAGATGTAGTAACAATCCTTTGAACATTATTAAAGCAAAAGAGAAGGTATCATACATTTTAAATAGCAAATAATTATCATATGTTTGGCTAAAAAGTAAGTCAACAGATATAGCTTACACTTATCTGTACTTTGTATTAAGTAAACAGAACTTTTCATTAACAGTAATAAGTGGTTTCAAGTACCTACTTCATGGCTCTAACCAATTCTACCTACAACACATACATTCCCACCAAAAGTTAAAAGATTTGGTAACTGTCACATGAGTGTAGATGTCAGGCAAGGGTATGCTCCTTGGTTCTTGTCTCGACACAACAAAGATTTGGAGTGACGGACATTGAAGCCCTCGGCGGGTCACAGCTCTCGGGCCTTGGACAGACGGTGTTATAGCTTTTAGATAAATCAGTGTTACAGCTCTATTTTATTTAGAAGATGATAGCAGGAGAATCCATTGTCGAAGTGTGAGGGCATGCCGATCCAAAGACATGAAGAGAAGAACGCCACAGTGCGTGGGGGAGAGGAGGAGAGTCCATCTTTGAAGTGCAGGGAGAGAGAGAGACAGTGAGCTCTTTGGCTCCTCTTTTATATGTTTTTTTTTCCCTCCGGGCCCATCCTATGTAAATTGGGCTAGTCAGGCTACCTGAAGTCCTCACTCAGGACCTTCCTTTGACCTTCCTTGTTCTATTTTCCTGGGCTTTTCCCTTCCTTGTCTTCTAGCCACCGCCATTTTGGACTCCTGTTTCCTATTCTAACTATCTAACAGTAACCAAATCCTGCCATTTCAAAGTCTTTTCTGACTTCATAGCAGGATTTGAGCGCAAGAAAGCACCAGGAACTTCCCTGGTGGCTTAGATGGGAAAGTGTCTGCCTACGAGCCGGGAAACCCAGGTTAGATTCCTGGGTTGGGAAGATCCCCTGGAGAAGGAAATGGCAACCCACTCCAGTATTCTTGCCTGAAATATCCCACGGATGGAGGAGACTGGTGGGCTACAGTCCATGGACTCGCAAAGAGTCGGACACAACTGAGTGACTTCACTTTCTTTCTTTAAACACCAGAGAGAAATTTCTTCTAAAGAGTGATGAATCTGGCTCCCTGAAGATTCACGTCATTCTGGTGATAGAGCAGCATGAAAATCATATGCCCAGCACACTTCTGCTGTGATAGCTGAGAGGATGAACCCTCCAATGAAACAGAGAGAATCTCACATAGAGCCCCAATTCTACCACGGAATGGGCAAAATTCTCTAAACCTCAGTTTCCTTTTCTACTAATTTGAAATAATTCTATGAAATCAAATGAAATGCAACACATGGCAAATTTTTAAAAACCAAGGCACCACAGAAAAAAGTAATACTATTATTGCAACAATACAGCTATGGCGTGTTTTCCCTTATATTTTAGCTTTCTCTCATCTACAAAAAACAGCCTTGACAATTTTTAACATTTCATGAATGAAATGTGGATCTGAAGTGCCTGAGACCCCACCCAATTGGTCCTCTTGATGTTGACCAGCTGCACTGGTTTGGAAATCTCAGTTCCTTATTCCAGCCTCAATGGACAGGGAGCCAGGGCACTGCTGTAAGAATCATGAATAATTCATTAACCACTAAGTACAACCATCCATTTGAATTTCAGGTAGTTGGTTCTCCTGAAAGCAGATCTAAAGGAAAAATTACTTCATTGAATTAATGCAGGAAAAAAATGACTGTGCCTTTACTATCACTGTGGATATAAATTATACACTATTTTCCTCAAAAATGGACCTTCAAGCTAAAGTGAGAAGAGTAATCTGGAGAAGTAGTATTAAATTGACTCCCTTCTTTAGCCTGAATGCCTCACCTATGATTGGACTGTACAGATTTTAAGGAGGGAGTAGTGCCTCCCTCTCTATGCCACATAGCAGCCACAATCCAAATGCCTTTCTTCTCTCTCAGCCCACCTCAACAAAGCACTAATCTACACAATCTTAACAGCTTGTCTTCAGGCAATAAGTCAATTCTCTTTCATGGTTTCCTGATTCCTGAACAAAAAGTAGAAAACAGTTTCCATGCTATGGTCTAAGAACCACTTTGATAACGTTTCTTATTGGCTCTTCCAGAAACTTAGTTACCAAGAAATATGATCGTTGTTCAATTCCGAAACGAGTGACCCTCAGGAACCTAAAAAGAGAGCAATGGCTGTATCAGAAAAGCTAAAAGAATTCTCTCCCTTAGCAAATAAATTATGAACATGCTTTTGTTCAATATAGATGTAATCATGACTAACTAGATGGTCTGTTCAATAAATAAATGTTTAACATCTGCCCTTGACTAAAGCCAAGAGGTATAACTCTTAACCTCCAATAAGGTTAATTCAAATAACTGATCCATTCAAACGATCTTAGTCTTGGAGGGAGGCTGTTGATGTTTAGTTGTTCAGTCATGTCTGACTCTTTGTGACCCCATGGACTGCAGCATGCCACGATTCCCTGTCCTTCACCATCTCCTGGAGCTTGCTCAAACTCATGTCCATTAAGTTGGTGATGCCATCCAACCATTTCATCCTCCATCATCCCCTTCTCACCCTGCTTTCAAACTTTCCCAGCATCAGGGTTTTCCCTAATGTGTCGCTCTTCCCATCACATGGCCAAAGTATTGGAGCTTCAGCTTCAGCACTGTCCTTCCAATGAATATTCAGGACTCCAATTTCCTTTAGGATGGACTGTTTCGATCTCCTTGCAATCCAAGGGACTCCCAAGAATCTTCTCCAATACCACAATTCAAAATCATCAATTCTTCGGTGCTCAGTTTTCTTTACAGTCCAACTCTCACATCCATACATGACTACTGGAAAAACTATAGCTTTGACTATATGAACCTTTGTTGGCAAAGTAAGGTCTCTGCTTTATAATATGCTGTCTAAGCTGGTCATAGCATTTCTTCCAAAGAGCAAGTGTCTTTTAATTTCATGGCTGCAGTCACCATCAGCAGTGATTTTGGAATTCAAGAAAATAAAGTCTGTCACTGTTTCCATTGTTTTCCCATCTAATTGGCATGAAGTGACGGGACCAGATGCCATGATCTTCATTTTTTGAATGCTGAGCTTTAAGCCAGCTCTTTCACTCTCCTCTTACACCTTCATCAAGAGGCTCTTTAGTTCCCCTTTGCTTTCTGCCGTTAGGGTGGTAACATCTGCATGTCTGAGGTTATTGATATTTCTCCTAGCAATTGTGATTCTGATCTGTGCTTCATCCAGCTCAGCACTTTGCATGGTGTACTCTGCATATAAGTTAAATAAGCAGGGTGACAATATACAGCCTTGATGCACTCCTTTCCCAATTTGGAATCAGTCCATTGCTCCATGTCCAGTTCTACCTGTTGCTTCTTGACCTGCATACAGGTTTCTCAGGAGGCAGGTAAGTAGGTATGGAATTCCCATCTCTTTAAGAACTTTCCACAGTTTGCTATGATTCACACAGTCAAAGGCTTTGGCACAGTAAATGAAGCAGAAGTAGATTTTGAGGTGGAAGGTGGGAAATAACATGCAAATAACTACAATAAGCATAACAAGTTCTACGGTTAAGTTCTATGATTGATAAGGTGAAGTACCAACACACCATAGGGAATAATCTATTCTTCTTGGGGTACTAGTCAGAAACTATTTCAGAAATACATGAGGTAGGATGGACTTCACAGGAGATCAGGAGGTATAAAGACATGACAGAGAGATCTATATAACAGAACATCATGGGACTGTAAGTATTAAAGGTCAGAATGAGGAGAGAAGTGTCTGGAGAAGACCTTAGAGGCTTCAGGTTTTTTTGTTTTTTTTAATTCCTATGAAAACAAGAGGGAACTGAAAAGTTTTAATTGATCAAATTACAGATCAATTTCAATTTCATGATTAAAAAATGAGCTGTAAATGCCACTAGAGAACATAGTCCTCTGCTTAACAAAATTATGCTAAAAAATAACCTAACAGTGGGACACATTTCCTTAGGGTCTAGTATAATACATTTTATTTATTTGACTTGCCATACTTTAATCAATGTACCAATCCTATGTCTAAAGCAGTGTGCTGATTTTGTATGCATGCTGGATGTTTAATTCATAAAATACTACATATTGTATCAAAGGGGGAAAAAAAGCCACAGGCTTCCCAGGTGGCGCAGTGGTGAAGAATCTACCTACAATGCAGGAGGCTCAGGTTCAATCCCTGTATCAGGAAGATCCCCTGGAGTAGGAAATGGCAACCCACTCCAGTATGCTTGCCTGGAAAATCCCATGGGCAGATGAGCCAAGGGGGCTAGAGTCCATGGGGTCATAAAGAATCGGAAAGGGGGACTCTACAGTGAATGTTGAAAAGGGGGATGACAAAAGATAGGGAGACTAGTCATTAACCAGTCTAGGTCACTGGGGAAGAAGATGATAAAGGTTAAGTCCAAGGTAGTGATAGTGAAGATGGTGAAGACAGAGAGAAGACAATAAAGAGAACAGACACTTGACAGAACTTAATGATCACTTTCATGTGGAATGAAATGATATGAAGGAGTTAAGATAAATCTCACATTTCTTGTTTAGGGACCTGATTGAAGAGTGGTCCCATTAACCAGAAGAGGAAATACAGAAAGATGTAGTTATAGCTGATGATATGTTTTATGTGTACCAGGCATCATTCTCATTAGATCTTCATAACAACCCTGTAAGTTAGATATTATTGTTATTTTCACTTCACCAGGGAGGACACTGAGGCACAAAAAAGCTACATAATTTTCTCAAAGTCACAAAGCTAGTAAGGGACAGATCTAAGACTCAAACCTAGAAAGTCTAACTCTAGCATCTGTGCTCTTGAGCATCAGATTGTGCTACACTATAAAAGTAATGAGAGAAAATGAGGACATGCTGATCTTTAGATTCCTAGAATATCTAAATTAAGACAACAAGTACAGTTAGACTGAGCATCTTGAACTCAGGATAAATGTCCTGTCTAGAGATAAAAATCTGTGAGTCTTCAATGGAGCAGGCTGTTGAAGCCAAAAGAACAGATGAGTAGGAATGGTGTGGAGAAGAGTGATTAATATGGACTCTGGAAAATACCAACACCTAATGAGCACATGAAAGAAGCAGACTAAGAGATTGAGAAGGGGTGCACAGAGCAATAAGTTAAATATCAGAAGTCAGAGGTATCCCCAAAGTCATACTAGCCTTTAAGACACCTCCACTTAGATGTCTAAAAATCAGTTTATACAATTCAACTCATTATCATCCATCCAACATGTTTCTCCTCCTTTATTCTCAATAACAACCCACATCATGTTGATGATGTGTCAGTCAAACATCCATGTAACATGTGATACATGTATGTGACATCCATACACGCCAGCCAAACCAAGTACCTGGAAATCATCTACCTACCATCTTTCACTATTTGCATGCTCCAAATTGGTCACCACGTCCTGCTGGGTCTTCCTTAATATGGCTTAAAAGCATCCTCTCTACTCTATTTCAACCACAATTTCAGGTGCCTCCAAGTCTCAAACAGACAACCACAATAATCTCCCAATTAATTTCCCTCCATCCAATTTGAGCACCCTCCAATCCAACCTCAACAGGAACATAAGTCCCATTACATCACCCCCGGACTCTAAACCATTAAATGTCTCCCACTGTATTTAGCATGAAACCCAAACTATAAACAGAGCAGAAAAAAAAGTCTTGATTCCTAGTGGAAGTTTCTGTATTCACTTGGGCTCGCAGGCACCTTCCTTGGCACACTCCACACTCCCTTATGGGTGCTCTCTCCTCACTTCTTCATCTAGCCAACTCCTATTTAATCCTCAATACTCAGCTCCACATCACCTTCTCTGAGAAGCCGTCTTTGAAATCCCCCTGTACATGGCTTCTACTTAAGCTCTCAATACACACTTGTCATACTGGTCTATTTACACGTGTGCTCCTTCATCCCTATGTTCCTCCCAATGCTTCCTTCAGTGCCCAAGTATTATTTTTTTAACACCTTCTAACATCTTGCTTTCAATGAGGAGGTTTTCTCATTGCCCATATATTCAAAACATAAAAGGAAAACTTTCCCATATCTAATCCCCAAACAGGCAGACAACAGGCATTTTACATGGACAGAAAGGACAGGCAACATAGCTTTCAATTTACCAGTAACTTCCTAAGATCATTTAAACTAATATCTTTATTATGAATACTTAAGATCTGACAATACTCAACAAAGTACAAAATACACATCATAAGAGGTCAATAATACTGAATAACTGAAGACACAGAATAGAATTTGAAGGAAAAAACATTTTTAAAACTCCAAGAACCAATATACTTTATAAAATCATTCCAAAAAATTACTCTTAAAATATAATTTTATGTGCTCCAAAATAGTCCCTGTCAGATTGTCTCATGGTCCTTCAAAATGATAACCCAATTTTAGAAAAAAAGGAAGGAAAAGAGAAAAGAGGGATAGAGAGAAATAGAGATAGGTCACTGCCAAATACTGCCTGCCCCCTACCCCAAGAAGCACTGAGGTCATGTATTCCACACACTGAACACAATGGCACTGTTAAAACAGCTTTGTGTTTGCATGCCCTAATCTCGGAGCTTTGCCAGCCATTACAATGCCACTTTAATTGCTGAAGGAAGTAATTATGCCAAAATCCACACATTTAATTGGAAATTTTCCACTTCAATTTCCTTTTTCCCTAAATTTTTGGCACACAGTAAGAATAGTTGCACTTACAGATTTGTAAAAGACCACATTTTGCTGCTACCATTTACTCTATAATTTGTAGTATTCAATAACCACCACCAGCATTTTGTTCGAAAAACAGTTGCAAATCTAAACGCAAGAAACACAATGCTTTTTTTTATTAACATCTAAGAAATTTCAATACTTACCTTTTGTTCACAAAACTCAAAATTTCTAAGCAATAGTGTTAGTCACTCAGTCATGTCCGACTCTTTGCAATCCCACAGACTGTAGCCCAGCAGACTCTACTGTCCATGGAATTCTCCAGGCAAGAACACTGGAGTAGGCTGCCAAGCCCTCAGCCAGGGGAAGCAATATATTTTCATTAAATACAGTTAACCAATAATTAACGGTTCCCATTGCAATATTCCAAATGCAAAAGTTTCTGAGTCAGAGATCTGTAAACTGAATGAAGAAACCAGTTCTCAGTTCAAAATACCATGTATTCTCTCCACTAGGAAATGCTCTCAAGAATTTAATGCCTTCATATTTAATCCATTTTATTTGCTTATTCACAAAGTCAGTTTGTTCAAGAATTTAAAGCACCAGATTAATGAGTCTTAGCATCAAGCAGAGGCACTTAGCTGTCATTCTATTTTAAATCACAGATTATACCTTACCCTCGGTAGCTGCCATGCAAGTGGATGACAAAGGAACAACTAAACAGACTATTAGTTGCCTGCCCAATATTCATTTGCCCATTATTTCTTATTAACAGAATCCCATTTTTGTTGCAAATGGCAATGTGCCCAACTTAAATAGGTAAATAAATAAGCCTATACTTCCCAGCCTCCCTGACAAATGAGGTGTCAACACAATTAAATTTTAGTCAGATGTAATTAGAGGCTGTTGAGAGACATCACAGACAGTTCCTTTAAAGGATCTAATTCAGCAGTTGTGTAGCTTTTGCCCTTCCCTCTTGCTTCTTCTCCCCGTCAGTTATACATGATAGCAAAGCTCCTGTAACCATCTCACAGCACAAGGCAACCTTGAAGATGAAAGCTATGCGCTAAGAATGGCAGAGCAAAAAAAGACAAAGGTTCAAGAACAGTGGTGTTATTATGAGTCACTGAACCAGCCCTGTACTGCCTAACAAATAGAATGACAAACAAAAAGAAAGACACCAAACCTAGAGCCTATTAAACAGAGTAAAGTAAGTCAGAAAGAGAAGGATAAATATCGTATAATAACATATATATATGGAATCTAGAAAGATGGTACTGAAGAATTTATTTGCAGGGCAGCATTGGAGACACAGACATACAGAATAGACTTATGGACACAGGTAGAGGGGAGAAGAGGGTGAGATGTATGGAGAGAGCAACATGGAAACTTATATTACCATATGTAAAACAGATAGCCAATAGCAACTGGCTGTATGTTTCAGGGAACTCAAACAGGGGCTCTGTATCAACCTAGAGGGCTGGGATGGGGAGAGAGATGGGAGGTAGGTTCAAGAGGGAGGGGATATACATATACCTATAACTGATTCATGTTGAGGTTTGTTTGAAAGAAAACAACAAAATTCTGTAAAGCAATTATCTGTCAATTAAAAAATAAAGTTTTTTTAAAAACGAGAGAGACACCACGCTTTAGAAGTGTTTCTCAACTTTTTTTTTTTACTATTGCGTACCTAAATAAGGCCTAATAAGGGCTTTATTAGTCATTTTCCCCATTAATTTTTCCTTCATTAAATTTAATACCACAGATGTACTATAGTACATTATTGAGTATACTTTGTAAATAACAAAAGACTTTTTTGACCTCTGAGAATCAATTTTTGACCCACCAGGGGCAATCTTACCCACACTGAGAACAAGTATGAAATGGCAACCCACTCTAGTAGTACTCTTGCCTGGAAAATTCCATGGAGGAACCTGGTAGACTACAGTCCATGGGGTCACAAAGAGTCGGACATGACTGAGCGATTTCACTTTCACTTTTCACTACAGGTCAAAAAAGAATAAGAGAACCCAGGAAACTAAACATTCAGTTCTGTTGGTCATCCTTTCCTGCTGTTTTTGTTCAGAAGCTAAGTCATGTCTGACTCTTTGCCACCCCATGGTCTGTAGCCAGGCTTCTCTGTCCTCCACTGCGGAAATAACAAGGTCAGACAACCTTTGCCTCAAACCCCAGTACATTCCCTTCACAACCCTGGAGACATGGGCTGGATCATATGTGACCTTCATTTGGCTAAGTTAAGAGGCAGGCGTAAAGCCTGGCTATCAAAGAAACTGAAAGGCATCCTGTTCCCCTTCTCCATGAAGCCCATTTATGAACCTTAGACCTTTTAACTTTAACACCAGGATAACTGGGAAAGGCCCCTGTAGAAGACCACATCCAGTGAGAAACAAGGAGAGAACACTTCCCCAGTGACTAGGGCAAGGCTGGTCTAGGCAGCTCACTTCAACCCCTCCTCTGCTAAGGAATAACTTGGAGAAATGTGGTCCAATTACTGTCCTTGGTCCTGAATTTGTATCATATTACCAGTTCCTTGGCAGGGAGATGGAAGGAAAGAGTATGAGTAAGAGTAGAAGCTCCTCTAGCCAATACTGTACTCTTCTGTGTTCACTTTTTCTGAGATATTGGAAGAAAAAAAATAGCCAAAAAGTATAGGTCATTTTCTCCCACAGAACAAAACAGAGAGCCAAGCCACACCATATTTTTTTCATTTTTTTGCCAATAGGAACCAGATTTCAATCATTAAGAACAGCTTTAAGTGACTCCTTGAATTCAGTTCCCCTAACACTCTAGAAGCCTCATCCACTACTCCCCCTAATAAACATTTTATTTCCAGAATATATGGTTCCCACATCACTTCACCCTAAATTCAGACCTCTGTATTGATTTCTTTACCACAGAATCCCTTACCCAGTGCCCCTTTCTGCACTCATCTCACCTTTAAGGCACAGCTTCCTATGTACGGGAACCATTTCCTCATATAACTGTATCTTGAGATGTTCTTCCTCTGTATTCCAAAGTACCATGAACCCCAGTCACATCCCCTGTCCTAGACAAGTTCCCTATGATAGGAACCTCATTTCTATTAGGCCAGTGTTTAGCACAGCATCTGGCATAAAGAAAGTGCTCAACGGTGACGTCATAAACACATTAAGTCAGATATTCTAGGAATTAAAACTGAATTTATTGGGAAGATCAATTCTAATGGGTGATTTTTTTAAAAAAAATACACATTCATAATTAAAGATAAAGCTGACTATATCTTTGGCTATATCTTTATAGCCAAAAAAAGATATAGCCAAAAATATAGCCATATTAAAGACATAGCCATAAAGGTACCATGTATGTGATCTATCACTTAATTTTCTTACCTGAAATGTGCTTTTTCTTGTCTATTTAATTGACTTTTTCTGTGATCCTATAACATTGACTATGAAAACTTTAAAAATCAAGGAACTAAGGAATAAGAAAAAGCATTCAACCTTGAAGAGATGACTTTATATTTATAAACATGCATATATATTTTTTAAATATTCATGTAATAAATATTTAGCTATTTCTTATCTTAAAAGTTACCTTTTAAACTATATTCCCAATGAAAGTTTAGGAAAAATACTTTTAATAGCTCCAATAATAATAATAATAGCCTGAGATATACTACAAATAGCCATTAGAAGCACATAGCAGAATTCAATAAATTCCTGCTTACTACTCAATAAATTCTGCTGACTAAAGAAAGTATATTAATGAGTAAACTTAAGAATTATATTCTCTATCTACAATTCTCTCAGTACACCTATTAGATTATATTGCTTATTTGTGTATGTCAAGAGTAATATGTAACCAACACATCCACCAACAATCAGTAAATTGCGTGTGAGACTAAGGTGACATTTATTTTTAAATGTCCAAATTATTTACTATACTAAACTGCTTGGTGGTTTCGTTGGTTATTTAGAGCAGGAGTCCTCAACTCCAGGACCTAATGCCTAATGAACTGAGGTGGAGTTGATAAAATAATAATAGAAATAAAGTGTTCAATAAATGTAATATGCTTGAAACACCCCAAAACCAATTGTCTTCCATGAAACTGGTCCCTGGTGCCAAAAATGTTGAGGACCCTGGTTTAGAGTACATAGTATCTCAAAGTATCATCTGTCTCAGCAGCAATGTTTTCTTTCTTGTAAGACCCAGCATGCTTTAAAAACAAGCACACAAGCTTTTGAAAATTGAAGCAGTCCAAAGGAGAACAGATAGATCATTAGGTTCAAGATAAAACAAAGCTGACAGAATCTACTGAAGAATCACTGGCCATTAGTGCTTAAGATGGCATTTAACATGGGAAATGGAACAGAGAAATATTAATGGAGTAATTATTTTCAAATCTGAATATAAGAAACATTAATGTTTAATGGTCCATTTTCAAGAATAAATGCTAACTTAAGAATGAGGAACTACCTACCAATAGCTAGCTTGAATAATGACTTGTTGCTAATGTAGCAACCTTAAGGGCTACAAAACTGTAAAGTCCAGGCAAACAAAGGGAAAGAGGGATGCCTAGGGTTCACATGGGCTCATTCCATTGGTGAATTCGAAACATAAGAACAGGAATAAACGCCCGGGAAAGGGGGAAACAAGAGGTCAGGAAGGGGCCTGTGCATAAACAGGAAGAGAATAAACTAAGGCGAAGTCCAAGAAGATAGTTCGCCCCACAGCAGTCAGCCAATGAGGAACTGGGGGAGGGACTTGCATGCTAGGGAATAAAGTGCTTGCTGTAATGACACTGGGTGTGCCTGCTCACTGAAAACTCGAACCTGCAAGACCTTCATTAAATCGCACTTCTCTCTGCATCTCGGTTCTCCCAAGTCTATTCTTTGGGTTTGGGTCAGTGGGTTTTATTTCCTACATGAATTTATCTTTATTGGAGTTGTATTAGATAAATAATATAATAATTATTTCTGTGAAATGTCTTTAAATACTTGTTTTTAAGGCAGTATAGCACGGTGGTTAAGAGCACATTCTAGCACTAAAAATGCCTGGGTTTAAATTCAGAATCCTCTGCTAACCGGCTCAGTTTCCTCATCTGTAAGTTGCGGTGGGCCGTATGTGATACATAACTCAATTTTTTTCTCTAATTTGAGAAACAGACTCACAGATATAGAAAGCAAATTTATAGTTACCAAAGGGGGGAAGGGGGGAGGAACTACTATATACAAAATAGGTAAACAACAACATCCTACGGTATAGCACAGGGAACTAGATCCAATATCTTATAATAAATCATAGTGGAAAATATGAAATATATTTGCATTTATAACTGAATCACTTTGCTGTACACCAGAAAGTAAGTAAATCTATACTTCAATTTAAAAAAATTTTTTTCTGATGTGAGAACAGTAAAATGATATATGAAACTTATATGGTATCATGAAATCTGAAAGAGCACCCTGAAATTAGACTAATATATCAAATATATTTTTTCTACTAATAAATCTGTTGCAAAACAAATGAATATTCACACTAACAGAGATAAAGACAAACTATGAATAACCTCACATCACTTAGGTAAAGTTTGCCAGTAAATCAGTTTAGGTCAATATAAGTTTTGTGAAATGAATTACAAAAATACTTCCTTTTCAGAGGATTCTACATTTCGAAATTGTACACAAAAGGCTGCAGTACCTATAGTAACATTCCCCGACAGCTCAGCCGGTGAAGTAGTCCGCCTGCAGTGTAGGCAACGTGGGAGACTTGGGTTTGATCCCTGGGTTGGGATGATCCTCTGGGGAAGGAAATGGCAACCCACTCCAGTATTCTTGCCTGGAGAATCCCATGGACAGAAGAGCCTGGTGGGCTACAGTCCATGGGGTCTCAAAGAGTCAGACACAAATGAGTACACTAGCACCTCGCACAGGGTAAGTGGCCAAAAAATGTTAGCTGCTATCATTAACACCACCATCATCTTTATTATTATTTTAGGCAAAAACAGTAGTTATTCTGAAATCTATTTAGTAATTAATTACCCAAATTTGTTTCAGAATATGTATCTCCATAGCAACCAATTATCTTTGATGATCTTTTGCTAGCCATTGGCATGTGACTATAGGGTAAACTAGATTCCGTTTGTCACATTGCATAGAAAATTCTGGGTGATATGAAAAGGAAATCTATCAAAATAAACACCTATAACTTTAACCTTTTCATCTGCTTCCTGAAAAGTCATTAGCTATTTAAGGACTTCATTCTCTAAGAACTCTCAGTATTGTTCAACTGCTTTCCATGAGAAAGGTTAATGTAAAACATGGAATGAAAGCTTAAACCAACAAACATTCTCCAACTACAGTGTGTTCAATTCAAATGCAGAATGAAATGAATCCCCTGGCATCTAGAGTATTCCACAAGCGTGTGGCAAGTGTTATTTCTAGCCACTTAAAAGCACCAGTGAAAAGAGCTCAAATACTTAGAAAAGAAAAGACCTCAATTCCCATGAGGAGAGGCATTTATTAGCACTTAATAGCCCTCTTTCATTGCCTTTCCACTGACATATCTCTAATTGTTCCAATTATAATTTCAAGTAACAAAACCAATAATGGTAAAAGCCTATAGTTCAATATGTGCATTGTGAAAAGTGGTCTCTAACACCACAAACCACATATAAAAATATATGACAACATGGGATCTGGACAGGCAATAATATTACAAAAAAAGAGAGAGGGGGTGGTATAAAAGAGCACTTGTCAAAAAAACCAGCTTAGATTCCAGCTGTGAATTCAACACATTTAATCTATAAGAGACTCAGTTTTCTACATTTTTAAAATGTGAGTACTAAACTAATGTCTTTGAATGCCTCTGCACTACTTCCAACATTCTATCAGTCTCTGATGTTAGAAGTAAATCAAGATACATAGGATCTAATCCCATCCTTGCTTTCTAAGCAATCTAAAGTCTTTCTGCTTTCACTTCCACAACTGGGGATATTTGTATTCAGTTGAAATCCAGTGAAGGCAAAGGATTATGTCTTTTATTTTCTCCCTACTACCATGCATGGCACATAGCAGGTACTCAAAAATGTTAGAGGAAAGAAGAAAAGGGAGGAAGGCAGGCAGAAAGAAAGGAAGAGAGGGAGAAAGGGATTGGCTGAATAATTTATTATGGCTGGAACGTTGCATATAGGAGGAATTAAAGAGAGCTTGGCATATGGATTTCCTACTTTTAAGAAAGATTGTAATAGGAAGTTTTAAATTTAGAGAATATACTATATCAGAAAATACAGAAATAATTTACCATATGATAGGCTATATAGGGTTATGTATTTATGAATTATTATTGTGATACTTTAATGAAGCATAAATTATTTTCTCATTATTAAATAGTTTTCCTCATTGTTAGTATTCAATAGTTGGCTCAGTGGTAAAGAACCTGCCTGCAATGCAAGAGACGCAGGTTTGATTCCCTAGGTTAGGAAAATCCCCTGGAAAAAGAAACAGCAACCCACTTTAGTATTCTTGCCAGGAAAATCCTATGGACAGAGGACCCTGGCGGGCTACAGTCCATGGGGTCACAGAGTCAGACACAACTGAGCACACACGCACTGCAGTATCAGTATAAGCAGAAAGCAGAGGTCAACCAATTGAAAATGGAAGTGAGGGAAGAAAAGACAGAGATAGAATGAAATCTTTTGATTGAATGAATAAAAGCAGCATCTAACACAAGACTTTTAATATTAGACTAATATTAACACAATATTAACAAAACAGAAGTACTTTAAATTATTTAATTACATATTTATGCCACTAAATCTATTTTGTTAACATGAATGTAAATATTATATGTGTGCACTATTAGTCACATGCCAATAACTCAAAAGTCAAGTGAAGTTTCAGTTGTCACTGTCAGTCCATGCTCAAGAGTCACATCTTTTCTCCTGAGTCAATGAGATTGGAGGTGTAATACATCAATATGTTTTAAACTATTGGATGTGACCAGTAAGTAGGTGATGAAATCAATTTTATAGATCATGACATTTTTTTAATAATGGAAAGGAATAGAAATCAATAAAAAATATCTCAGTACATCACATATACAAATGTTAAGCATTTCATAAAACCTCAGTTCCAGTTTTATACATATCCACTGGGTCACAATGTAAAATGTATCTCCAACAAAGAGATACAGTCAATGTTTGAAAAACACCAGGTGAGTCTTCACTCTTCCACTTAAGACTATGTATGTTTGTGATATTTTACATATATTCCAATTCCAGGTTTCAACATTAAAAGTTATTGTTTAACACTAAAGTAAAGAATTTTAGAGTTTTAAAGAATGTCATCAAGAGCTCAAAAACCCTAGATTTTTATATATTAAGTCCCATGGGGCTTCCAGTTTAAAATAGTTCGTCAGGGTAGTCCATTTGCAATGAGAAAAAGACTTGAAGGGATGGAGTAATTAGCTGCGCAGATCCTAGGGAGATGTGTGACTGGCCTGCTAGAAAGGAACAAGCAAAGGAAAGAAATCAGAAATTAGGTCAGAGGGAGAAAGAGGATCCTTTCTCTATATGAAGTCAGGAACTACTGATCTGACTAATATTTTAAAGGATCACTTCAGCTATTAAGAATAAACTAGGGTTCAGAAAGAAGTATGGAAAGCAGTAGACATTAAAGTAAAAAAGAGGCAAAACATGATAGTCGAAGCATGGTGGTAGCAGTGAAGGTAGTGAGAGGTGGTCAGATTCTGGGTATGTTTAAAAATAAGGCCTTCCTGGAATTATTTCTGCCTTGCAGCACAATGTAGTGGGACATGGACAGACTTTGTTTCCAAGAAGACCTGCATTCAAATAACAGCTCTACTGTTGATTACCTTGGCTAACAGCTCTCTAAGTCTTAGGGTGGAGGTCTATATAAGAAAAATAACATCACATACTCTAGAGGATTGTTGAAAGGATTAAATAATATGCATAGAGTACATAAGGAGCTTCCATAAATGTGAGCTCATATTCTTCCTATTATTATTATTAGAGACATATTTAAAATACAGAAGGCGCAGGAAGTCACATCTGGTGGACAGTTCCTGAAAGAATTTTTGACCAAAATAAGTTTTAAAAAAAAAGGGGATATACATAAAATATAAAAGATTAGTATATCTTCTGGTGTTCTGAAAGTCAATTTCCTATGTGTACAGGGTAGGTAAGGGGGTCCACACACTAAGAACAATTCTGACATGAGCAGAATTCCCAAGACTTCAACAGAATTCTGATACTATCTACCCAGAGATCACATAAGATTCCACAAGTTAAGGGTTCAGTCCTACAAGACTCCCACCCTCTCCCTACCACTTTATATGTCAATTGCAAGCCCGGGTTATTATCAGTGCTTCTGACCTATAGGACTAGAGAATGGGGGTTCTAATAACCTCTCCCTTGGTTTCAGATGCCAGTCACAAGCTCAAGGTATTGCCAGATCTTCTGACCAACTTGCTATAAAACAGAGGTTCCCACAAACTTCTCCTTGTGCTGTGCTGTGCTTAGTCGTTCAGTCATGTCCAACTCTTTGCAACCCCATGGTTGCAAAGAGGAGCCCAACAGGCTCCTCTGTTGATGGGGATTCTCCAGGTAAGAATACTGGAGTGGGTTGCCATGCCCTGCTCCAGGGGATCTTCCCAATCCAGGGATCAAACCCAGGTCTCCCACGGTGCAGGCGGATTCTTTACCATCTGAGCCCAGGGAAGCCCAACCTACTCCTTGGGGTCAATTAATTTTTTATAAGGCTCACAGAACTCAGAGAAACATTTTACTTACTAGATTGCTCAGTTGCTTCAGTCATGTCTGATTCTTGGCAACCCCATGGACTATTGCCTGCCAGGCTCCTCTGTCCATGGAATTTCCCAAGCAAGAATACTGGAATGAGTTGCCATTTCCTACTCCAAGGGATCTTCCAGACCCAGCAATAGAACCCATGTCTTCTGCATTGCAGTTGGATTCTTTACCAGTGAGCCACTGGGAAAGACTTATTAGATTCAGTTCAGTTGCTCAGTCGTGTCTGACTCTTCGCAACCCCATGAACTGCAGCACGCCAGGCTTCCCTGTCCATCACCAACTCCTGGAGTCCACCTAAACCCATGTCCATCTAGTCAGTGATGCCATTCAGCCATCTCATCCTCTGTTGTCCCCTTCTCCTCCTGCCCCCAATCTTTCCCAGCATTAGGGTCTTTTCCAGTGAGTCAACTCTTCCCATAAGGTGGCCAAAGTACTGGAGTTTCAGCTTCAACATCAGTCCTTCCAATGAACACCCAGTACTGATCTCCTTTAGGATGGACTGGTTGGATCTCCTTGCAGTCCAAGGCTAGGTTATAAAAAGATGTAACTCAGGAACAGCCAAATGGAAGAAATGCATAGGGCAAGGTATGGAGAAAGGGCACAGAGCTTCTATGCCCTCACCAGGTGCCCTACCCTCCCCAAATCTCCAGCCTTGGGGAGGAGCTAGCCTTGAAGCTCTCTGAACCCTGTCCGTTTGGGTTTCTGTGGAGGCTTCCTGGTGTAGTCATGATCAATTTAATCCTTGGCCATTGGTGACTGCTACAATTTCCAACCCCCTCCCATCCCCAGAGGTTGGGGAGAGGGGCAGACTAAAGGTTCCAATCCAGGATGACTTGGTTGGTTTCTCAAGCAATCAGTCCCCACCCTTAGGTGAGGTCCAAAAGTTACTTTATTAACCTAACAAAGGTATCTTTAAGGCTCTCATCACTTAGGAAATTCCTAGGGTTTTGGAAGCTGTGAACTAGAAAATGTGGATGAAGACCAAACATGTGCAAGGAATATATTTTGGTTATCAGAATGACCAAATGTATACTATTATAAATCATAATATCACAGTGCATTTTATTAAAAAACAAAAATAGTAGATTCAGAATTATGTCAGACCCTGGATTTTGTACAAAAGTTTCTCGACAATCTGGTTCATCATTTCATTAAGACTGCGTTATTGGTAGAACATGAAGAGCAGCTTCTTGATCTTTGAAATGGGAGAAAGTTATTTAAAAAGAAACTCTTATGTATACATATAGCCTAGTCACTTTGCTGTACAGGAGAAACTAACACAATATTGTAAAGCAATTGTATTCCAATTAAAAATTTAAAATAAAATAAATAAGAAGGAATTAAAAGTACTTTTTTATAAAGTACAACTGAACTGCACCTAAAAATATCTTACTAATGTTTGACAAGTTACTTCATTCATTTCTTCGGCTAATCTTTGAAAGCTATGTTGTTGCCAGAACTGTGAAAAGATTAAACAATCCAGTAATAGTCCCTTCACCAGGAAATTCAATTTAGTACATCCATCCTTCATCAACCTCATATCCTGAAATCATATACTACCTATAAACTTAAAAGGTGACTCATCTCCTAGAATTTAAAAATATCTACTTCAAAAGCACCCCATTAATTTTCAATATTGAGATTGTGCTTTTAAACTTACTCATGATTTTTACCCTAACAATCTACTTGTATCCACATTGATTATCCTTTCTCTTCAGCCTCTTCACTCTTCAATAAACTTAATTTTGTGTTAAACTGAATTGACTTGAAATGCTCCCTCATCTATGTTATCCCTAAGAAAATGTTTCCTGATAACTGCTTCAATTTATTAAAAGTCCTCTTTCTGATTTTCAAGATACTCCCCTAAATCCAGTTTCACACCAAGTATTTTTTTCATTCTCTTCCCAACCACATACACCCAGAAATTTTTTTAAAAAAAAATTAAAAATAAATCTTCAGCTCCATTGAGACAGGTCTCCCTAGAGCCCGGCCTCTCTGCACACCAAATTCCTCAGGCTTTTGTATGGTTCCCTCAATCTTTAATAACTTCTGTCTCTTTAAGTCATTTTATAAAACTCTCACAACCAGTCTGTGATTTAAATCAAGGCAGGCATTATCTCTTTATTGCAAATTACGAAGCCAAGAATTATTTTAGACTCCCTACTCTCTGCTTATTCAAAGAGAAGTGATATTTGATATGAATTTTGAGTGATGAATAATTATTTTCCAGGTGGTCGAACAAGGGATGAAGACATGTCAGGATGGATGTATAAGTGCTAAGGAGGTATGAAAAAGATGCATATATACATTCACATGCATATAAAGCTATGAACTGCATTACTACACAAGAGATGCAAGAAAAATTACATCTTTTTGGTTTTTTCAAACTCAAAGTCAATTCCGATTCAGCTGTGTTAGTGAGAGATCTAAAACATGGCACATGTTTAAAGCCTCTTTCTTCCTTCACCTCTTAAGTTGTATCAGACCCTAAAGGTGATGCTGGGAATTCCCTGGTGGTCCAGTGGTTACGACTGGGCACTTTTACAGCCAGCGTCCAGAGTTCGATCCCTGGTAAGGGAACTAAGGTCCCACAAGCCAAGCAGTGAAGCCAAAAGACAGTAAAGGTGATGCAATGAAGACAAATGAAGGCAAGGCCTGTAGTCAGTGACCCATGATGACTCACCCACCCCACCCCGCCCCAGAGACGATCCTTGTCTAAACCCTCACAGCCTTGTGGAAGGTGACTTTAGCACCATTTGTAGCATCCATTGCTTATTCTGTACCAAGTTAGGCACGAGGACCTTCACTGCAGATGTCAAAGTCATCTCAGTGCTCAATCCTCCCTAGTACCTACATAATCATATCCACTTTGAAACCTCAAAGGAACTGCTTAAACTAGGTTATCTGCTTTAACTTCCCACAAAAATAGACTATCTCTCTGATTTCCAATAAATGTCTTTTTCCCTGGAAGAGTATCAGCCCATCTTCTAAAGACAACTGGGATTTCTTTCCCAATCTTTTTCAACAACAATGGGATTTAGTTGTTCTTTCAAAGATTTTAGACACAAGATGGTCCTAAAAGCCTACACCATAATTCTAAGACCATCCAAGAGCATGGATACCTTCCTTGGGAATAAGAATTCCATCTTTAACTAATAAAACATGAAAAAATGCTCAACACTGCTTATTATTTGTTGTTCAGTGGCTCAGGCGTGTCTGACTCTTTGCATACCCATGGACTACAGCATACCAGGCTTTCCTGTCCAAACTATATCCTTGAGTTTGCTCAAATTCATGTCCATTAAGTAGATGATGCAATCCAACCATCTCATCCTCTGTCGTCTTGTTCTTCTGCTGCCTTCAATCTTTCCCAGCATCAGGGGCTTTTCCAAGAGTCAGCTCTTCACATCAGGGGGCCAAAATACTGGAGCTTCAGCTTCAGCATCAGTCCTTCCAATGAATATTCAGGGGTTCATTTCCTTTACGATTGACTGGGTTGATCTCCTTGCTGTCCAAGGGACTCTCAAGAGTCTTCTCCAGCACCACAATTCCAAAGCATCAGTTCTTCGGTGCTCAGCCTTCTTTATGGTCCAATTCTCACATCCATACATGACTACTTGAAGAACCATAGCTTTGACTAGATGGACCTTTGTCAGAAAAGTAATGTCTCTGCTTTTTATTAAGCTTTCTAGGTTTGTCATAGCTTTTCATCCAAGGAGCAAGTGTCTTTTAATTTCATGGCTGCCGTCACCACACACAGTGATTTTGGAGCCCAAGAAAATAAAGTCTGCCACTGTTTCCATTGTCTCCCCATCTATTTGCCATGAAGTGATGGGACTGGATGCCATGATCTTTGTTTCTTGAATGTTGACTTCTAAGTCAGTTTTTGACTCTCTTCTTTCACCTTCATCAGAAGGTTCTTTAATTATTCTTCACTTTCTGCCATTAGGTTGGTATCATCTGTATATCTGAGGTTATTATTAGAGAAATGCAAATCAAAACTACAATGAGGTATCCATCACCTCAGACTGATCAGAATGGCCATGGCCAAAAAATCTACAAATAATAAATGCTAGAGAGGATGTAAAGAAAAGGGAACCCTCTTGCACTATTGGTGGGAATGTAAATTGATATAGCCACTAGGGAAAACAGTGCAGAGCTTTCATTTAAAACTAAGAATACAACTACTATACAAATGCATGCATGCTCAACTGTGTCTGACTCTTCGCAACCCCTTGAACTTTAGCCCGCCAGGATCCTCTATCCATAGAATTTTCCAGGCAAGAATACTAGAATGGGTTGCCATTTCCTTCTCCAGGGGATTCTCCTGACTCTGAAATTGAACCCGCATATTGTGCATCTCCTGCATTGGCAGGCTGATTCTTTACCACTGTGCCACTCACCTGGGAAGCCTTGTATGAACATACAGCAGTTCCACTGCTGAGTATATACCCTAAGAAACCACAATTCTAAAAGACACATGTACCCCAATGTTCACTGCAGCACTACTTACATGGATATAGCCAGGACATGGGAACAACCCAGATATCCATCGACAGATGAATGGATAAAGAAGTTGTGGAACAAATATACAATGGAATATTACTGCTATTGTTGCTCAGTCGCTACAATAAAAGTCATGCACATTTCTTTGCAACCTCAGAGACTGCAGCATGCCAGGCCTCCCTGAGCCTCACTGTTCTTCCAAAGTTTGCCCAAGTTCATGTCCATTGAGTAGATGATGCTACCCAATCATTTCATCCTCTGCCATTACTGAGCCATAAGAAGGAATGAATTTGAGTCAGTTCTAGTGAGGTGGATGAACCTAGAGCCTGTTATGCAGAGTGAAGGCAGAAAGAGAAAAACAAATATCATATATTAACATATATATGTGAAATCTAAAAAAATAGTACTGATGAACCTATATGTAGGGCAGACATAAAGAACAGGCATAGAGATGCAGACATAGAGAACAGATTTGTGGACTCAGCAGGCGAAGGAGAGGGTGGTACTGAAACACAGATATTACCATATGTAAAATAGATAGCCAGTGGAAACTTGCTGTATGACAAAGAAAGTTCAGCCTGGTGCTCTGTGACAATGTAAAGGGGTGGAATGGGGTGGGAGGTAGGAGAGAGCTTCAAGAGAGAGGGGACATATGTATACCTATGGCTCATTAATGAATGTTGTTTTATGGCAGAAACCAACAGAACACTGTAAAGCAATTATCCTCCAATTAAAAAGAAATTATTTTTTTAATGAATTCCATCTTTAGGAATGGAGTATCATTCCCATTCCTAAGGACAGACTGCATGTGTCTCTTAACACTGCAGAACAAACAACAAAGTTGTGTCTCTACCATGCTTTAGTGAATTCTTGATAAGTTGCCTTATTACATATGTATAAGTAACTAAGTCTTTTTTCCTCCAACTAGACTATAGGCATCTAGTATAATTGCCATGGTTGGCACTCATATATATTCTAGATGTATTTTAGCTGACCATTACATAATCCCCTATTTTCGACATATCAGAAGCCAATCTGTCCCGTAAAGTATAGCTAGGGACAATATATGTTACAAAGCTTATAGAATAGATATAAGGATTATCCTTTAACTCCAGCATTAAAATGGAGTCACATTATCTACAAGCGTAAATCCAATCTGTTTCTCTGAAAGACTCTAAACTTGGTCAATAAAATATTCTCCACAATTATCCCTCTACTAAGCACCAGTTAATTACAATAAACACAGGGCATATGAACCCATATCTAATAGATAACGTATTCTAGTTCTATGATGATTTTGCCTTTAATAGATCATTTTAAATTTTTTTATTAGTGATTAGTTGATGTATAATATTATATAAGCTACAGGTGTAGGATATAGTAATTCATAATTTTTAAAAGTTATACTCCATTTATGGTTATTATAAATACTCCATTTATGGTTATTATAAAATATTGGTTGTAATTCCCATGTTGTACAATATGTCCTTACAAACTAGTATGTATAAAATAAGTTGCATCTCTTAATCCTCTCTCTTCCCTCCCTCCACTGGCAACCACTAGTCCTCCATATCTGTGTGTCTGCTTCTTTTTTATTATATCCACTAGTTGGCTTTTTTTTTTTAGATTTCACATGTAAGTAATATCATACAGTACTTGTCTTTCTCTCTCTGACTTCTTTTACTGAGAATAACACCCTTCAAGTCCATCCATGTTGCTGCAAATAGCATTATTTCATTCATTTTTATGGCTGAGTAGTACTCCACTGTGTATATACATACCACATCTGCTTTATCCTTTCATCTGTTGATGGACACTTAGGTTGCTTCCATATCTTGGCCATTGTAAATAATGTTGCTATGTACATTTGAGTGCATGTATCTTTTCGAACTAGTGGGGGTCTGGGGTTTTTTTGACTACATACCCAGGAGTGGAACTGCCAGGTCACAGGGTAGTTTTATTTTTAGGTTCATTTTAAATAAATTTTAAGCAAACTTTTATACTATTTAAAGACCTACATAGAATATCAGCTATTATCTCCTTTTAATTTAAGGTTACTTAAGCCCCTGTTTCCAAAATTGACAAGTCTACAAGATAAATAATCAAATTCCAAGCTCAGTTAAGATCTCCAACCTTGAAAATTGGGAGAACAAGATGGCGAAGGAGTAGGTGGACGCAGAGTACACCTCTCCCATGGATATATCAGGAATACACCTTCAGACACAGAAGTGCATGCAGAACACTAGCTGAGAGTGAACAGGAATACCTGACTAGCAGAAAAGAATATATAGAATCACGCAAAACTCCATAGGACAAAGGAATAGGGGGAGGGACAGGAGTGTTAGTAGGACTGGACCTGCCCTCAGCAGGTGGAGGAACTGAAGTAGGGGTCCAATCCCCACATGGGGGCAATTGTCTGAATCAGAGGAGAAACATTTAAGGCTGAGAATGAAATAGCTGATCTGTGGCAGCCTAAATGGAATGAGAATCAGACAGTCGTTGGGGCAGCCATACACACCCCAGACAGGGACACAGGCTCCTGGAAGGCACAGCGGCTGGGACCTGGAGTTTAGGGATTGTGGAGCAATACCTGGGCGAGGGCTGCTGTTGACTGCAGAGAGACAGATCGAGGGGATGTGAGGAAGGTTACTGTAGTGGGAAATGTCTGTGAAGGAAAGCCAGGCAGCCATGGAAGCAAGGCGATACTGCTGAGTCACACATAGAGGGTGGGGTCATCACCACAGCCTCTCTCTCCCCACATGCCAGAATCAGCAGCTGAACAATAGACATGCTGGCCCATCAAATGCCTGATGCACTGAACTACAGAGTAGGACCTCATTCAGGGTGCTCTTTTAAGTGCCTGACATGCCAATCTACAGAGTAGGACCCCAGTTAGGGGGCCCCCTCTATATATGATATGTGCCAAACAAAAGAAAAGGACCCCAGGCAAGGGAGCCCTCTAAGTGGCTGAATCAGGCAGAGCTACAGAAAAAGACTGGGCAAAGAGGCCTTCTGATCACCAGCTACAAAAGACTCTGTAAGGGCCATAATTCCTGCAATGGAGGCCATGTCCCTGCACACTTGACGCTGCCAGGGTCCCCGGAAGCCAAGCAGGTGCACCACATTTATGCTCAACCCTCACTGGAGCAGAGCTGCCACAGGCAAAAAAGTCTTGAGTCTACGCACGCAGGGTCACTTTGGTTGTGTCCAACCCTTTGTGACCCTGTGGACTGTGGCCTGCAAGGCTTCTCTGTCAGGGGGCTTCTTCAGGCAAGAATATTGGAGTGGATTGGCCAGTACTGGTTGCCATACCCTTCGTGAGCACTGTATTTCCTGCTGCCCTAGCCACCAACTCCCCTGAGTATGTGGTGCTGGTAAAATCTCTGCAACCCAAGCAGCTGTACCACCTCCACACTTGGCCCTCACTGGGGCAGACCCAAGTCCTCCAGGGCAGCCTCAGGAGCAAACCCCAGTGGATGACCCATATATAGAGGTGGAAATAAAACCACAATTGAAACCCAGGGACAGTATGGCTAGGGAAGAAGACCCAAAACCTTCCCATCAGCTGTACAAGCTACAGATTAAATCCACACAATCAACTAGGCAGACTCTCTGTCTATGGAAAATATAAAAGGATATTAAGAGTTCTCACAAAAGAAAATGCACTAGTTCTGATAGCTGCAGACACTGGAGGCATGAACACACAAGAGTAGGACCAGATTAGAATCTGAGATGCCCCCACAGCAGGTCCAAAGACCAGCACATTGTTGGAAGGCATCCTAGGGAGGTGAGGTAGACTGTGACTCCCAGTAAGGGAAAGGACCCTGACAGCAGTGACTCAAGAAAAACATTTGCTATTCTTATGTTTTGATTTGTTTTATAAATTCTTTTGGATTTTTTTTAACTTTTTTCCTTCTCGTTTCTTTTTTCCCCTCCTCTGGTGTAGTTGTTAATTTGATTGGCTCTATGAAATCTAATTAAGCTTTTGAGCTTTTTTTTCTCAGTCACATTTTTTATTGTTATAAACCTCTAGCTCTGTGTTGGGCTTTTGCAATTCTGTGGAGTTTTCCTTCTTTTTTCTTTTCTCTTTTGTAAATTTTAATTTCTTTAAACCTATTATTTTTTCTACATTTATTTCTTTGTTTTTTCCTACTGTTCTTTTCCCCTTTCAGTTAATCTTTAATGTATGTAAATCTTCATTTACTTCTGTTTAACTTTGCATATCTATTCCTTATTTCTTTTCTTTCTTTCCTTTTCTCCCAACATATTTCTTAGTTTTGTTTTCATTGCTTTATTCCCCACTTGGCACCTTTCTTTAGTTTTGTTTTCCAGTTTGTGCTTTAGTTAGTTTTGTTCTTAACTAGTAGGTATAATTTTTTATTTCCTTTGTTCGCTGGGTCAATCTACTGAACTTTATTTTTGTTGGACTGTTTTGATTTTGCTTATGGATATATATATGTGTGTGTGTATATATTCCATTATTTTAATTATTATTTGCCTGATTTTGTAACTGCCATTTGTCTGGGGTTCATCTTTGGTTTCTCATTTTGGGGTATTTATTTTAATTTCACTTAATGCCATAACAAACCATTTCTGGAATATTCGTTCCTGACCGGAGATCAAGCCCTGAGTCTTTGGAGTGGAAGCATTGACTTCAAGACCCCAGAATACCAGAGAACTAACTCTAGGGAGTACCAAATAGTGAGAATTCACACAAAGGAAACCACTTGAATACAAGACCTGGCATCACCCAACCACCCTGTGCAGGAAGCCTCATCTAAACAACAAACAAAATAAAGAATACAAACCCAATCATCAGCAGACAGGATTACCACCTCACTCAGCCTTGCCCATCAGAGGAAAAACAAACAAACAAACAAAAACTCAGCACAAATCTCACCCTATATGAAGCTTACACATACCACTAGACCAACCTTAAGAGGGCAGAAACCAAAAAGAAGAAAGAATTCAACCTTAAAGCCTGGGAAAAGGAGACCTCAAAAACAGTAAGTAAAACAATAATAATAATAGTGAAAAGGCAGAGAAATACTACACAAGTGAAGGAACAAACTAGAAACACAGAAGTCTAAATAAATGAAAGGAAATAAGCAAACTATCCGAAAAAGAATTCAAAATAATGATAGTAAAGATAATCAAAAACTTTGAAAACATAAAGGGAAAAAATGTAAGAATCAATTAACAAAGAACTAGAAGAATTAAAGAATACACATACAGAGACAAACAACACAATTACTGAAGTTAAAAATATTCTAGAAGGAATCAATAGAATATCTGAAACAGAAGAACAAATCAGTGAGCTGGAAGATAAAATGGTGAAAACAACTTCTGAAGAGCAGAATAAAGTAAAAATAATGAAAAGAACTGAGGATAGTCTCATAGAAATCTGGGACAATATCAAATGCACCAACATTCAAATTATAGGGGTCCCAGAAGAAGAAGAGAAAAAGAAAGGGTATGAGAAAATTTTTGAAGAGATTATAGTTGAAAATTTCCCCAACATGGAGAAGGAAATAGTCAATCAAGCCCAAGAGGCACAGAGTCCCATACAGGATAAACTCAAGGAGAAACATGCTGAGACACATACTAATCAAACTAACAAAAATTAAATACAAAGAAAGAATATTAAAAGGAACGCAGATGGTATAGAATAGACTCGTGGACTTTGTGGATGAGGGTAAGGGTGGGATGATATGGGAGAAGGGCATTGAAACAAGTTAATTATCATATGTCTAATCAATCGCCAGCCCAGGATTGATGCTCGGGGCTGGTGTAGCGAGATTTCCCAGGGGGGAGGGAGGAGGGAGGGGGGTTCTGGAGGGGAAGCATATGTAAACTCATGGTGATATCATGACATTGTATGGCAAAAACAATAAAAATAAATAAAAAAAAATAAAAGCAGCAAGGGAAAAGCAACACATAATATATAAGGGTAATCCCATACATTTAACAGCTGATCTTTCAGCAGAAACTCTACACGCTAGAAGGGAATGGCAGGATATATTTAAAGTAATGAAAGGGAAAAATCTACAATCAAGATTACAGTACCCAGCAAGAATCTCATTCAAAATTGATGGAGAAATCAAAAGCTTTTCAGATAAATAAAAATTAAGAGAATTCAGTACCACCAAACCAGCTTTACAACAAATGTTAAAAGGACTTATATAGTCAAGAAACACAAGAGAAGAAAAAGATATACAAAATCAATCACAAACAATTAAGAAAATGGCAATAGGAACATGTATATCAAAAATTACTTTAAATGTAAACAGATTAAATACTCTAACCAAAAGACACAGACTGGCTGAATGGATAAAAAAACAAGACCCATATATATGCAGTCTATAAGAAACCCACTTCAGACCTAAAGACACATATAGACTGAAAGTGAGAGGATGAAAAAATATATTCCATGCAGATGGGAAGCAAAAGAAATGGTTTTTATTTTATTTTATTTTAAATTATACTTAACATAAAGAATATTACAAGAAATAAGGAAGGACACTACATAATGATCAAGGGATCAATCCAAGAGGAAGACACAATTGTAAATATCTATGCACTCAACATAGGAGCACCTCAATACATAAGACAAACACTAACAGACATAAAAGGAGAAACTGACAGTAACACAGTAATAATAGGAGACTTTAACACCCTACTCACACCAATGGACAGGTCATCAAACAGAAAATTAATAAGGAAACACAAGTCTTAAATGATGTATTAGATGAGATGGATCTCACTGATATCTTCAGGACATTCCATCCAAATGGAGAATACACCTTCTTCTCAAGTGCACATGGAACATTCTCCAGAATAGACCACACCTTTGGTCACAAATTTAAACTTCAGTAAATGTAAGAAAATTGAAATCATATCAAGCATCTTCTCCAACCACAACACTATGGGACTAGATATTAATTACAAGAAAAAACTAAAAAACAAACACATGGAGATTAAACAATACATTTCTAAATAACCAACAGGTCACTGCAGAAATCAAAAGGGAAATCAAAAAATTTCTAGAAAAAAATGACAATGAACACTTCTTAACACCATACACAAAGATAAACTCAAAATGGATTAAAGACCTAAATGTAAGAACAGAAACTATAAAACTCTTAGAGAAAAACACAGGCAGAACACTCGATGACATAAATCAAAGCAAGATCCTCCATGACCCACCTCCTACAGTAATGGAAATAAAAACAAAAGTAAACAAGTGGGACCTGGTTAAACTTAAAAGCTTTTGTACAGCAAAGAAAACTATAAGTAAGGTGAAAAGACAACTCTCAGACGGGGAGAAAATAATAGCAAATGAAACAACTGACAAAGGGTTAATTTCCAAAATATACAAGCAGCTCATACAACTCAATATCAGAAAAACAACCCAATCAAAAAGTGGGAAAAAGACCTAAACAGACATTTTTCCAAAGAAGACACACAGATGGCTAACAAACACATGAAAAGACACTCAACATCATTCATTATTAGAGAAATGCAAATCAAAACTGCAATGAGATAGCACCTCACACCAGTCAGAATGGCCCTCATCAAAAAGTCTACAAACAATATACGCTGGAGAGGGTGTGGAGAAAAGGGAACCCTCTTGCACTGTTGGTGGGAATGTAAATTGATACAGCCACTATGGAAGATGGTATGGAGATTCCTTAAAAAATTAGGAATAAAACCACCATATGACCCAGCAATCCCACTCCTAGACATATACCCTGGGGAAACCAAAATTGAAAAAGACACATGTATCCCATTGTTCACTGCAGCACTATTTACAATAGCTAGAACACAGAAGCAACCTAGATGTCCATCAACAGATGAATGGATAAAGAAGTTGTGGTACATACACACAATGGAATATTACTCAGCCATAAAAAGGAATGCATTTGAGTCAGGTCTAATGAGGTGGATGAACCTAGAGCCTATTATACAGAGTGAAGTGAATAAGAAAGAAAAAGATAAATATTATATTCTAACACATATATACAGAATCTAAAAAAATGGTACTGAAGAATTTCTTTGCAGGGCAGCAATGGAGAAACAGACCAAGAAAACAGACTTATCAACATGGGGAGAGGGGAGGAGAGGGTGAGATGTATGGAAAGAGTAACATGAAAACTTATATTACCATAGGTAAAATAGATAGCCAATGGGAATTTGCTGTATGGCTCAGGAAACTCAAACAGGGGCTCTGTATCAACTTAGAGGGGTGGGATGTGGAGGGAGATAGGAGGGAGGTTCAAAAGGGAAGGGATATATTTATACCTATGGCTGATTCATGTTGAGGTTTGACAGAAAACAACAAAATTCTCTAGAGCAATTATCTTTCAATTAAAAAATAAATCAATTTTAATAAAAGAAAGAAAAAAAATCTCCAACCTCTCATTAATTCCCACATTAACAGTTTCCTACAAATAAAGGACAGTGGACTAATTACCAAGAGGAAAGGGCTTGGTCCTGACATTAGTTCTAGGGCCTTAAACAAGTTACTAAACCCCTTTCACCTGTTCTCTCATTCTTAAAATAGCAATAGTATACTTGCCTTTCATCAATGTAGTACTCATGTCATATATTAGCATGTAAGATAATGCTTGGGAAAGCTCTCTAAAAATTGTAGCATGAAAAGAAAAAAAAATTAAGTCGGTATTATTCTCAACATCCACCTTGAAGCATAAATTTAAAAGAAAAAATTACCTCCAGAAAAATAAAATTCAGAAAGAAAGCATCAAGTACAAAGGAGAAATTAATACCACAAAAATTTTATCTCTAGTCTCTCAATTAGTACTTCTCCTATGGTATCACCCCATTTTCACCTCAGTTCAACCTGATAAAAGGCTTTTCTTAGAGTAGATCATGGTTTAGTCATACAGGGTGATACAATACACAGCAATTAAAATGAATAAACAAGATGTGGAAGACTCAACAGGGATAACTTTCAACAAACATTGAAATGTTCAAGTTGAAAAAAGAAAAATATAGACTGATAGCTTTTATGCAGATTTTTTAAGCATACAAAACTATTCTACATTTTATTTATTAACATATATGAAGTAAAAGTATAAAAATAACCTGGAAGGACAAACACAAATTTGTTTAAGGTGGTGATTAGTTGTGGGCTAAGGGGCTGGAGAAAGAAACAAAGAAGACATCATCATACATAATACCTGTTTCTATCATATTTGTAATACCATTCCCATCTGTAAAGCCAAAATATTAACAACTTACTAATTTGCATTTCTTGTAAAATTCTTTGTATTTACTGATTTTTTAATTTTTTTCCAGTAAAATCAAAAGTACTAAGAAAAACACTTTTCTTAACATAACTGTTGTAGAATATTTCCACTCAGAGAACAGAAAAATACAAGTAGTTATTAACTACTTTTATATGTCCAGTCCCTAACACCTGTCAACCTGTAACCATCAGCAGATAAGTCAATCACCAAAATATGTGGCTTATGATACAATGACTTTGTCTCAAAGTTACCTAATGCTCAACAAGTCAACTTCTTGAATTTATCGAATGTTCAGAAAGTCAACAGTAGCAAATGTTTACTAAACCAACTGCTAGTAAAATAATGATAAATTTAAGTCTTTAATCAATTTTAAAAATAGTCTCTCCTTTTTAATAAAGATTATCACTCCTGAACACATTCCTTCTGAATCAACACCACTCAGGTCATTACTTTGATGTTAAGCCATTGCCCAGATTTCAGACTCTTGCTTATAAAAGACAAAAACATTTCTCATGGCAGGAATTTGGGATCTTACGAGGTTTCAAGGCTTGTCCTTCCTGAATGTCAACAGGGCTACCACAATTCAATAATAAACATTTTTACTTTCATTTTACAGAAGACTGATTTTGATCACTGGGCAGTCTCAAAGGATAATTAAAATACTCATTTAGCTGGTAAAACAAATCTAATGAAATGTTTCATATTTGATTTTCATAATTTCTAATATAGGTTGCTATTTCAATTAAAGATATTAAATGGAAAGAACACTATATCTCAGATTTAGAGAAATGAATAATTGCTACTCCAGTGCTGATAATATGTTCTCCAGGGTCAGAATACAATCTGAAATATGGTTGTTTTATTGAAAAATCCTGACTATTGACTAACTTTTTTATGACTCCATAGGGAATGTTTAAGATGTTTTAAACATGTTTTCCCCATTAAGATGCTTTTTAAAATGTGCTATGGAAGTATAAACTTGAACTGATGATATGAAGCTTCCTTGATATTCCCTTTAAAAATCTCCAGGTTTTGTATATCATCTACCACATACATGAGAGATAGAAACCAGCTCTATCTCTCAGCAATTTATATAAGGAGCACCAACTCTTGGGCATCCTTCAAATAATAGTCGAGTGAGACCCTTTGGGAAAGGCTCCAGCTGGCACTTTAATTGTCAAAATTTTATTTTGATGAAAAACTATAAATAAAGTGGATATTTTTCCTGGCATTCTTAACATATAATATATCAAATATTTAAATATTTCTTTTATAAAGTTTTCATTTGAAACATCACCTATTAAGCTAAAACATAGCTATGTCCACAGCAGATCTTTAAAAGGCCTGATAATCCTGCACAAACTGTGAGCTTTTATTATTATTATTGTCCCCTTAGGAGGTATTACACATTGAGTGTCACATCACCCTGCCATAAGGGTGCCTGCTCTTAACCATTCTTTCCTCTTAGTTCCTAGTCTGCAATTCCTACTCCATATTGGGTGTAGATGTCAAAAAACCCAACGTATGAGAGTTGTGTGGAAGTGGGTGGGTTCCGGGCAACAGTCTGCATTGCTCACCTGAGGGGACTCAAGAAAACTCTGCTACATCACCATGGCTACACAGAGCCTATTAAATTCACCTCTTGTTTCTTTACAGCTGTCTTCTTTCAGAGTTACATGGAAAACCAAGGATGTGAAAATGCTTTCTACTACATAATGCACAAAGTTGTTAAACTATCAATACTAGGGATCATTGAACTTTTAGATTTCTGAATTCTACCCAGGTAAGGAACAACTATGATAATATCATCTTTCATATGTACTGCATTCTATATATTTCAAAGCATTAATAATATATATATTATCTACTTTAGTTCTCTCAACAGCAAAGATGATAAGTACAATGGCACTTACTACTCAACTGTTACAAGTGAGGAAAGAGACAAAGAGGGGTTAAGGGGCTTACCAAGGTCACAGGAGCTGACCAGTGACAGAGCTGGGGCTGGAGCCTAATTTTGAGGCCTGTGCTTTTTCTAAAAGTACTGCCTCCCAAAGAGGTTGCCTTACCCATGAAGTTCTCTCACCAGGGATTCTCCACCACTTGAGAAAGCATGTCCCTAATAGGTCAAGAAGTGTATGTCAAGAAATTTTATTCTTTACTTTTTACAAAGGTTATTCAGTAGATATTAGGGGGAAATTGTTTACACCACAGGTTAAACTAGAGAGAGGACAAATGTCTGGATAACAGGAAAAACTAAATGGCTCAGATCTCATACTTTTTGGGAGGTGTACAAAATAGTAAAGGTGTATAGAAATAGGAAAACATACAGAGTTAGATCCCACTCAGAATAAAATCTGTGTACTGGTATGTGTATATTTAACATCACTTAGACATTTTCAAAAGAAAGATCTCAGTACAATTATGCATCTGTGTTCATAATCCCCTCCCTCCCTCTGAGACCTCTCTCCAGAAATTTCCGTCCTCTCAGACTCTCTCCTACATTTTCAACCTCCCCTCTCAAGTGGCTCTTAAAAAATATTCCAGTTTGCCATCCTTTCGGGGAAAATACAAGCAAACTAACACCATCATCTCTCTCAATCCTTATTTCATTCATCCCCTCCCACTTGCTCTATCCCTCACCACTCTCTAGACAGATGGGTTTGGCAAAAACCACCACAATACTGTAAAGTAACTAACCTCCAACTAAAATAAATAAATAAATTTTTTTAAAAACCTGAAAAAGATTAAAATCATGCCTCGTTGACCTCTAATGCATGCCTCTAACATTATAAATCAAGTCAATCTTCTACTTCACCCTGAAAACTGCCCTCACCAAGATCACTAGGACCTTTTTAAAAGAAAAAAAAAACTTTTTATTTTGTATTGGAGCATATAGCTGATTAACAATGTTGTAATCTTTTCAGGTGAACAGCAAAGGGACTCAGCCATACATATACATGTATCCATTCCCCCCAAACTCCCCACCCATCCAGCCTGCCACATAACATTGAGCCAAGTTCCATATACTATACAGTAGGTCCTTGTTGGTTATCTATTTTAAATATAGCAACATGTACCTGTCCATCCCTTACATGTGGAATCTAAAGAGAAATGATGCCAATGAACCTACAAAAGAGAAAGAGACAGACTTAGAGAACAGACTCACGGTTGCTGGGGGTAGGGCTACTTAGGGAATTAGGGATGGACATGACCTTCTTATGTCTAAGAATGATGGGACTCCCAGAATTTACCTTCCTTCTTCTTTCAGCAACACTTGATATTGCTGACTTCTCTCTCCTCTCCTTTCTTCTCCTCTCATCCTCTCCTTTCCTGATGCTTTCTCAGCTAACTTCCCTCACTCTATTCCCTTCCGCTTTGCCTCCAATCTCTCTCCTTTTCGGTGTCTTCATTGTCTAGTCCTTCCTGGGTTTTTATCAGCCCTCCTCTCACTCTACATATTCTCCTTCAGTGGTTTTGTCCACTCCCTGCTAATGGTTCCCAATCAGGTCTCTGTAATCTTGATCTAGCTCTGAGCTCCAGACTTCAACTTGTGTCACAAGCACCCCAAACTCATCCTGTCCCAATCCAAACACAGTGATGTCCCAATCTAGTTCTCCTTTTTTATTTCCTATAATAGTGAATGGTACCACCAACCCAATCAACCAAGTAAAAGACTGCGACATCATCCTTGATTTTCTCCCCATCTGTCTTAACCCCTCATAAATCACTTATTGCCAATTCTCCTCCACCTCACAGTATCCTTTTTGCTATACACTGGGCTTTTTGTAGTGTTCTGAAGATTCCATCTACCTTCTTATGTCCTTGCTTTTGCACATGTAGTTTTCTCTACCTGTAGTATCCTTGCTCCCTACCCACAGGTCCTTCAAGACTCAGTTCTGATATTAGCCCTCCAAGACTTTTTGTTACTTTGCCTAAGCTGGGCTATGATATCCCTATTCTGAACTTCATATTATTATATTTGCATAGAACTATCTTATAAAGCCACCTATATATGCTTATCTATTTTCTACCTTCCCAACCATACTGTTAACTCCTAGAAAGTAGAAACCATATCTAATTAATCCTTGTATAATCAACTAGCATAATGCCTGGAATATCACAGACTCTCAAAATTTTATGAATGAATTAAAAAAATTCTGAGTAACTCCCACTGTCCAAATTTCTGTGCTTGTCATCTGTTCCTACTCTCAACAGTCCTACGCATTCTTTATCAGCCTATTCAAATATCATTTCATTACAAAACCTTCCTAGTTGCTATCCCCGTTCATGTTTCTCACCTCTTTCATAGTGATTAACTACAATGTAAAACAGCAAAAGAAATCTGAGTACTCACTTTTTATTGAAGGATAGGATAATTTAATTCATCTTTTAGGTGCTTTCCTTACTTAGGACTCTTAAGAGGAAGGCATATTCACATTTGAAAGAAATCAAAAGCAAAACGCTAGCAAAAAATTCCTCTGCATTAAAACTCAGCAGCATCTCACAATAGAGCTTTCAAAAGGAGTTACAGATCTTGTGTGTAGTGCTGCTTACAGGCCATCACATGGCAGCACTGGGGACAACACACCAGCACCAAATCCAAGACAAAGAGCAGAGATGAAGCCCGCTCTGTTCCTGCTGACGCGACTGAGGCCACTGCTCTCTCAGCTGGGCTAATAGCAAACAGGCCTCGGCCAGCCTGCAGCCCAACTAGGGATGCAAGCAGACTGAACAAATCCCAGAGCAGTGATTTCAAGCACTTATGGGCACTGCTGCCCTACAACAATAACAACACAATACAATTCATCTTCCCTTTCTCTTAAAAACTCAATAGCATAATCTCCTGTCGAATTAACAAGAATTAAAGTAAAATTGTCATTGGAAATAATACAAACATGCAAAAGGGGGACCTAGCACCAATTGTTGTTGGTTAGTCTCTCAATTGTATTCAACTCTTTTGAGACCCCATGGACTATAGCACACCAGGTTCCGCTGTTCCAGTGGAATTTCCCAGACAAGAATACTGGAATGATATACTTCTCACTTTTGTAGTATGACAAAATAGTTAATATGAAAAAATTCATTCTCTACATTAACTGTATGATTTAAGGTTTTAAATCATACAGTGTAACAGTATACTATAAGCTAAATCTATGCCAAAATGTTAAAAATGGTTAACTTCAGCTGACTATTGGTGATTTTTGTTTTCTTATCATTTAATCTGTGTTTTCTAAATATTCTTCAAAGAGCATATTTAAGAGAAAAAAACTAGTTTCAAAAAATGAAATGCTCATCTCTTGATTAAATTCTATAAATCTCTATATCTTCATAAATATATTTGATTTTTATTTATATCCTAAAGACTTAAAACAACTTGTTTCTTTTAGCTTTATTAGGTCTCAGAGGTGATGGCACAAGATTTGTAGGATTACTAGGTTCACAAAATGGTGCCTTCTCATGCCCAATAAAAGGCTTACTTGTGAAACTAAGTTCAAAATCAAAATGAGAATGAGAAATGTACTGACTTTAAAATAATGTCTGGAAGGGGAACACATGTATACCCATGGCGGATTCATGTCAATGTATGGCAAAACCAACACAATAATGTAAAGAAAATAAGTAAAATAACAAAAAACAAAAAAAATAATGTCTTATTATAAAGAAGTTAAGACAAAGTCAGAAAATCAAAGTTAAATTCTACCACTCACCAATTAGCGCATATATCTTCCTTTTATTATGTTCATCTATAAAATGTAGAAAATGTCAGATTGTTACATAAAGGAAGTTCTTGTCCGATGCTAGATTCTATACCTCCATATTAATGAATGAGATGATTTGAGAAGGTTCATTTTTTTATTCATACTAAGCTTTCACTATAGAATACCATGTGCTAACCTAGGTTTCCAATCAAAGAAGCAATTCCCCAAAGCATTTCCCTTACTTGGAATCCAAAGATTGACAAGAGACAGACATGAGTATTCACAACTGTCAAATTTCTGACATCTGTTCTGCTCATTAAAAGTCTACCCTTGACATCTGTAGAGTAGGATAATAGCTGAAGTTGTTTTAGAAAACAACCTTCAAATGAAAGTGGATTAGGGTGAAAAGCTTCTATTAATTAGAGAAAAGTACCTAATATGAAATCTAAATTTGACCTTCAGAAAGGGCAAAACAAATCCTACCTGATCAAAGTCTTGCTTGTTTGGTTGTTCATGTTTAAGGGTCAGACTTGACAAAATAAGAGGGTGGTAAGTATATCCATGCCATTTGTCTTTAACTGTCTCTTAAAATTTAGCAGTCTGGGAGGTACTGGTTCCAAGAACATTTTAGCCACCCAGAAGATGGCTGATCTACAGTTTGAAACCCTGCCTCTAACACAGTATCACACTTATAGAAGATGCTCAAAAACATATTTGTTGAATGAAGAAATGTAATCCTGTTACCTAAAGATGATGTGGCTTGAGGATAACTTTAAAAAGTTTCAAAACAAAGTAAGAAATAATACATTAAAGGAGACTAGCCTTAGAGAGCAAGATTTCCCTACCCTGCCTACAAGTTTTTAAGTCATTGTTAACACGGCCTAAAAGTTTAACACTTGGTAGGATATATTTGGATTAGTATGTACTCTTCTTTGAAAATACAAATATTTGAAGAGGATTAATGAATGTAACCATTTAACATAACTGTTTTATTGCAAAAATTACAAGAGTTTTGTCACCAAGGAGTTCACCAAGTGTGTAAAATATAACTATATATTTAAGATTATGGGATATATTTATAACAAGATAAGTAAATAAATGAAAGAGGAGCCAAGGTTCTCATTGTTGGAATGGGGAATCTACAAATAAGCAAGACGAAGAGGGTAAATTATCCATATAATAATAGCTGACATCAGTATGAACCCATGTTTAGTTTAACATAGGTACAGATGGTCACACACTAAAATATCTATATTGGTATTTATGTGTGTATACATAGGTTCAGTTCAGTTACTCAATCGTGTCAGACTCTTTGCGACCCCATGGACTGCAGCATATATCTATACTATACATAGGTTAGTATACACGTATCAATATCTCCTTGTTCTGTCAGCTGGGAAGACCAAGAAGCAACTATATCCCAGTAGCAATGAGCACAGCTAACATCCATATCTTGGTTTCTAATACCATTTTCCAGGGTTCGTTGGAGAAATCGCTGACTTTGAGACTAGGGCAGGAAATATAAAAGATGATCCTGGAGCATTTTACACTGGCAGAAAGTAATGGAATGCTCCAAACACACACACACAAAGATGAAACAGCGATGGGTCAAAGAGACACTGAAACCAACTGAAAGAGCTCCCAAGGGGACAGACTGAACAACAGAATGAGGGAGCACTGGTTTGCAATCTAAAGTATAAAATGAATACCCATGAGTCTATACTGATATAAATGATTTAGTGATGAAATAAATGGAGAACAAACCAATCTGCCATTCAGAAGAATTCCTAATAACTTATGTAAAGAATCCACCCTCAGGGAAGTGGAACAAAACTTATACTCCCTAAGTGTAGGTTGTACAAGGTTTGACGTCTTTCCTAAGAGGATAGTATGCAAAGGGAGAAACCTGGCAAACAGTGTTTCAGTCAGGTAATAATGGTCAACATAAATTGCAATAAGTCATTTTGATAGCTTGTGCCCTTGACATGATACCATGAAAATAGCAATTTCCCTCTGTAGTCTTTTCACAAAAAATACATAACTACATTATAAATACATCAAACAAATCCCAATCAAAAACCATTCTACCAAATACTTGACCAGTACTCCTCAAAATTGTCAATTAAAAAAAAAAAAAAAGGAACAAGGAAAGTCTGATAAATTGTCAAAGTCAAGAATAGCCTAAACAGACACGATGACTAAATGCAGAATGCTATCCTGGATGGGATCATGGAATTGAAAAGACTGTGAGATAAAAAAAACAAAAACAAGGAAATCTGAAAAAGATACAGACTATAATACAAATTATATCAATGTTAGTTTGGTATATCAATATACCATACTAATATAAAATTTCAATAATAGCAGAAACTAAGTGTGGGATGTATTAGAATTCTCTTTACTATATCTGCAATATTTCTGTAAATCTAAAACCATTCTAAAATTAAAAGTTTACTTAAAAACAATTTGGGACAAGAGAAGATATTTACTGTATACGATTACCAAATTTATGCATCTAGCCTCATCAGACACAACTGAAGCGACTTAGCAGCAGCAGCAGTAGCCTCATCTTAAATACTGTCCATTGACACCAGCTACTTTCTGCTTCCTAAATGGGAAACTCTTAGATCTGATGTTTTAACAACTGTGGCCTTTCCACTTTGATGCTCTTCCTCTTGTGGGTGGGCTGTTGGCGAGCTCAGCACAATTTGATTGCAAAACCATATAAACTCAATTGTATGGGAAAATTTTCAGAAACCAATATATTTTTAAAATTAGATTTTTCAATAACCACATGGAGGGACTCTTAGAAACTATATCCATTGTTATTTTACCTTCAAGAAGCATGACAATTTTTTGCTGATGTGATGGGTATCTAATAATCAAGACCAAAAAGATGTCCTAGATAGATTTATACTCACCCATCCCCTCCACACACACACACATACAGAATTGGAAGTTACTATTCTAGCATAAACTATGTCACCTTTATAATTCTGAAACTTATTTTGCAGAAGCAGAATCAAAAGAAAAAAGGGTCAATTTAGCAATTTCTTTCCCCATTGTATGTTGCTTGTAAGTTAATTCAACTGACATCTAAAACTGCATATGAATTCTTTTTAATACAAGAGGCTCAGGGAGTAGCTTGTAGTCATTGTTCTGACTTTTAAATATGTCCTGTTAAATGCAGATTTTAAAGCCAATTTTACTATAGGAAAGTCACAAACTCAATTTTAAATAAATTTCATTATATTTTATCTCTAGGAAAGCATCTGTTAGTTTTCTAGGAAAAGAAACAAATCAGTCTTTTTTTTTTTTTTTTTTTTGCTTGGCTAGGAATGCTATTTCTATACAAATTTACAGACTAAGTACTTCCATTTAAGACTGAAGATAGTTTTATAAAGCCAAATCTTAAAACTGTATGACAGATTCACTATGATCATTATTTTAGCACCCTTCATATAGTACAATATCAAACTAAGCTTTAAATATGTCCAAAAGGGGTTGCAACCCAGGCTCCATTCTTCTCTTCTGACGTGAACTACAGAGAATTTGAACATAAAATGTAAATGAGAAAGGACAACCAAGGAAACAGCTCATTTTAAGGCACTACATACCAGCTTTGGAAGAGAGGTCTGATTAAGGATCCCCAGGCAAGAGCTACAAGGTATCCTTAATGTTCAACTATCTCTTTCTTTCTCTGGCCCTCAACAGTTCCCACACTGTTTGAAAATAGTTATTTGAAGAATTGTACATATGCAGAGTACATCATGCAAAATGCTGGGCTGGATGAAGCACAGGCTGGAATCCAGACTGCCAGGAGAAATATCAATAACCTCAGATATGCAGATGACACCACCCTTATGGCAGAAAGCAAAGAAGAACTAAAGAGCCTTTTGATGAAAGTGAAAGAGGAGAGTGAAAAAGTTGGCTTAAAACTCAACATCCAGCAAACTAAGATCATGGCATCCAGTCCCATCAGTTCACGGCAAATAGATGGGGAAACAATGGAAACAGTGACAGAATTTATTTTCTTGAACTCCAAAATCACTGCAGCCACGAAATTAAAAGATGCTTGCTCCTTCAAAGAAAACCTATGACCAACCTAGACAGCATATTAAAAAGCAGAGATGTTACTTTCCGACAAAGGTCCATCTAGTCAAAGCTATGGCTTTTCCAATAGGCATGTATGGATGTGAGAGTTGGACTATAAAGAAAGCTGAGCGTCGAAGAATTGATGATTTTGGACTGTGGTGTTGGAGAAGACTCCTGAGAATCCCTTTGACGGCAGGGAAATCAGACCAGCCAATCCTGAACAAAATCAGTTCTGAATATTCATTGGAAGGACTGATGCTGAAGCTGAAACTCTAATACTTTGGGCTACCTGATGCAAAGTGCTGACTCACTGGAAAAGACCCTGATGTTCGGAAGGGTTGGGGGCAGGAGGAAAGGGAGACAACAGAAGATGAGATGGTTGGATGGCATCACTGACCTGATGGACGTGGGTTTGGGCAGGCTCCGGGAGTTGGTGATGGACAGGAAGGCCTGGCATGCTGCAGTCAATAGTGTTGTGGAGAATCAGACATCATTGACCAACTGAACTGAACTGAATCCAAGAGCATTCTTTGATTCATTGCTGTTGCTGTTGCTGCTGCTAAGTCACTTCAGTCGTGTCTGACTCTGTGCGACCCCATATTCGGCAGCCCACCAGGCTCCCCCGTCCCTGGGATTCTCCAGGCAAGAACACTGGAGTGGGTTGCCATTTCCTTCTCCAATGCATGAAAGTGAAAAGTGAAAGTGAAGTTGCTCGGTCATGTCTGACTTGTAGCTACCCCATGGACTGCAGCCCACCAGGCTCCTCTGTCCATGGGATTTTCCAGGCAAGAGTACTGGAGTGGGTTGCCATTGCCTTCTCCAGTTGATTCACTGAGCCTACTGCAAATAATGCAGAGTGGTTTGGAGGATAGCAATTGGTACACTTGTAGTTTTTCTCATTAATTTTTCCATACATCTTAGTTCTGAATGCTCAATATCACTACAAATTGCTACAAATGGCAGGTAAATTCTAATTAGAAGAAGAAAAACTGAGGCTTAAATTCAGATCAGGATATTTACAACACATCTAGACATCCATGCAAGGCAGGGCAGCTACACTTAATACATTAAGTAGTACCTTCTTCTACAACTAACCCTGGTAAATACTCAGTTTCTGTTAATATATTTTCAGTAAAGAATAACTTTGAGGCTTTCCATCCTCCCTAGTAAGTGGCCTTATCCCCTTCTCTAGCATCTAGAAGAAGCTTTAATTTTAAAAAACCAAAAGCCCTTTCTCCCATCTTTAGCCTATTTTCGTTTGTTTGCTCTAATCTTTTCATAAACTTAAGCTAATTCTCAGTTTAAGCCAACCTGACACCATCCTGCCTAAACCTTCTTCTTATGAATTATTTTCCAGAAAGTCAGAGTTAAGGAGTAGCAGTAGCCATTGTTTTAACTTTGAAATATGTTCTGTAAATGCATATTTTAAAATTAATTCTACTACAGGAAAGTAACCAATTTCATCTTAAATAAACTCTATGCTTGTAATTTTCCTTAGTTACACACCCCTCCCTTTGGTATATTTTCTATACACTTTGTGCTCAGAGAATTGTCTCTATCACTGGCTTTGTTAAGATAAACTACCTTGCCCATACACCTTTCTCTCCTGTTTAGATAATTTACAAGTAAATCATCAGAATTTCATTTTTTTACTATCAACCATCTTCATGAGTCACAGTCCCTTCCAAAATACCTACTTTTTCTCTAAATTTCTTAAAATCTACTTTTAAAAAATTATATCCAGTAATGTTGCCATCCAACAATAACACCGACGCAATGGACATGAATCAGAGTAGGCTCCGGGAGTTGGTGATGGACAGGGAAGCCTGGCGTGCTGCAGTCCATGGGGTCTCAAAGAGTTGGACACGACTGAGCAACTGAACTGAACTGATCCAGCAGTGTCTTGCCTTGACATTATAAAGTCTAAGTTCACCTTTCCCCAAATTCTTTTAAAACTATACCACCAATACATTCTTTGTCAGTCATTAAAATATACAGGATAAAAATTCCCTCCACTGCTCCTTCTACCTTCAAAGAGATGACACTGCTGGCAATATGAGAGAAGAATGCATCAGATGCTCTGTCTCCATACTAATTCACATCTGTACTGTACTGTTTTCAATACTTTCACATGCCTTACCACATTTGATCTTCACAATAATCTTAGAAGTTTAGAAGAAAGGTGTTAACATCCCATGGATGGAAACAGTTAATGATTACAGATATTGGAACCTATTTCAGGGTCCTTTCCAACATGCTGCCTTCCTCTTCTTTTAGCAAAATTAGACTTTCAGCCAACATCAGGAATGCCAGAAGTTTCCCATCACTATTAGTTCTTGCTTCTAAGCCAGTTTCATAATCTATATTAAGAACTCTTAATTGTTTCTAATAGCTAGAGAATTCACTCTCTTGGAAAATGCTATTTCCTCTTCTCTAAAAAAAAAAAATGAATTTCATATGACTTTGGTTTTATTCCCAGCTCCACTATCTTTTCACACCAGAGCCCTGGGAACTGGCTTCAGGACTATGCAAAAAAAAAAATTTTTTTTTATTTCTTCACATTTAACCAACAAATTTCTAATCATAAAGAGAATCAAAAATTCCTCTAAATTCCTAGCAAATAATGATACTAACTAGCTGATTTCTAACTATAGAAATAGAATAAGAAAAAAAATGAAAACTAAGAAATAAAGAAAAAACTTTCAGTGGCAGATAACCAAGAATTTCTTGACCATATGGATATTAAAATACAAGACAGGTTACAGAGAGCATAATGGAATCACAATCCTTTTTGACTTCTAAAAATCAGATTATAAATATTGTTTTACATAAATCCTGAAGGTTCCATGTGTTCCTATTGAGAAATAAAAGGCAATGTAAAAAAAAACTATATATCAGATGATGCTTTAAAATAAGTTAACAATCTAGCTATAGTAAATTAACAATGAATGAAATAAACTCTAAATTTTTTCTGATATTAACAGGTTGCATACATATATGTAGGTTGCATAAATATGTAGGTTGTATAAATATGTATATAATATAAATAAACTCCAAATTTTTTCTGATATTAACAGGTTGCATACATATATGTAGGTTGCATAAATATGTATATATATGTATATGAAGAAATGTTTAAACAGCAGAGATTTTGTGAAAGAGTTGTCTATTTAGTAAAGTAAATAAAATGTAATAAAAATAAGTATAAGGTTTACCTTTTTTTAACAGGTACCACAAATCACTGGGAAAGGATCCATAAAGAATGGGATGCTTTTGCAATTACCCTAGCAATAATAAAGGCAAACCAAAGAACTTGTAAAAACAGGCTAACAACTAACTTTACTGATCATGCATCTGTGAAAATCAGAGAAAACCTTTTGAATAATAAACATTTGAAAAAGACATTGCTCCAGAATGTATATCTAATATTAAAAAACAAAAAAGCAAACACTCTGTATTTAGAAGTAATGGTCATTAGCTTGAGACTATGGTCCTTGGGTTCTGACTACAGTGTAACTTAGAACAACAGAAGTTTCACCTCAATATCTTTACTTTTTAAATGAGGATGTTGGATTAGATGATTTCTAAAATCTTTCTATCTCTACAATTCTGTGATTCCTTACGTAACAGCAGAAGTCTACTGACCTGAATCTAATCAATTTTAGATCTCCAGTAGAAAATAGGAAGCACTCTGTCTACAACCCACAGGCAATTAGGATTTCCCTCACAGCAATTACATCTCCAGTAATTCAATTGCCTGATAAATCTGCCTTCTCTTGCCCTTGTATATGATGATAATACATTATTCAACCACAAACATTAAACTATAAATCTACTATAACCAAGAGGAAATAACTTTCTAGTAAGGTGTGTAATGGCTCTTTCAAATATTAAACCAGAAAAGATAATAACTCTGTGGTAACTTCCAAAAAAATTTTAAGCTTTAACAGAGCTATGTAAATCTGAAGAAATGCTTATAGTCATTAATCAAATGCCCTGTAAATGAAGTTACTAGACATATGTTCATGACTAACGACTTAATCTAATACTCATGTTTTAAAGACTAAGACTTCTATGTTTGCCCTTTCTTATTTCAAATTCAAGCCACAGCCAGAAACAATGAGCTTTGATTCCAGCTCTTCTGTTAAGAACTCCTACACTATTCTAAATTCCCAAAATCCTAGGGTAAATAGCAAAGGCAAAGTGACTGACCATGGGGATTTGGGAAGATAAAAAAAAAAAGAACAGACAGAGGGGCAGACACATAAAGTTCTGTACAGTTCAGTCACTCAGTCGTGTCTGCCTCTTTGCAACCCCGTGAATCGCAGCACGCCAGGCCTCCCTGTCCATTACCAACTCCCAGAGTCCACCCAAACCCATGTCCATTGAGTCAGTGACGCCATCTAACCATCTCTTCCTCTGTCATCCCCTTCTCCTCCTGTCCCCAGTCTTTCCCAGCATCAGGGTCTTTTCAAATGAATAAGTTTTTCACATCAGGTGGTCAAAGTACTGGAGTTTTAGCTTCAGCATCAGTCCTTCCAATGAACACCCAGGAATGATCTCCTTTAGGATGGACTGGTTGGATCTCCTTGTAGTCTAAGGGACTCTCAAGAGTCTTCTCCAACACCACAGTTCAAAAGCATCAATTCTTCAGTGCTCAGCTTTCTTCACAGTCCAACTCTCACATCCATACATGACCACTGGAAAAACCATAGCCTTGACTAGACGGACCTTTGTTGGCAAAGTAATGTCTCTGCTTTTTAATATGCTGTCTAGGTTGGTCATAACTTACCTTCCAAGGAGTAAGTGTCTTTTGATTTCATGGCTGCAATCATGATCTGCAGTGATTTTGGAGCTCCCCAAAATAAAGTTAGCCACTGTTTCCCCGTCTATCTGCCATTAAGTGATGGGACCGGATGCCATGATCTTAGTTTTCTGAATGTTGAGCTTTAAGCCAACTTTTTCACTCTCCTTTTTTACTTTCATCAAGAGGCTCTTTAGTTCTTCTTCACTTTCTGCCATAAGGGTGGTGTCATCTGCATATCTGAGGTTATTGATATTTCTCCCAGCAATCTTGATTCCAGCTTGTGCTTCCTCCAGCCCAGCATTTCTCATGATGTATTCTGCATATAAGTTAAATAAGGAGGGTGACAATATACAGCCTTGATGTACTCCTTTTCCTATTTGGAACCAGTCTGTTGTTCCATGTCCAGTTCTAACTGTTGCTTCCTGACCCGCATACGGGTTTCTCAAGAGGCAGGTCAGGTGAGACACATAAAAGCCATCACTAAAATTCATTTTAGTCACCCAAGTCCCCTAAATTGCTTCTTATATCTGCTTTGCCCTTAAAATGCTTTCTATTTCTTAAAACCATTTTAAATGCCTCATCATGATGAACTTCTAATATTCCCTTTCATTATGTACCCATTAAATTACCATCTGACTTATAAACAAACACTAATGTCTCAGGTACTTGGTACTTACTGCATTATTATCTGTCAGCCTTTATACACTAATCACTTGGACCGCAAATAAAAGATTTTACCATTGATTGAGGAAAAGTAGCTTAACAACTTGACAGTTTTCCTAAAAGAGAATACAAACTCATAATTTTGACACACTTAACAGGAACCAACCTTTCAGCTCATGATCTCACAAAAGAAAAAACAAATTTACTTACTGCCCTAAAGTGTAGTAAGTTGAGCATCTATTAGCAGTGTTAAGGTCATAATATCTCAGAAGTCTTTTGATTTCTAGCAAACCTCCTGGAATTCAAAACAGACCAGTCTATGCAGTCACTTGGAAAAGAGTATGGAAGTTTCTTTCCTTTTTTAGATATTTTTCTTTCTTTTTACTTTTTTTTTTTTGATGTGGACCATTGTTGTTTAAAGTCTATTGAATTTTGTTACAATATTGCTTCTCTTTTATGTTTTGATTTTTCAGCCATAAAACATGCAAGATCCTAGCTTCCCAACCAGGGACTGAACCAGCAAGCCCTGCATTGGAAGGCAAAGTCTTAACCACTGGGCCAACAGCGTGATTCCTGGAGGTTTCTTAATAAACTAAAAATAGAACTGCAATTTGACCCAGCAATTCCACTTCTATGTACACATCCAGAAAAGAAAAACACTAATTTGAAAGGATACATGCAGCCCAATGTCATAGTATTCCTATTTACAATTGTTAAAATATGGAGGCAACCTAAGTGCCCATCAATAGATGAATGGATAAAGATATGGTGTGTGTATATATATTCATTATGAAAGTGGCTCAGTCACGTCCAACTCTTTGCAGTCCATGGAATTCTCCAAGCCAGACTACTGGAGTAGGGAGCCTTTCCCTTCTCCAGAGGATCTTCCCAATCCAGGTATCAAATCCAAGTATCCCTCATTGCAGACAGATTCTTTACCAGCTAAACCACAAGGGAAGCCATATTCTATACACACACACACACACACACACACACACACAAAATGAAGTACTTTTTGTTGTTGTTCGGTTGCTAAGTCATGGCCAACTCTTTGCAACCCTGTGGACTGTAGCCTGGTAGGCTCTTCTGTCCTTCACTCTCTCCTAGAGTTTGCTCAAGTTCATGTCCATTGAGTCAGTGAGGACATCCCACCATCTAATCCTCTGTCATGCCCTTCTTCTGGTCCTATGAGTTGTCTCTTCACATCAAGTGGTCAAAGTACTGGAGCTTCAGCTTCATCATCCATCCTTTTAATGAATATTCATGGTTGATTTCCTTTAGGATTGACTCGTTTGATCTCCTTGCAGTCAAGGGACCCTCAAGAGTCTTCCCTAACACCACAGTTCAAAATCATCAATTCTTTAATGCTCGACCTGCTTTATGGTCCAACTCTCACATCTGTACATGACTAATGGAAAAACCAGAGCTTTGACTATATGAATCTTTGTCAGCAAAGTGATATCTTTGCTTTTTAATAAGCTGTCTAGCTTTGTCATAGATTTCCTTCCAAGGAGCAACGGTCTTTTAATTTCATGGCTGCAGTCACCATCTGCAGTGATTTTAGAATCCAAGAAAATTAAGTCTGTCACTGTTTCCATTTTCTCCCCATCTATTTGCCATGAAGTGATGGGACCAGATGCCATGATCTTAGTTTTCTGAATGTTGAATTTTAAGCTAGCTTTTTCACTCTCCTCTTTCACTCTCATCAAGAGGCTCTTTAGTTTCTCCTCACTTTCTGCCATTAGAGTGGTATCATCTGCAGATCTGACATTAATGGTATTTCTCCCAGCAATCTTGATTCCAGCTTGTGATTCCTCTAGATCATCATTTCCTATGATGTGCTCTGCATATAAGTCAAATAAGTAGGTGACAATATATGACCTTGTTGTCCTCCTTTCCCAATTTTCAACCAGTTTATCATTTTATGTCCAGTTTTAACTGTTGCTTCTTGACCTGCGTACAGGTTTCTCAGTAGACAGGTAAGGTGGTCTGGTACTCTCATCTCTAATGAAATACTACTCACCTATAAAAACACAATGAAATTTTGCCATTTATAAAATGTGGGTGGACTTAGAGGGCCTTATGCTAAATGAAATAAGTCACACAGAGAAAGGCAAATATTGTATGACATTATTTGTATGTGGAATCTGAAAATTACAGCAAACTAATAAATAAAAGAAAAGCCAAATAACGGATATAGAGGAGAAACTAGTGGTTACCAGAGTAGAGAGGGAAGTGGGGCACAGGGGTAACAGATTAAGAGGTACAAACTACTGTGTATAAGCTACAAGGATATACTGTACAACACAAGGAATATAACTAATATTTTATAATAACTACAAGTAGCATATAATCTTTAAAAATTATGAGTCACTATAATACTATATTACTATATACTAGTAATATAGTATATTACTATATGCTAGTAATAAATAAAAACATTTAGGGCAGGAGGGGAAGGAGGCAACAGAGGATGAGATGATTGGATGGTATCACTGACTCAACAGACATGAGGGAAAGTGGACACTTAATGGTCACTATCTCCCTGATGTCAATGGACATGTCAATGGACAGACAGGGAAGCCTGGGGTGATACAAACTAAGGGGTCACAAAGAGTCATACACAACTAAGCAACTGAACAACAACAAAATCAACTATACCTCGATTAAAACAAAACAAACAAAAACAAGGAAACTAGTCCAGCTCTTGCTACTCTAGAATATTCCACTACTGTCAACAAACAGCCTTTCAAGATTCCTGATCAGGTCATCCACAACCTTTGCTGTTCAAGGCAAAGTGCCCCTAGCCTAGGACCTGTCAACATCTCATCATATATCCAGTTCCAACCCCCACCCTCAGGAGCCTCCAAAGCATGGTTATGGGCACCCCAACCCAGAGTCCAGGATCCATCCGCTCCCTAACCCCTCACTGTGCAAATGCTATGCCTTGAGCATCTCTTTGGCCTCAGGAGTATACTTTGATGCTAGCTGCCTTTAGAAGAAAAGCAAAGAAGTCCACACCAGTCTTGAAAGCAGTTGACGGTCATTTAGACAGAAAACAGAAAATTTTGGAGTCTGAGTCACTGGAACATAATTTAGGGGGAGGAAGGGTACAATCTCTAGGTGGCAATGTGACCCCTGGCACATCCTTGACCCCTCCAACATGAAGCCAGAGGAAGCACAGAGTCAGACCTGCTTAAGTCTGAGGACTACAAAAGAGGCCCCAAGTGTATAGATCTAAAGGAGGAACAATTTCTAGTTATTTGAAATTTTAAGACTTCATCAGAGGCTTTGACTCTATAGGATATGGTCTAAACACAGCTGTATGCTCTTTAATACAGCTAATACAGCCTAATAGTTTCACAGAACATAATCAGGTTAAAATAAACATCATAGGCATCTTTTTAAGAAAAACAAGGGTACAGTGTAACTATAAAAGTATGTATGCTTTACCTAGAAGATAAAGGTTATTAGGATTCCATTAAAAATCTGACTTAACCAAGCTTGATGCATGAAACACGGCACTCAAAGCCAGTGCACTGGGACAACCCTGAGGGATGGAATGGGGAGGAAGGTGGGAGGAGGGTTCAGGAGTGGGGACACATGTACACCCATAGCTGATTCATGTCAATGTATGTATGGCAAAAAAACACTACAATATTATAAAGTAATTAGCCTCCAATTAAAATTAATGAATTTTTAAAATCTGACTTAAAAAAAATACCAAGTATATACCCACCTTCTCTCCTTAGAACATTCCTTATCAACTAACTGGTCAACAGCCAGAAGCAGTCTCCTAACATCTGGCATCCAGGAGTACTGCCTAAATGCTCTCGCTATACTGTAGAGTCTGGGAAGATGCTAAGAGAGTCAGATAAGATCAGTTCAATGTTTCCCAATGACCTAACTTGTGTCAAATACATGATAAAAATTAGGGGTAGAAAGATGGGTAAGTTCAACCCTGACATCAAGGACCTTATAGTGGACTGACTGAAGAAACGACCCCATTTGTTCATGTATCTATACCCTTTGATAGTGCCCTCACACTGACTCTGGGGTCAGCCATATGACTTGCCTTGGACAATGGGACAGTAGCAAATGTATCAGGAGCAGAAATTTGAAAAGTCCTTGCACATTAGAGTTTGCCCTCTTAATGCTCTTGGAAACCACAGGGTGAGTCACAGCCACATGTCAACAAGAAACCACAGCCAAGAGTCAATAAACCCAAGTAGCTTAAGAATGAGAGACCCCAAGAGAATAACAGATAGTCATCAATCAGCCAGCCTCCAGCTAACCCAGTGGCCATCTGTAAGAGTCAATCCCAGCAAAAATTAACTGAGCCATGCTGAGCACAGTCCAAACCGCTGATTCCACAGTCATGAGCCATCTTAATGGCTACTGTTCTAAGCCACTGACTTTTAGGGTAGTTCATTACAGGGCAAAGTTTAACTGATAGAAAACTCAAAACTTTATGGGGGAGCCAGACTTGTATATAATACAGTATGAGGGCTTACAGTAACAGACTTAAGGATAGACAGTAACAGACCTAAGGACAGGATTCATGGATAACTCAGAAGTAAGGGTGATTAACCCTGGGTCCAGCATGGAGGGTTGGACAGGAGTGTCAAGAAAAGAATCACAGAGAAAAGAATCACAGAATAAAGAATATGATGCATATTCTTTATTCTGAAGGAGGGGGAGAAAGCACTTCAGGAGGCAACAGACTCAGTCAACCTCTGCTTCTTTCATTGTTGATGCAAATCCTCAAAGGGAGCACCAGAACCAAACTGGAATCCATGGGCTGCTATTTCCACTGAAAAACTATGGGATGTTCTTTTAACCTGAAGCTTTCTTTTTCTCTCAGAGTCCAAGAAGTTTCTTCAGGACTGGAAGAAGATAAGACTTTGAAGATGCATTCAAGTTGAACATCTGTTTGACTCAGCTATATTCAACTCCCTGTGATCTCCCAGGAGGCAAACTGAGAAAATGATAATAAACTGTCACTACAGATTGTGTGACAAGCACTCTGAACAGACAGGTACACTGGCACATTGGGAACAAGCAAATCTTACTCAAAAGTCAGGCTGGGAATGTCCTGAGCTTCTGAAGCAATTTAAATGTCCAACAATAAGAATATTTAAATATGTTACTATAACTGTAATAAGGAATATGAGGGAGTCATTGAAATATGCTTCCAAAAAGCATTTAATAAGATGGGAAAGTTTCATAAAATCAAATATAAAAATTGCATATACAGAATGATCTCAATAATTTAGAAAATAGACTCATAGGGAAAGAAAGGAAATACATCAATGTCAATTATATTCCTGGATTAGTATGATCATAGGTGAATGTTTTCTTTCTCATTTATTTCTGATTTTCAAATTAAAACATAAAGGCATTTATTTGTTAAAAATTGAATCACACAAGCCAAAATTAATGGCTAGTCTATAACTGGCTTATACTCCTCAGCAATATCAGTGTCATGAAAGAAAATGAAAAGCTAGGGAAGTGTTCCAGATCAAACAATTAGAATGACATGAAAACTAAATGCAGTATGTGATCTTGACTTAGAACCTTGATCACAGGGAAATATGCTCTAAAGAATAGTTTTGGGACAACTGGCAAATTTTGAATAGGGACTATATATCCCATGTGGTTATATTAAGAGAATGTCCTTGTTCTTAGGAAATATACACCGAAGTGTTTTTGTGCCGGAGCCGTCGGGATGCCCCCTCACTCGGATGACAAAGTCACGAGACTGAGCAAGAAACTGCAAAGTGGATTTTCCTTTGAGGCATCCCAAGGCAAGGTCCCTCCTGGTATTTTTCTTGGAAAGTTCTGTTTATGCTCTGAACATTAGCTCATCTCAGTAGGTCAGTCCCAGTTAGAAAAAATTCATCCTGAGATAATTCCCTCAGACCTTATTTCCCTCAGGGGATCTGGGAAGGCAGATTCCCTTTCCTGGGGACTAAGGAGGAATAAGGGACATTTAAATAGATTACTATACCTCCTACTAGTTACTGGGGAGTTTACCAAGAGTTCTCTGGAGGTCATGGCAAAGCCACCACCAGAAGGGCTCGTACTTGGGTCACCTTTCCACATCCCACTCCCCCAACCACTCCACGGAAGAGGCTCCCTTCCTTGAAAAAACCAGGCTGGAATGGGACTTAGGAATGCTCATAACTGTGGCCAGCATAGTTGGAGACACTGATTGCTTTAGGATAGTGTAGACATAGGAATTCCTTTTAGTAGTTGTAAGGTTAATAGGGTTTCATTGTTAAAGCAGTGCTGCTAAACTGTCTCTTTGTCTTCTTTTCTCTTTCCTTGTAAAAACCAATATAGGTTAATAGAATAAAACAGTTTCAAGCTTAAGCCCTTCTTTCTAGCTTCTACATAGTTGCACCTTGTCAGGGAACATTTGGGAGGAGGCTTCCTGTGTCAATCCCTGAATATTCAGAGATGAGTGGAGAAGCACACCTTTTCCCAGGACAAAAGAAATGCATACATTCTTAAAGTACAGCAACCATTTACAGCCTTCTTCCCTCTCGGATATGGAAAGTGAGTTTTTTACAACCCCTTCTTTTTGAGATAGATTCTAGCCCTATGTTTCCTGGATAAGTTGCAAGATTTTTATCTTTGCTGAAAAGGCTATCTTGTAAGACAGTGAATATTTGCCCGCATTATGCTAAATAAAGGTATGCTAGAGACATTCAAATGGTAAACATACTATTGTTAAGTCTGATTATGCAGAAATCCAACCTTTTGCAAGGAAAATGAGCTTAATGTTGTTGATGGTAAGCAAAAAACAAAAGTTTGCATAAAATAGTTGTGATGTAATGGGGATGTTCTTTGGCTATAAAACTGTAAGCTAACAGAAATAAAGTGAGAGACTCCTCCACCGCCTTTTGGGGAGACTTCTCCACCGCCTTTTGGAGAGACTCTCCATCACCCCACAAAACTAACAGCAATAAAGAGAGACTGCTTCATCACCACACATCGACTCAGCTCAGTTCTTCCGCCGACGCTACTCATCCCTCAAGACCCCCAGACCCTGCTGGGGCTGGACCCCGGCATTTTTGCACTGCTCCTGCTGCTAAGTCGCTTCAGTCATGTCCGACTCTGTGCGACCCCATAGACAGCAGCCCACCAGGCTCCCCTGTCCCTGGGATTCTCCAGTCAAGAACACTGGAGTGGGTTGCCATTTCCTTCTCCAGTGCTTGAAAGTGAAAAGTAAAAGTGAAGGCGCTCAGTTGTGTCCAACTCTGTGCAACCCCATGGACTGCAGCCTACCAGGCTCCTCCGTCCATTGGATTATCCAGGCAAGAGTACTGGAGTGGGGTGCCATTGCCTTCTCCGACATATGTGTGCAAAACATTAAAAAATGGTTAATCTGGGTGAATGGTATACAGAATTTTTCTATACTATTCTTGCAATTTTTCTATTTTGAAATTATTTCAAAATAAAATAAGAAATTATAATTCTAAGTAGGCCTGAAAAAGTCTATTTAAAGAGAAATAACATTTGATTGGTATTGAAAATTCATTATTTTCCAGGAAATTCTAAGATTTGGTTCCTAAAACATTTGTAACATTCTCAGGTCAAATAACAAACTGTCTCCTTGGAGAAACTGAGGTAGGAGATGGACAAATTCCTTCACTAACAGATGCTTTGACTGAGGCTGGAATTTCTCCCTGCTAAGTAGCCACTAGAGGCCAAAGGTGCTTGGCAACACATCAAAGTAGGGCTCTCTGGGTGCTGGTATTTACACATATATACTGTATGAAAAAGGCTGCCATTTCAGTGACATACACAGAATAATAGTTCCCCCATGGTCTTCATGCTGACTCCCCAGCTCTTCAGGCCCAGCCTGGTTCTATTGTGCCACTTATGGCTCGGCCTGGCCCTCTGCCTGGAATCTCGTATTACCTCATCTGAAAATTTCCCAGTCACATAAGTATTCCAAAATATAGCTGAAAACCACACCCCTCAGCCTCTCTGCTCAGTTCTACATGAAAAGATAATACTGGACAGAAGAATTTTCAGATCAAAAACATTATGTATTGTCCGTTTCCTTAAATGCTAAGTTCCTCCAGAAAGAGCTCTGTCTGAAGTATATTCTACTTAAGAATATAGAGGCACCCCAGACTCTCCACTGCCATTGTCTGCCCTGGGGCCGAGTATTCTACACTATACTTAATGTGTATTCAATATCAAGATCACAAAATTAAAGATGTTAGTAAACTAATATTGTTTATCCTCTATTTGATGCTCTCTATGGCAAAAAATAATAATAATTTTAATTAAATTCACTAGCATAAGTATCAGTGGGAAAAGTTCAATTTCAAAAGATAGCCCAGTTCTAAGGAGAAGACACTGAATACAAACTATAACTACACCTATAAATACTTCAACGATTCCAGCTGACACATCTGACCACATAACTGCTAATTACCAGATACTCTTCTGAAGACTTAGATTATTTAAAAAATCTGCATGGAGATGTAAATACACAGTTCAGTCAGTTCAGTCGCTCAGTCATGTCTGACTCTTTGCAACCCCATGAGTCACAGCATGCCAGGCCTCCCTGTCCATCACCAACTCCCAGAGTCCACCCAAACCCATGTCCATCAAGTCAGTGATGCCATCCAGCCATCTCATCCTCTGTTGTCCCCTGCTCCTCCTGCCCCCAGTCCTTCCCAGCATCAGGGTCTTTTCCAATGAGTCAACTCTTCACATGAGGTGGCCAAAGTATTGGAGTTTCAGCTTCAACATCAGTCCTTCCAATGAACACCCAGAACTGAGCTCCCTTAGGATGGACTGGTTGGATCTTCTTGCAATCCAAGGGACTCTCAAGAGTCTTCTCCAACACCACAGTTCAAAACCATCAATTCTTCAGCGCTCAGCTTTCTTCACCATCCAGCTCTCACATCCATGACTACTGGAAAAACCATAGCCTTGACTAGATGGACCTTTGCTGGCAAAGTAATGTCTCTGATTTTCAATATGCTATCTAAGATTGGTCATAACTTTCCTTCCAAGGAGTAAGCGTCTTTCAACTTCATGGCTGCAGTCACCATCTGCAGTGATTTTGGAGCCCAGAAAAATAAAATTTGACACTGTTTCCATGGTTTCCCCATCAATTTCCCATGAAGTGATGGGACCAGATGCCAATACACAATACAGGTCTATATCTGAAAATCATTTCCTTTAGTAAAATTCTAAATTTAAGATTATTTTCTAGAAATCACAGGGAATAGTAAGAGCATTTGTGGTAGAAAAAGAAACCAGCTAACTCAACTTCTATTCCAATCTCCTAGTTTATCTCCTATACTGCAGAGGCTAGAATGCCAAAGCCTCGTTTTCCAGACTCCTTTGTAATTAGCATTCCCAACGCAGTTTAGGTTTCACCATTCTGAATTTCACCTGAATTCAGAATCAAGTTAAGTAGGAGAGAAGCAGCACTCAAGGTTGTGTTTTGTTTTTGCTACTCTAGATCCACTGGGTTGGCCAAAAAGTTCACTTGAATTTTTCCGTAAGATGTTACGGAAAAATCCAAACAAACTTTTTAGCCAAACCAATAGAAAGCAGAAGACAGCTTTGAAGCTAATAGTGTAAGCAGCAATGTGATTGAGAATCATGCCTAACAGTACATCCCAAAAGACAAAAGGTGTTTCATGACTCCTACTGCTGCTGCTGCTGCTGCTAAGTCGCTTCAGTCGTGTCCAACTCTGTGCGACCCCATAAAAGGCAGCTCACCAGGCTCCACCGTCCCTGGAATTCTCCAGGCAAGAACACTGGAGTAGGCTGCCATTTCCTTCTCCAATACAAGAAAGTGAAAAGTTAAAGTGAAGTTGCTCAGTCGTGCCCGACTTGTAGTGACCCCATGGACTGCAGCCCACCAGGCTTCTCCATCCACGGGATTTTCCAGGCAAGAGTACTGGAGTGGGTTGCCATTGCCTTCTCCATTGTGACTACTGGTTGTGACTAAAGTGGTCAAATCAGAAATTAGCAAAGAGATATCCTGAGGCCCGGCTTCCTAAACTTAATAAAGGTAGCAATTCAGCAGTTCCCTTGGCAGATCATTTTTTTTCTTTTTTGCTTATATAGCTAGAGTGGTTTCCATTATCTGTAACTCCAACACACACCTGTCTGAAAGCTTTCATGCTTTCAAATATCCAAAGTAATCTAAAGTGGTATAGACTCTCAGTGGATAGCACTAATTGCACACATCATATAATTCTTTGTTCTCTTCTCTGATCTGTAACAACAAAAATAAAGCCTAGATTTTAAAAACACAGCTACTTAACAGAGTGAGTCATTTTTTCATTCAAACTCACTATGATCTGATGTTTGAAAATTGGAGTAAAGAAAGGATATCCTAACTACTTCCAACTCTTGCTTACTTGAACAATTATAACAATGCCTTTCAACTGAATATGGGCAGAATGATACAGGATAAGGCAAAAGTACATTACTTTTGACCTGGAGACAGCATATTAACTTGTGGGAATATTACAGATAAAATTATTAGCATTAAATGTATTTACTTTACTTTACAACCAGAAATAATCTGACAGAAAATATAGGGGGCTCCATGTTAAAATTTTAGGAAATTTTTACAAAATTTGTTATAGTGTACTTTCCCAAAATGACAGAGGATCTCATCAATGGGTAATTTCCTCAAGATATTTCTGGTTTTTCTAAGATTTATGTTTTTTCCATTAAAAAAGAACTTGATCTTTAAGGTCAAAAATCCATTGCCAGAGGCAGATAGAATCTGTTCGATGAAAGGTCCCAACAGTACCAAGTACCTTTAGCCTCTGTGTGTGCTAATTACTTCAGTCACATCTAACTCTTTGCAGCTCCATGGACTGCAGCCCGCCAGGTTACTCTGTCCATGGGGATTCTCCAGGCAAGAAGAGTGGAGTGGATTGCCATGCCCTCCTCCAAGGGATCTTCCTGATCCAGAGATCGAACCCAAGTCTCATGCAGCTGCTACACTGCAGGCAGATTCTTTACCAATGGAGCCAGGGGGGGAAGCCCCAAATGAAGTGAATTTCCTGAATGCTCAATTTGTGCAAAGCACTTTATTAACTGCCAAGGAAAGATTCAGCGCAATAGGGAACAAGGTCTCTATCCCAAAGAAAGCGTGAGAGAGAAAAGCTCTCACACCCTTTTGTTTCATCTATGTAAAAGAAAAAAAAAAATCATCAACACTTCTGCAACTGCTAGTAATCCTTATTTGGAGGAGTTGTTGAACATCTTATCTTCAATACTTACTCCTTCACTCTTCTTAATAATTTCATGTGACATATTTTTAAATGAAAACTTTTTAAAAATTGCCTCAGAACCTCATTAGTCTGCATAAGATAGCATAAGGTTTCACAACGCCTAAACTGAGAATCACTGTCCTTAGTGCTACAGAAAAGCTAAAGGAGCAAAGGAGTGAATGGAAATGATAGAGATTAACAAGCACAGATCCTCACTAAAGAACACCCACTCTCACTTGCAGCTTGTTCATAATCAGACACCCGCCTAAAACTTAACCATGATTCGAACCTTGCACATATGAATGAGGCGATTCAATTCTTGTAAACTTGAATTCTTTAGTGCAGTAGCTAAAAGGTCAAGGAATTGGGTTAATGAGAACGTCACTGGGGTGGCAATGCAGCAGTGAGTGGAGAAAATCAAAGTCAGAGACTCTTTAGTCTCCACTGCAAGTGAGAAAGTCAAGGCAGTAAAAATGATGTTAGGCAATATGACATCACTTTAAATTTTTTTAGAAACGTGATTATTTAGCTTATAGATTGCTGGTGTCCTTAGCGCTTCTTTTTGCTGTTAGCATCTTCTTTTAACCACTTCACTGGAGATTAGCACCTCTATAGAGGATGTATTAATACATGAAAAAGAAACTGAAGTGAAATTCAAGGTAGCCCAATCTCACTACTTGGGAATAAATTCAGCAAGAAAGATTTATTGTAAAGAAAAGACTAAGATGAATGGACTCGTCACCTTCGGTAAGTTCAACTTAAAAACAAGCAGTTTTAAGTTTAAAGTTTTTTTTTTTTAAGTTTAAAAACAACTTAAAACACTTAAATGAGAGGTTAATTATAATTCTTTGCTTTAAAATAGTCTCTGCTTTATAAATGGAGAAGGCAATGGCAACTCACTCCAGTACTCTTGCCTGGAAAATCCCATGGATGGAGGAGCCTGGTAGGCTGCAGTCCATGGGGTTACGAAGAGTCGGACACAACTGAGCACCTTCACTTTCACTTTTCACTTTCATGCATTGTAGAGGGAAATGGCAACCCACTCCAGTGTTCTTGCCTGGAGAATCCCAGGGACGGTGGAGCCTGGTGGGCTGCCATCTATGGGGTCGCACAGAGTCGGATACAACTGAAGCAACTTAGCAGCAGCAGTTGCTGCTTTATAAAAAAGATTCCAGTTACAACTGTTTAACAGACATAAAATCTTTGGGTTTAAAGCATACTTTAGGGAGTTCCTGGTGGTTCAGCGGCTGAGACTCCATGCTCCCAGTGCAGGGGGCCCTGGTTCAATTCCTGGTCGGGGAACTAGATCCCACATGCCGCAATTAAGTGTCTGCATGCCACAACTAAAGGTCCTGTGCACCACAATGAGATCAGAGATCACGTGTGCTGCAACTAAGACCCAGCGCAGCCAAATAAGTCAATAAATAATTTTTAAAATAATAAAATATACTTTAACTTAACAAAATGTATTTTATCTGTTTTACATATTTCAAGAATATACCTAAAGAAAACCTTACCTGTGTCATGGGGGGACTAGATGACTAAAATTATGGCTATTTTATTTCTATGGTTGCAGGGCCTATCCAGAAGCAAAACAAAGTTCGATGATTTAGGTTTTCAACATTAACTTTATCTAATTTCATGCCAGACTCTTCTTTGTATCATTCAAGTCTATAAGCAGAAAAAATAATGTGGGTCACAGATGAAAAGAAAATCTTATTTTCCATAATTACAAAACAGAAAACAAGAACCACATGTCGGAATCCCTGTATTCCAGAATTAGATGGATATTTCTGTAAATTAGCTAATAATCTAGGACAACATTAACTTTCCAAATGAAATCCTTGAAACGATAAAAGGAAATACTTCAAAAGACAAAAATACTTTAAAGCCACAAGTATCTCTATTTGGAATTACCATTATAAAATCTTAATAATAATCTTTCATCCAGAAACACAGTACTTTGTAAAAACTGTAGCACCAAGTTTTTACATTCCTTCTCAGTTAGAGTCAACAAATGCCGTTCTTCTACAAAGAAGTGATATGTGAGGTGTCTGCCATGGGAATTACATGACTGTCCTAGCCCCCTTGGAGTTTAAGCCTAGGAGAAAAACATCCAGATGGGAACAATCCCAGAGCCACACAGCATGCGAGAGGCAGGCCCATCCAAGAGGGGTCTGGGGGTTACATTAGCCAGAAGAGAAGAGGTGGGATGGGGCTGGGATTACCAAGAAGGGCTTCACACTAGGTGGCATTTGAACTACACCAAAAAAGACAGAACTGGTATACCAGATTTACACAAGGAGTGATACAGAAAGAGGGAGGGAGGATGGAAGGAAAAAGAAAATGGGTAGGGGCAAAGTGCCTTTTTCTGTTGTTTTGCCTTTTTATTAGAAAAAAACTATTCTTTCATTAGAAAAAATAGTGTAATAAATCACATACCTACATTCCACTTCAACAGTTACCAGCACATGAACAACCTTGTTTCATCCCTTTTCTCACTCACTCCCATGTTCCACTCTCCTATGAGATTATTTTGAGGCAAATCCCAGATACCACATCATTTTATCAGTAAGAATTCCAGTATATTTCCTTAAAAGATAAAGACTCATTTTCTTTTACTTACTGTGATATTTGCCTTTATATTTATTTAACAATTTGTCTTAAGTGCTTTACAAATACCAATTCATTTAATCCTCAAAATGATCCTAAAAGGTAGTTACTATTATTCCAATCATTTCACAGATGAGGACACTAAAGCCCAGAAGATTAGGTAATTTGCCCAAGATTGGCCAGTTAGAAAGGAGCAAGACAAAATTTTGAACCCACTGTTCAAGTTCAGATCAATGATCTTACACATCGCACAACACTATACTGCCAGTAAACACTTGGTTTACTTCTTCAGAGTCCAGTCATAACTTATGCAAGGGTCATTTTTACATCCTATGTTCCAACCTGTCTTCAAAAAGAGTCCTTCCACCGAGCAGGAAAAGATACCATTGCTTGCTTCTTCCAAGGGGATAACACTGCCCTTTTTAGTAGTTTTGGTACATATAATTCAAAGAAAGCAATTATGAACTCTAGAAATTGCTGAATAAATGCAAGAATAGCAAGTCATTCAGACTCACTAATTATGTATATGCATTTGACAAGTAATGAACTATTTGAATATCATATTTTGATGACAAAAGCATGGAATTCTCAAACTATTTTTGAAAATCCATTCTTATCAATTATACCACTGTATACCTTCTCACTGCAACATAGAAATGTAAGAATTCTCAGACGCTACTGAAACATTATTTTGACTTGAACAAATGCCATAATTAATTTACTTTTAAGTAATCTGATGGTTTTCCCAATTCTTTCAAGCAAGAGATTAAGTGAATTAACTTAATTACTAAAATATGCTTACATATGTGTATATACATATCTATACACTATATATAGATATATAAAAATGGCATCCAAATTTATGTCTGAGCCCCTAGGTATCTGAAAAACTCATAAGTGTTTGTATATTTTGTGTATGGATGTGACAAATGAGTTTAAAATACAGAAAAACTAATACCTGATTAAGAATTTAAAAAATTGAGTTCACATTACATTAAGTTTTAAAGTGAGCTTCAGGAAAAGAACTGTCTACCACAAAGTACTAAATAATGTACTTAAATAACTACTTTAACTGTGATAAGAGGCCTTCTCACATTCCTTTCCTGCAGTCAAGTGACACTCAGGAGAAAAACAGAAATGTGCCTCTGGCTTGGATTAGGGCAAAATTCATTAGGAAGTAAACGAAATAGCTCCTAAAGGAAACATTTGATAATACTATAAGGAATGCTTATTTTACTGTTACTGAAAAGATAAAAAATATTATTTTTTTCTTACTTTCTCAAGAAAGGAAGTGTTTAACTTTTCACATGTTTTAAGCCTAACTGTTAAGAACATCTGGCATTTTCACAGCTTCTAGAGCATAATAACTGTTCTTCAGAACAAAAGGGTTGAATACTTCTTTAGGAGATGTAGGCACTCCCAAAACTACCTATTCTTTGCTTGGGACCAATTTCTCACAACTTAAGTAATTTATGTTGCTATTTGAAATGCCTATTCTCAACTCAAGAAACACAATTAACGTTGTCATCTCCAAGGCTTGTCTCTTCCCCGTGAACACCTCTCTTTTGCCCTGCTTCACCTTTCCTTAGGTCAGACCTAACCATCCTGTAACCTATCATATAATTTACTTATTTATTACACCAATTGCTTGCTCATCTCCGCAATTAGAATGTGAGTTCCTAGAAAATAAGTATCTATGATCCCTTTATTGGCTTTGTTCTCTAGTTCTTAAAATATTGCCTGTTACATAGTTGGTGTTCAATAAATATCTATTGAATTGGGGGTTTTAAATAACTTTAATAGTAATGTTTTATGGCAAGCATGTATGGAAATGTGGAACCTATTACAGGTCAGGCATCAAGCTGTGCGCCATATATCCATTTAAAAAACTCTTAACAGGCTGGGGAAATACGTACCATTTTACTAATGAGAAACATTTCACCTACAGAGATCAAGTAACTTCACAGCAAGTAAAGCTCATTCAAGATAGTTTCACCTTGAAGTATGACTCAACTTGATTTCTTAAAGGACTACTCCATTTTTTTTAAATATCCAAACACATCCAATAAGTATAACATGTGAGTTATAAATAAATAAAATAGGCTATAAATAAAATGTAAGTTAAAGTTTGTCAAGTGTCTTCACAAATTATGGCAAACACAAGACTCAGACCCTAATAATAATTATAGAATTACTTTGTCCTTCTTTGCTATGATTATACTGCTCCCTCAGTCTTAACATCAGAAGAATAATTTCTGTAATCCTTTCCAATTTATAGCATGCTTTGCAAATATTATCAAATTTATCTACCAATTAAAAAATACATCTATAATTCTTACTCTTCAACTGACTCCAAAGTGAGAACATCTTACCCAAATTGGACCTAAATGAGACACAGATATTCAGAAAGAGACCTCTTAAGTAGCAATTTCTATAAATTTTCAAGGCAGATAATAGTTTCCAAATTTTCTGTTTTCTAAAGAAAGAGACTAGGAGAAAAGCAACATAGTTCTATAAACTGAGTTGGAGTACAACTGGGGCCTGGTCAGCATGCCAAAATTGGTGGAAGCCATCCTCCTACTGTTCCAGTTACTAATATCTTGACTTCACTTTTCCTAGGAAATGCTAATAGGACACGACTGAAGCGACTTAGCAGCAGCAGCTAATAGGAAAATAAACAGAAAAATTTTCCAACCAAGATACATCCCTTCATTCCTCTATAAATTATTTGTTTTGATTTTTTTAATATATTTGTTTTATTGAAGTTTAGTTGACTTACAATGTTTCAGGTGCACAGCAAGGTGATTCAGTTATACAAATACACATAAATTATTTTTGAAATTATTTTCAATCATAGGTTATTACAAGATATTTACTATAGTTCCCTATGTTATACAGTAAACCTTTTTTGCTTATTGCATATCTATTTTTTAATCAGAAATCTAGCATTTTATTCATATGAAGTCAAACAAGTAGAATCAAAATGTCATAATTTTTTAGTTAGGCAAAAATTTGTAAGTTTTCAAAGATATATATTCTACAAATTAATATAAATGTATACAAAAGCTTTTCTACAATTGATAAAGGCTTTAGAAAGAACATCAAAAAAAGATGCAGAAGTTAGAGAACATAAACTAAATGAAATGGGATCATTGAATATGAAATAGAAAAAGTGAAACAAACTAGATAAAAGTAAAAGATCATCATATAGTCCAGTTGTTTTTAAACACAACTGCTCATTAGAAATATCTGGAGCTCTGGAGAAAAAAAGCAATACCTGAGCATTTGTATTTTTTAAAAAAGTTTCAAGATAATTCTGAAATGCACCTGGATTTTAAAAAGTGATTACAGAAAAATAAAATAAAATAAAATAAAAAATAAATAAAAAGTGATTACAGGTGTTTCTATTAAATTGTAGCTTTGGTGATAGAGTTCTATTATTTTTCTGTTGATCAATCTTGATATAGTGGTATTAAGTGAATAATAGTTACATAATCACAGTAGTAAAAAATGTTTATCAGTTTTCACAATCAGTAGCCAGACAAAATATAAAAGATCATTGCAATTGCAAGCCATGATGGGAACATGATTAACTTAACAATATAAAATAATTACATATAATTTGGTGGGGGGACATCAAGCAGAGTGATGTGGTAAGTAGAAGTGCATATGCACACGTGTTGTCACCTACCCAACCAGCCTGTGTCTTTTAGTTGGTGCATTTAATCCATTTACATTTAAGGTGGTTATCAATATGTACAATCCTATTACTGTTTGCTTAATTGTTTGGGGTTTTATTTTCTGTAGGTCTTTTCCTTCTCTTGTGTTTCCTGCCTAGAGAAGTTCCTTTAACATTTGTTGTAAAGCTGGTTTGGTGATGCTGAATTCTCTTAACTCTTGCTTGTCTGGAAAGCTTTGGATTTCTCCATCAAATCTGAAGGAGAGTCTTGCTTGGTAGAGTATTCTTGGCTGTAGGTTCTTCCCTTTCATCACTTTAACTATATCATGCCATTCCCTTCTGGCTTGCAGAGTTTCTGTTGAGAAATCAGTTGATAACTTGGTGGGAGTTCCCTGGTATGTTATTTGTTGTTTTTCCCTTGTTGCTTTTAATGTTTTATCTGCCTTTAATTTTTGTCAGTTTGATTACTGTGTGTCTCGGTGTGTTCCTCCTTGGGTCTATCCTGGTTGGGACTCTGTGCTTTGTGGATTTGGTTGACTATTTCCTTTCCCATGTGAGGGAAGTTTTCAGCTAATATCTCTTCAAATATTTTCTCAGATCCTTTCTCTCTCTCTCTCCTCCTTCTGGGACCCCTATAATGTTAAGTGTTCATGCATTTAATATTGTCCCAAAGGTCTCTTAGGCTGTCTTCATTGCTTTTCTTTTTTCTTTTTCTGTATCCTGTTATATGGCAGTGATTTCAACCATTCTGTCCTCCAGGTCATTTATCTGTTCTTCTGTCTCAGTTATTCTGCTATTGATCCCTTCTAGTGTATTCTTCATCTCTGTTTGTTTCTTCTTCAGTTTTTGTAGGTCTTTGGTAAACATTTCTTTCATCTTCTGAACCTTTGCCTCCACTGTTTTCCCAAGATCCTGGATCATCTTCACTATCAGTATTCTGAATTATTTTTCTGGAAGGTTGTCTATCTTCATTTCATTTAGTTGCTTTTCTGAGGTTTTACCTTGTCCCTTCATCTGGAATATAGCTTTCTGCTTTTAATTGTGATTAACTTTCTGTACTATGGTTTTTGCTTTGTCTGCTGTGAGACTGTGCTTCTTGCTTCTTCTGTCTGCCCTCTGATGCATGAAGCTAATAGGCTTGTGTAAGCTTCTTGATGGGAGGGACTGGTGATGGCAAAAATTGGGTCTTGCTCTGATGGGCAGGGTCTTGCTCAGTAAAGTTTTAATTGCAATTATCTGCTGATGGTTGGGGTTGCACTCCCTCCCTGGTAGTTGTTTGGCTTGAGGCAACCCAGCCCTAAGGTTAACTCCAAGAGGGTTTATGCCAAAGGAGAACCTTCCAGTGCCACTGTCCCTGTCATGAGCCCCTGCCAACCCATACCTCCACAGTAGGCCCTCCAATACTAGAAGGTAGTGAAATTGAACTTTTTGTTACAAAACAGTATGCTCCTAAATCTTGTTAAAATTATCCTCATTCCTTAAGACCTAACTCAAATGTAACAATCTCTGTCATTTCCCCTGACCTTCCCTCAACCCTCCACAAAGCTTTACCATCTGTCCAATTCTCCACACACTCATCACACAACTGATTTTCCTGATGGGCTATTATTAGCCATCCACATAAGAGCAAAAGCCATACCCCAGACCTACATGGTACCTAGCTTAGCAAATGTGGCTAAATTGAATAAAGAATGTACTACTTATGAAATCCGTAGAATTAATCTTCCTGGAGAAAATATTTAAATAACACATGACCTTTGACTTATTAGAGGATTACATTTTAAACATCCTCTCTGGCAGGTAAAAATCAAAACAGCAACAACCAAATACTTAAACAAAATGGGAAAATTTGGATATAGAACTTACATAGTCATTGATATTACACTAAGGCACTGACTGTCAAGGGAGGGCAGTCTGGAAATTCAAGAAGATGTTTCACAGTGACTGCAGAACCAAGAATGTTAAACATCCTGAATTAGGCAGAGAGTCCTATACACTGAACAGCTACCCTACATCCTGCATAATTTTCTAATCAAATTTTCTACACCTCCATATCAGTGAAGTTATCTGAGCTGGAGTCTAACTCTGCTTTATATACAAACAAGAATTTAAGCAACACATTGGATTTTCTCAGAATAAAACTACCATGAGAGAAGACTGTACTTTGTTTTTGGAACTTCATGAAGAATTGTTCAATATTTGGTAAAATCTGATCCCTAATAGTAATATGCCCATCTGTTCTTAGGGCTCCAGGAATTGAGCACAGAGTACATACATGACTGTGTATTGTATCTATACAACATATATAATTAAAAGATACTTACTCCTTGGAAGGAAAATTATGACTAACCTAAACAGCATATTAAAAAGCAGAGACATTACTTTGTCAACAAAGGTCCATCTAGTCAAGGCTATGGCTTTTTCAATAGTCATGTATGGATGTGAGAGTTGGACTATAAAGAAAGCCGAGCGCCGAAGAATTGATGCTTTTGAACTGTGGTGTTGGAGAAGACTCTTGAGTCCCTTGGACTGCAAGGAAATCCAACCAGTCCATCCTAAGGGAGATCAGTCCTGGGTGTTCATTGGAAGGACTGATGTTGAAGCTGAAACTCCAATACTTTGGCCACCTGATGTGAAGAACTGACTCATTTGAAAAGACCCTGATGTTGGGAAAGATTGAGGGCAGGAGGAGAAGGGGATGACCAAGGATGAGATGGTTCAATGACATCACCAATTCAATGGACATGAGTTTGGGTAAACTCCGGGAGCTAGTGATGGACAGGGAGGCCTGACGTGCTGCAGTTCATAGGGTTGTAAGCGTCAGACACAACTGAGCGACTGAACTGAACTGAGTACAATATACAATTGTGTATTAACCATTTCTAAACAATGGTTTCCAGTTCCTCCCTGACCTCCACCCCAAACTTCCATCCCAAACAATCCTCTCTGCCCCACCACTTAGGACAATATCCAGTGCAAACTGGATATTTTTACTTTTATTAATAGCATATAATTTTGAGTGCAGAAATCATTCTATATCTCTTCTTGATACATAATCTGATTTGCAAAGTAATTGGTATATAATAAGTGTTCAATAGAAACCGTTTTACTGAAGATCAACTCTATACTTTCTATTTCAGACAACTAGCATGAACCTTCTGCAGAACAGTGAACAATGCACAAGAGATTTCAAAAGCATACAAGTCCCAAACGAGAAAAAGATCCCCAGATCATCAGCTAGTTCACAATTAAAATATAAACACATTAGTTTTCAACTGGTCTCACCTAACATTTTCAGTCATGTTTTCTTAATGAGGATATAGTAAGAGTCCACAAAAATTATATATACGTCACCAATCTTACTTTAAACCAGTAAGGAATACAGGGGGCAATTTATGTCAAACAGATACTATTTAATATTTTCTTAATAATTGAAAACATAGTGATAGCAAATATACAAGTATTTAAATAGGTTCTGAAGCAAGCCATCAGAACCAACAGCAAAAATAGTTCTTCAAAGCACATTTATGTCTTCCTAGGTATTATCAATACATATTCAATTCTAGTAACTCCCACCAATGATGCCTAATTATGGCTTTATGATCAAAATGATTAGTGAAGAAAGCTGAATATCAGAAATGAGCTGCTGTACCTAAAATTACAGAACATGTCAGGACTTTCCATATTAAAAAAATTAACTTAAATTAGCAGACATAAACTACTATATGGGCTTCCTAGATGGAGGCTGAGGTAAAGAATCCATCTGCCAATGCAGGAGATACAAGAGATGCAGGTTCAATCCCTGGGTCAGGAAGATTCCCTGAAGGAGTAAGTGGCAACACAGTTGAGTATTCTTGCCTGGAAAATTCCATGACAGAGGAGCCTGGCAGGCTACCATCCATGGGACCATGAACAGTTGGACATGACTGAGTGAGTCACACACAATCTACTATATATAATATAAATAAACAAGAAGGTCCTACTGTATAGCACAGGGAAGTATATTCAATATCCTGTTATAAACCCTCATGGAAAAGATTATGAAAAAGAATAAATATGTAACACATATATAGCATTCATTTTGCTCTACACAAGAAACTAACAACATTGTAAATCAACTACAATTTTAAAAAAATTAACTTGAGCCTATGTAAAGTTATGTTTCCACCTTTAACTAGTTGAAGGTTAAATTAAACTAAAAGTAATTGTTAATAAGTTGATTTCTATCCTGAGATAGCACAAAACACTTATCACCTATAAGCATCAGTTTTAATTCCTCAAACAATAAAAATAAGGTACAACAGTAAAACATTTTAGTGATAATAACTCAGCATCATATCTGCATGAGAACTAATTATTATAATTCATGACAGGAATCCATTTATAATTAAGTAAATGGAAAAAGAGAAAATAAACAACCAGAAAATTTCAGGTCAAGAGTTTATATTTCTTTGTAGATATGGGTGCAGGAAAAACATGGCTAGAATAAACTAAAGAAAAGGGATTCTAGAATGATGCAGCATAATTCAATAGTTAACTACAAATGACAGATACAACTATCTGCTTCCCTTATGAGGAAATGCCTCTGAAGAGACAAACTCAAGCAAGAGTGAAATTCACACACTGGAGATCTTGGGAAACTCGAACTCAGTGCTAAGATCCTATGTGGCCAAGCAGTGAGCAAGCAGATGACAGTTCCTCAGGCATGTTCAGGGTAGCAACAAATAGGCGAGCACAGAGGAAATAGCACTTGGGCTATGTGCCAGTTGTTTTCACACACCCTAACTCAGAGGGGAAAGGGGTAGTTTGTAGCCAAAAGCATTCACAAATTTTTTTTTCCCCATAAGACCAAATACATGATGCTCAAATTCACAGCCTCAAAAAAAAGTTCATGTAGTAACAATTAGCCCCTGCAACTGTAGTTTGAAAAATTATATAAAGGACACCAAGAAGTTTCTTTTGTCTTTTCTCATACTGCAATTGGTCTATCAATGAAAGACAAAGTTAAAGATTACATTTTTCAAAAGATAGAGGCTACTCCTTGCTTAATAAAACAAGCCACAGTTGTCAATAAGTACTGACTTACAAGAAAGCTAATTCTTTTTTTCCTTTCTGGCTGAAAAAACGCTGCCTAGATTATGACATCTCTAACTCAATTATGCATGTCTACAAAGATGCCATTAAAGAGGGAGATTTGAGCATTTCAAATCGATCTGGCAAGAACTTACTTCTTGCTCAAAATTTTCCACTCATTCACGCAATGCACAGACTACAGTGTCAAGGTTGAAAACAGGAAAAATCACTTGGCTTGGCACCAAGTACTCAGTGTGTTTCGGTTTCTACCCTTTGCCCTGGGCAAGCCAGAGAGAAGATGGATGCCTGACATGCCACAAGCTGATCTCAGGACACCACTCCACACTCTCACCATGGAGGGTGGGCCCCAGGGAATGAACCAAAGAATTCTAAAACTCATTAGCTCTAAAAGTTTCTGTGTCTTAGGAAGCAATGTTTATTCAACCAAGAAGCACTTTTTTAAAATTTTTAATTGGATGATAATTGCTTTATAATGTTGTATTGGTTTCTGACATACAATGACGTGAATCAGCCAAAAGTATACATATGTCCCCTCCTTCTTGAACCTCCCGCCCACTGCCCCACCCCATCCTACCCCTCTAGGTTGTTATAGAGAAGGAGGTTGAGCTCCCTATGTTACACAGCAACTTCCCACCAGCTATCTATTTCATACATGATAATGTACATGTTTCAATGCTACTCTCTCAATTCATCCCACCCTCTCCTTCTCCCAGTGTGTCCACAAGTCTGTTTTCTGTGTCTCTATTCCTGCCCTGAAAAATAGGTTCATCAGTACCATCAATTTCATATATATACAAATATCATATAAGAAGCACTTTTTAAAGAAATACTTCACCACCAACATTCTTAACAGTATGCTGGATGATACTTGGTGGAAAAACACAAGCATCAGTCACACACTGAAAAGTAATTCACGAGTTAGAGCCAATATGAAGACGTTTGGGGAATAATTAACCAATTTATTTTATTAACTTCTTACAACTTTCATATACCTATGAGTGACATATGATAAAAAATATTTTTCTAAAGTCTGAGAGCTTTTCCAATAAGTATAAAACACAGGAAAATATGTGCTTAAATAACAGTGGATTTTTTTTTCTTAGCTGTATGTAAAACAATGGTGCATCTTAAAATTGTGGCATCTTTAACAGCATACAGGAACTATATAAACATGCCATATATGATCAAAGGTAATCACTGAAGTAAGAACCCAAAAATGCCAAACACTGGGATGATAAGAATTCCTTTGACACTTAAGTATGTAAATTTGGGGCCTGTCAATAATTTTCAAAGCAGGACTTCCCTGGTGGCACAGTGGATAAGAATCTACCTAGCCAGACACAGGTTTCATCCCTGGTCCAGGAAGATTCCACATGCTTTGGGACAACTAAGCCAGTGTGCCATAAGCACTGAACCCACCCTACAGAGCCCACGAGCCACAACTACTGAAGCTCACTCACCTAGAGCCTGAGTTCCACATCAAGAGAAGCCATCACAGTGGGAAGCCCATGCACGGCAGTAAAGAGCAGCCCCCACTCGCCACACCTAGAGAAAGCTCTCTCAAAGCAACAAAGACCCAGTGCAGCCAAAAATAATCATTCATGTGTAAAACAGACAGCTAGTGGGAAGCTGCTATATGACACAGCCTGGCACTCTGTGACAACCTAGAGGGGTGGGATGGGAGTAGGGAGGGAGGTTCAAGAAGGAGGGGATATACATATATATATATATATATATATGTGTGCGTGTGCATATACATACATATATATATATAATTATGGCTGATTTGCATTGTTTTATGGCAGAAACCAATACAACATTATAAACCAATTATCCTCCAATTAAAAAAGAAAAAATAATAATTTCCAAAGTGAATTATACATATGAAGCATACATTATGCCATAAAGAAGTCAGGTTTAAATAAAAGCAAATTCAAAGAAAATGCAGAAAAAACACAATATGAAAAGTATATGAAAAATACTTTGGGTACATCTAACCTTAGTTTAGGATTAACATGAAAATGAGGCCATGCGCCCAGTATCTCCCCACAGCACAGTACTTCAGTATCTGTTAGCAGAAGAATCCTGGCCTGGATGAATCATGGATACAACTGAGTTAAAGCCTAACAGAGATTTGACCTCTATATTTCAAATATTGGAGGCTCGAAACGTGAACAGCCATATTAAAATATTGAGTTTTTTAGGGGAACTCCATGGCATTAAAATGATTAGAGCTGCGCACCTCCACTGCAAGGGGCAGGAGTTCAAACCCTTGTCAAGGAACTAAGATTCTATATGCCATGGAACCTGGGCAAAAATAAAAAATGAAACAAAATAAATGATTTCAAAAAATAAAATGCAGGGTTCTTTTAATGAAATAAAGTAATCATAGTAGGGATAGGAAGAGGTGGATTCTTCAGTTACTTAACCAGTAACCATTTCTACAACAGACTAGTCAGTTATCTCAAATTTGAAAAGCCATCATCTCTCATGTGAATGCAAGTTTGGTTCAGATCTATTCCAAGCCTGATCTTCAGCTCACTTGTCCTTTTGGAAGGCCTTCCCTGAAAGTCTGACTCCTCTCCATATCCAAATTATTTCAGGCTCTTCTCCACATGCTGTGTTGAGTTCCTGCTGATTTCAAAGCCTGCACTCCATGTGTGGTTACACACATGGTGGAAAACTCTTTAAATATTTGGCCTTTGTTGAAACTTACACTCACCTAAGCTTTTAAGATAAGACCTAAAAGCAAGTTTTGAAACAGGACCTTAATCCCCTTTGTGGGTACTTTGACAATGATACCTACTTTTCAGGTCCTATGCATCATCTCAGCCTACTGACCATGAATGCAATCCTGCAAAAAGTTACTGAACACCTACCATATGAAAGGTATAGCATGTCATGCATAGGGACCTAAGGATGCAGGGAATGTGATGCATAGAAGCTTATAACATAATGAAGCATATAAAACAATAATATTTAGAATATGCACAAGATAAGGCCTATATAAAATATATGTGAGAAATACAGAGTACAAGTTAGTGTTACCAGTGCAAAGTGGGGTGAGGAGCAGGCAACAGAGGTGGGGAAGTGAGAGGAACAAACTACTGGGTATAAGATAGGTATACTTGGTATAAGACAGGTAGACTCAAGGATATATTGTACAACACAGAGAATATTGCCAACATTTTATAGTAATTGTAAATGGGAAGTAACCCTTAAAGCTGTATAAAAAGTTTGAAAAATAAAAAAGAGAGGACTTTTAAAAACATGAAAGAAAGTAAAGCTAATTTAAGCTAGGAAATTAGAAAGCCTCATAGAGGAAGCAACATGTAAACTTCAACTTACTGATTCCTCTGAAAACAGTTGTGACGTCTTTGAAGGAAAGAGTATCATTCTTATCTCTGAGTCCACAATAGCTAGCACAATCCATTGTTTATGACAAAGACTCAGGAAAATTTTCATGAGTTGAATTAAAATGGGACAAACAGGAAGAGCAAAAGCATTCTAGATGGAGGAAACAGTATGGGTAATGATTCGAGGGAATGAAACGTGTAAAAGGAACATTCCAGAGAGTGGTACCTACAGTGTGTAAGTGAGAGGAATGGAAGACTCTGCTGGAAAGTAGTTGGTGGCCAGATCATCAAAGCTTTAAAAGTCATGCCAAGGAGCTAGGATACTATTATGTTGGAAAAAGGAGCTAATGATGATGAGAGTTGTGCTTTAAGAGACCTCTGGCAAGAGTATTTAAGATGATTTAGACAGGGGTTGACAGTGGAAGAACTGAGGCTATTAAACAAGCTATTGTAATGGAGCAGGCAAGAGGAAAATAAGTTCAGAACTGAGCCACAAAAGTGGAAAAACACCAAGAGAATGCAAACGCACCACTGAAATAGAAGCCCCACAGTTAGCTGGTGTGGGGAGTGGAGAGTTGAAGAAAATACGGAAGTTTTAAGGTTTGTTGATTAAGAGAACAGAAATGCATTAACACACATAGGAAATGAGCCATCTGGGGAAGATGATGAATCTCTTACTGAAAGTATGAGCATTTAAGTGGAAATTTCAGCATGCATCTGCAATATGGAAATGAGATCCAGGCTCAAGATTCCAAAGTCACCTGCCAAGCTGAACTCCGATAATGGATGAAATCACAGAGAAAGGAAGCTATTACTGGTTGCTATAAAATATAAGAAAATACTCTTGACTTAGCTCGAGAGCAAAGTGTATGGATATGAATATTTCTTCCTCCTTTCTGATAATAAAACTAAATGATCATATTTTGCTTTTGCACTCATCTCCTCCTGCAAGAGTACCAAAATTGCAACTAGCTGTTGAACAATCATTGATAGGAGGATGCTGAAATGCACCGAAAAAAGATACCTCATGTCCAGAGACAAAGAAGCAGCCACAGCAAAATGGTAGGAGGAGCAAGTTCACAACAAAATCAAACCCAATACCCGCTGGTTGGGTGACCCACAGTCTGGAGAACAATATCACCAAAGAAGTTTTCCCACTGTTGTGAAGGTTCTGAACCCCACGACAGGCTTCCCAGCCTGGGGATCTGACAAAGGGACTGGGAATCCCCAAGGAATCTGACCTTGAAGGCCAGTGAGATTTGATTATAAGACTTCCATAGGACTGGGGGAAACAAAGAGACTCCAGTCTTAGAGGGCACAAACAAAATATGCACACCAAGATCCAGAGCAAAGGAGCAATGACCCCACAGGGGACTGAGCCAAAACTACCTGCTAGTGTTGGAGTGCCTCCTCTGGAGGCATGGGTTAGGAGGAGCTCACCACAGGGATGGGGGCAATGGCAGGCAGCAGCAGGACGGAAAGGTCCCCCTTGGCATAAACCCTCTTGGAGTTCACCATTAACCCTATAAAAGAACCCGTAGAACTAGACCCAGTTTTTCCCATTGCCAGTCCCTCCCATCAGGAAGCTTACACAAGCATCTAAGCCTCATCATCAGAGCAAAGACAGAAGAAGCAAGAAGAAGCACAGTCTCACAATGCCTAAAATAAAAACCATATTACAGAAAGTTAATCACGATGAAAAAGAAGAAAGTTATGTCCCATATGAAAGGACAAGATGAAACCCCAGAATAACAACTAAATGAAATGATGATAGGCAATCTTCCAGAAAAAGAATTCAGAATAATGGTAGTGAAGATGATCCAGAATCTTGGGGAAAACTACGGAGCCAAAAATTGAGAAGATTAAAGAAATATTTACCCAAGACCTACAAGAACTAAAGAAGAAACAGAGATGAAGAATACACTGATGCTGCTGCTAAGTCACTTCAGTTGTGTCCAACTCTGTACTACCCCATAGACGGCAGCTCCCCCGTCCCTGGGATTCTCCAGGTAAGAACACTGGAATGGGTTGTCATTTCCCTCTACATCACATGAAAGTGAAAAGTGAAAGGGAAGCCACTCAGTCGTGTCCAACTCTTAGTGACCCCATGGACTGCAGCCTACCTCCGTCCATGGGATTTTTCAGGCAACAGTACTGGAGTGGGTTGCCATTGCCTTCTCTGAAGAATACACTAGAAGGAATCAATAGCAGAATAACTGAGACAGAAGAACAGATAAATGACCTGGAGAACAGAATGATGGAAATCATTGCCACAGAACAGAATATAGAAAAAAGAATGAAAAGATATGAAGACAGCCTAAGAGACCTCTGGGACAGAATGAAATGCACCAACATTCACATTATACGAGTCCCAGAAGGAGAAGAGAGAGAGAGAAAGGATCTTAGAAAATATTTGAAGAGATATTAGTTGAAAACTTCCCTCACATGGGAAAGGAAATAGTCAACCAAATCCACAAAGCACAGAGTCCCAACCAGGATAGACCCAAGGAGGAACACACCGAGACACACAGTAATCAAACTGACAAAAATTAAAGGCAGATAAAATAAAGCAACAAGGGAAAAACAATAAATAACATACAAGGGAACTCCCACCAAGCTATCAACTGATTTCTCAACAGAAACTCTGCAAGCCAGAAGGGAATGGCATGATATAGTTAAAGTGATGAAAGGGAAGAACCTACAGCCAAGAATACTCTACCAAGCAAGACTCTCCTTCAGATTTGATGGAGAAATCCAAAGCTTTCCAGACAAGCAAGAGTTAAGAGAATTCAGCATCACCAAACCAGCTTTACAACAAATGTTAAAGGAACTTCTCTAGGCAGGAAACACAAGAGAAGGAAAAGACCTACAGAAAATAAAAACCTTAACAATTAAGCAAACAGTAATAGGATTGTACATATTGATAACCACCTTAAATGTAAATGGATTAAATGCACCAACTAAAAGACACAGGCTGGTTGGGTAGGTGACAACACGTGTGCATATGCACTTCTACTTACCGCATCACTCTGCTTGATGTCCCCCCACCAAATTATATGTAATTATTTTATATTGTTAAGTTAATCATGTTCCCATCATGGCTTGCAATTGCAATGATCTTTTATATTTTGTCTGGCTACTGATTGTGAAAACTGATAAACATTTTTTACTACTGTGATTATGTAACTATTATTCACTTAATACCACTATATCAAGATTGATCAACAGAAAAATAATAGAACTCTATCACCAAAGCTACAATTTAATAGAAACACCTGTCATCACTTTTTAAAATCCAGATGCATATCAGAATTACCTTGAAATTTTTTGAGAAATACAAATGCTCAGGTACTGCTTTTTTTCTCCAGAGCTCCAGATATGTTTCTAATGAGCAGTCGTGTTTAAAAACAACTGGACTATATGATGATCTTTTACTTTTATCTAGTTTGTTTCACTTTTTCTATCTTATATTCAATGATCCCATTTAGTTTGTTTTCCAATTTATCCATCTCCTTTGTAATTTTTTGTTCTTTTTCAAGCCTTTATCAAATCTAGTACAAAAGCTTTTGCATATCTATGTATACATAAATAAAATGTATAATATATTTTAGTAAACATGAATTTTTGCCTAACTAAAAAATGTATGACATTTTGATTTCACTTGTTTGACTTACTATGAATAGAATGCTAGATTTCTAATTAAAAAATAGATATGCAACAAGCAACAAAGGTTTACTGAATTGCACAGAGAACTATATCTATATCAATATTTTGTAATAACCTATAATGGAAAATAATTTCAAAAATAATACATTATATATGTATTACTGAATCACCTTGCTGTGCACCTGAAACACTGTAAGTCAACTAAGCTTCAACAAAATATATATATTAAGAAAAAAAAGCTTAATGATGGGACTTAATTGGGCAATAATTACACAGAAAGGTTCTACATGAGTGCATCTTAAAGGTGCTGCTTCTTTGAACAATTAATGTTAAGCTTGATGGCATAAAATAGGTATGTTTTTCCTCTGAAGTGAGTTTGCTTGGTGAATGCTAACTTTTCTCTGATGATGCTCGAAAAGATCTGACACACTGTAAAAGGAAGAGAAGTAAATTTTATCATATTATGATGTGGTTTAAAATGGTATAACCGGACAGCATATTAAAAAGCAGAGACATTACTCTGTCAACAAAGGTCTGTCTAGTCAAAGCTATGGCTTTTCCAGTAGTCATATATGGATGTGAGAGTTGGACCATAACGAAAGCTGAGCACCAAAGAATTGATGCTTTTGAACTGTGGTGTTGGAGAAGACTCTTGAGAGTCCCTTGGATTGCAAGGAGATCCAACCAGTCCATCCTAAAGGAAATCAGTCCTGAATATTCATTGGAAAAGACTGATGCTGAAGCTGACACTCCAATACTTTGGCCACCTGATGTGAAGAACTGACTCATTTCAAAAGACCCTGATACTGGGAAAGTTTGAAGGCAGGAGAAGAAGGCAATGACAGAGGATGAGATGGTTGGATGGCATCACCAACTCAATGGACATGAGTTTGAGTAAACTCAAGGAGTTTGGTGATGGACAGGGAGGTCTGGTATACTGCAGTCCATGGGGTTGCAAAGAGTCAGACAGGACTGAGCAACTGAACTGACTGACAGAATGGTATAATTCTAAAATCTACTTTTATCCACTTGTACTAATTTTTAAAAACCTGGTATGAATATCGGCCTGTTAAATTTCTCATGCTTAGATGAAATTCAGAAGATGGTGTTCTAATCTTAACTTATGCCCTGAACAAATATTGTTATATTGCATTTCATATTGCAAAAATGAATTGCTTCTTTTAGAAAAATCAAAAGTTTTAAGTTCATATCTCAAAATGATAATAAACAGTTATTTTCTTTTTTAAAAAAGTATCTCCTATGATGACATAGGAAGTATACATCAAGCATTCTTGCTATATTCTAAAGTACTATGTCCCAGGGAAAATAACTTATCTGAGCTGATCTACCTTCTTTTTCATGAATATAATTTTTACTTGAAAGAATAAATAACACTGGAAGGTCTATAAAACCTAGTGGACTTCCCTGGTGATCCAGTGGTAAAGAATCTGCCTGCCAGTGCAGGGAACGTGGGTTCAACCCCTGGTCAGGGAAGATTCCACATGATGCAGAGCAACTAAGCCCATGTGCCCAAACTACTGAGTTCCATGTTGCATAGAGCCTGTGCTCCTGTTAAGGAAGTTAAAATTGAAGTCTTGTTCAGGCTACAGAGACCATAATAAGCAAAACAGGCCTCTGACTTGTCTCTGACCTGCCTGGACACTGCCCTGACTACCTGCCTGCTGGGAGTGCAAGCTGCATGGCACCATAGATAAGATGGGGGCTGGATCTTGAGACCGCTGAACCCCTGGAGAGGGTCTGGCCAACCAATCCCCAGGCCTAACAACATTCTAAGTTTTACAAGACAAAACAAACTACATTAATGTGAAGCCAGAGCTGCAATTAGCTCAAATACCAACAATAATATAGGTTTGTGGCCTGGAATTTTAAGCAGGAACCCTACACTGCAAATTTTGAAGTCTCACCCTTGGAGTAGGGACCCTTTCCCAATTGGGACCCCAGATGTGCTGTGACACAGGACTTCCCAGCACTGTTGAAATCTGGATGTTTGTCAAAACCCAATTTGTTGATGTATCCTCTGCTGTTTCTATTTCTCTTTTCTTTTCAGTTCGGTCACTCAGTAGGGTCCAACTCTTTGCAACCCCATGGACTGCAGCATGCCAGGTTTCCCTGTCTATCACCAACTCCCAGAGCTTGCCCAAACTTGTATCCATCTAACCATCCACCCATTTAATCCTTTGTTGTCCCCTTCTCCTGCCTTCAATCTTTCCCAGCATCAGGGTCTTTTCCAAGGAATCAGTTCTTCACATCAGGTGGCCAAACAATTGGAGTTTCAGCTTCAGGATCAGTCCTTCTTTTAATGATAGTATACTGAAAAAGCATAATGATAGTCTTTTCTTTTAATGAAAGTATACTGAAGTAAGCTAGATAATTCTCCAATAAAAATTGGCATTACTTATTTAAAAAAAAAAAAAAAAGAATGAATATAGGAAGCTATTAATGCCTCAAATCCTCCGTGGAAAAACAGGATATAAATAAATCTAAATTTTAAATGGTTTTATTTGCAGTGATAGCTAAGCTCTTATAAGGAATGTTTCTCACCAATGAAGAAAACCTGCTAGATTTTAAACATGTTATAAAAAAGAAATTAAGGAATGAGCAATTATAAAACGATTTAGCCTCACGAAAATTCTCACTCTAAAACTCCAAACTGCATGCTAAGAAAAACTTTTCAAGCAAAAATTAGAAACCTTTGCAGAGCAAAATCTGAAAATTTAAGCATCTCTAATATGATAATACAAAGTGTTAAGAAAACAATTTACAAATATTCAATTTATATACCATTTTTAAAGGGAAAAGATGCTGAATAAACAAGGCACACAATGACTCTTTAATAATAAATGTTGCACCCCATTCCAAATAAGAGTTTCTGTGCATGTATCTTATGTATATAAACTATGATCTCTTTGTGCCTTTCTTGGTTCTAGCCTAATAGAAAAGCCCCTTCTCCCAGGGGGTCTCCCCTTAACACTATTTTCCACAAGTCCTTTCTGTTCTGTAGACAACTGAGAGTTTGTGCTCCCCCCAGTAAGCCTCAGCATAAGTGCCGTTAGCTTCTTTTAACCAGTTACCAGGTCCTGTCCTCCTTACTAGCACAACTTGTTAATCCTCTGGCAGCTGGAAACCTTAATGGAAAATTTGCAGGGTAGGTCCAAATATACATATTTTTCTTCTGCACCAAATGTATTCCTCCATTCACCCAACCACAGGTCCAAATCAGGAAATCTACAAGTCATTCTGAAGAAATATTACCTTTTGGAAAAACAGCTTTCAGTTACAGGTCTTTCAAAATCTGTCTTAAATGTCATGCCAAGAAAATGTAGCACTTTAAATAAAGCAAGTATCCTTGTGATCATTGCATGGCTACACTCTCTTGGGCTACATGTAATTCTTTGCTTAAGCACTATTTTTAAAACTCTCATTTAGTGAGGGGGTCTATATCCTAGACATTTAGAACCCACTTCATAGACTTTGCAAATGAAGAAACAAACTTAGAAAGCCACAAAACCTCAAGAGCCCTTGGCTCTTGGTGTACACAACAATGCCTTCCTGGATAATTCTGTGTTCAAAGAGCTCATGATCAGTTCAACAGAGCTCTAAGCATCTCCAGTCTTTCAACACACATTTAGTGAATATCTTCTAGCTGTGAGCTTAGTAAAGGCTTCCTAGAAGAGATGAAAGCTCTCTTGAAAAGTGAGGCAGACAAAAGAGAACCCAAGGAGCTTTCCAGGTAGATAGAAACATGTGTTAAGCCATGGAGACATGAAAGGGCTTGATGCACTCTAGGAACTCCAAGTAGGGCAGCAGGACTAAACACCATAGTGAATGAGAAGAGCAGCAAGAAAGGAGAATAGACAGAGACAGATGGAAGATCATGAGGGGAACAGTGTATCACACTAAAAAGCTGAGTAACAGATTCTAACAGTAGAGTAACTTGATAAAACTTGCGTTTTAGAGAATCCACTTAACTATTTTTGACTTACGAAAAGGCCAATTTCACATACATTTTGAATATATTTCTCTACTGAACTCACATTCCCATTCCCTCAGAAATTCTTTGCCTACATTCTTCTTTCTATTCCTCCCTCTCCTCCTCACTCTATCATGAGCTAATGCTGTCATCTTAACAAACTGACCTTCCTTATCCTCCCCTTCTCAACTCTATGTACCTCTTATGCCTGCACCAGCTTCTTTATGTTTTAATCTCAATAGATGAGATACCCTTCCTCCTCTTTAAGAGCCTTTTCACAGCAGAAACTTTGGACTCCATCCCACTGCATTTTCTCAATACTTTCCTCACCCTCTCTCCTGTCTTTCTTCCCTGTATCATCCATGTCTTTTCCTGAATCATTCCCACTAGCAAACAAAAATGCTATTTGTTGGTGTTTAGTCTCTAAGTTGTATCTGATTCTTTGTGACTCGATGGACTGCAGCATGCCAGGCTCCTCTGTCTTCCACTATCTCCCAGAGTTTGCTCAAGTTCATTTCCATTGAGTCGGTGATGCTATCTAACCATCTCATTCTCTGCCTCCCCCTTCTTCTTTTGCCTTCAATCTTTCCCAACATCAGGATCTTTCTCAATGAATTGGCTCTTCTCATCAGGTTCCTAAGTACTGGAGCTTCAGCTTCACCATTAGTCCTTCCAATGACTACTCAAGGTTGATTTCCTTTAGGATTGACTGGTTTGATCTCGTTGCAGTCCAAGGGACTCTCAAGAGTCTTTTCCAGCACTATAATTTGAAAGCATCAATTCTTCAGCACTCAGCCTGCTTTACAGTCCTTTGCAGACCCTCTTGCAGCTTCTTCTCAGAAGAGCTATCTATACACATTATCCCCTCTTACTTCTTATTCCCTTCTGAACTCACTCCAAGTAGGCTCCAACTTGAGATTCCTACCACTCCAGTAAAACTGCTCTCTACTCTCAGTTCTAAACAGCCTCCTACCTCTTTGGTGTCTCCTTCTTGGCTCCTTTTGCAGAAAGTCTTTCTTCTGCTTTTCTTCTTTTCCCCTTCTTTCCCATACTCTCTCCTGAAGTGATTTAATCTAGTCCCAAAGGTTTTCTTTTACTTGAGATACAATTTATATACCATAAAATTCACCCTTTATGAGTGTACAAGTCATAAGTATATTTCTATCATTAAGAAAATGGAAGGGAATTACATCCAATATCATATAATAACTTAGAATATAATCGGAAAAAAATGAATATACTATACCTTGTGGCTCAGCTGGTAAAGAATCTGACTGCAATGCAATAGATCTGGATTTAATCCCTTGGTTGGGAAAATCCCCTGGAGAAGGAAACAGCTACCCACTCTAGTATTCTGGCTTGGAAAATTCCACAGGGTCTCAAAGAGTCGGACATGACTGAGTGACTTTCACTTCATTTCACTATACTGTACACCTGAATCTAATGCAACACTGTAAATCAACTATACTTCAATTTTTCAAAAAAAATTAAATAATAAAAATGGTAAAGTTCAGGTATGAGAAAGGACAACTCAAAAACTAAGGCACGTTGGCTATGTTTTCCAGCTAAGAGCATTCATTCATCAAACATAATGTTATCTCATAAGTGTCAAATAGAAATACCTTTCTAAAAGCCATCTTTATGTCCAGTACCAACCCGTCTTAAGTTGGGCTGACAATTTAATTCATGAAAATTCAATAAAAATTAAGTATATAGAACAGAACTGCGTAAGTTACTATGGGGAATACCAACAGAAGTTTGCAGTCTGCTTCAGGGACCAAAAACTACAACTCAATCATAAACCTTGAAGTGCTAAGCAGCATGGAACTAAACTTAGAGAACCATCCAGAGGTCAGAGAAGGTTGCAGTCTGTGACTTCTGGCCCCATCTCAACTTATCAAAATCTTATTCTCTTATGCTCATTTCAAACCCTGCTCATTCACTCAGTTGTGTCCAAACTTTTTGTGACCCCATGGACTATATATAGCCTGCCAGGCTCCACTGCCCATGGAATTTTTCAGGCAAGCATACTGAAGTGGGCTGCCAGTTTCTTCTCCAGGGGATCGTCCTGACCCAGGGATCAAACCCACATCTCCTGTATTGGCAGGTGGACTCTTTACCACAGTGCCACCTAAGGAGCCCCTTTTCAAACCCTACGTCTCTTAAGAAATCTTTCCTGGACTCTCCAAAAACATATGACATTTTCCTTTAAGCATTCAGACCACTCTGCACCTCTAAAGGTGTCCAAATTCTGTCTAAACTTCCACCTCCAGTAATAATCATAAACATATAACTATGTGATAGCAAGAACTGTCAAGAGAGGCTAAAGGTGCTTCCCATTTACACCATGCCAAGAAGCTAGTCAGTCTTTACCCCCGGTGTCCGTCATTCTGGTGATGGAATACTTACTGCTCCCCAGGTGACTCATTCAACAGCTTAGCTGTTCTGCTGAGCAGTCTCCCTTACATTAAGTTTAAATCTGTCTGCCTATAACTTTCAACCATTTATTCAAATTCTGTCTTCTGGGGACACAGAGTCAATTTAATCCCTCTCCAATTAATGGCACCTCAAATATTTCAAGACATCATCCTGACCCAGGCAACAACTTTCTAATAAATGCCTTGCACAAAAATTTGTAGCCTCAATTCAACTCAGTCCTTTCCAACTCTTTCCAACCCCATGCACTGCAGCACACCAGGCTTCCCTGTCCATCAGCAACTCCCAGAGCTTGCTCAAACTCATGTCCATTGAGTCGGTGATGCCAGCCAACCATCTCATCCTCTGTCATCCCCTTCTCCTCCCACCTTCAATCTTTCCCAGCATCAAGGTCTTTTCCAACGAGTCAGTTCATCACATCAGGTAGCCAAAGTATTGGAGTGTCAGCTTCAGCATCAGTCCTTCCAATGAATATTCAGGACTGATTTCTTTTAGGATGGACTGGTTGGATCTCCTTGCAATCCAAGGGACTCTCAAGACCCTTCTCCAAAATCACAATTTAAAAGCATCAATTCTTCAGTGCTCAGCTTTCTTTATAGTCAAACTCTCACATCCATTCATGACTACTGGAAAAACCATAGCTTTGACTAGACGGACCTTTGTCAGCAAAGTAATATCTCTGCTTTTTAATATGCTATCTAGGTTGGTCATAGTTTTTCTTCCAAGGAGCAAGCATCTTTTCATTTCATGGCTGCAGTCACCATCTGCAGAGATTTTAGAGCCTCAAAAAATGAAATCTGTCACTGTTTCTGTTATTTCCCCATTTATTTCCCATAAAGTGATGGGACTGGATGCCATGATCTTCGTTTTTTGAATGTTAACTTTTAAGCCAGCTTTTTCACTCTTCTCTTTCACTTTCATCAAGAGGCTCTTTAGTTCTTCTTCACTTTCTGCCGTAAGGGTGGTATCATCTGCATATATGACATTACTGATATTTCTCCCGGCAATCTTGATTCCACCTTGTGCTTCATCCAGCCCAGCATTTCATATGATATACCCTGCATATAAGTTAAACAAGCATGGTGACAATATACAGCCTTGATGTACTCCTTTCCCTACTTGGAACCAGTCTATTGTTCCATGTCTGGTCCTAATTGTTGCTTCTTGACCTGCATATAGATTTCTCAGTAGGCAGGTAAGGTGGTCTGGCATTCCTATCTCTTTAAGAATTTTCCACAGTTTGTTATGATCCACACAGTCAAAGGCTTTGGCGTAATTAATAAAACGTAACTAGATGTTTTTCTGGAATTCTCTTGTGTTTTCTATGATCCAACAAATGTTGGGAATTTGATTTCTGGTTCCTCTAAACCTCTGCCTTTTCTAAATCTAGCTTGAACATCTGGAACTTCACAGTCCACATACTGTGAATCCTGCCTTGGAGAATTTTGAGCATTACTTTGCTAGTGTGTGAGATAAGTGCAATTGTGGGGTAGTTTGAACATTCTTTGTCATTGCCAGTCTTTAGGATTAGAATGAAACTGACTTTTCCAGTCCTGTGGCCACTGCTGAGTTTTCAAAATTTGCTGGCATATTGAGTGCAACACTTTCACAGCATTATCTTTTAGGATTTGAAATAACTCAACTGGAATTTCATCACCTCCACTAGCTTTGTTCTTAGTGATACTTCTAAGGCCCACTTGACTTCACCTTCCATGATGTCTGGCTCTAGGTGAGTGATCACATCATTGTGATTATCTGGGTTATGAAGATCTTTTTCGTATAGTTCTTCTATGTATTCTTGCCATCTCTTCTTAATATCTTCTGCTTCTGTTAGGTCCATACCATTTCTCTCCTTTATTGTGCCCATCTTTGCATGAAATGTTCCCTTGGTATCTCTAATTTTCTTGAAGTGATCTCTAGTCCTTCTCATTCTACTGTTTCCCTCTATTTCTTTGCATTGATCGCTGAGGAAGGCTTTCTTATCTCTCTTTGCTATTCTTTGGAACTCTGCATTCAAATGGTGTATCTTTCCTTTTCTCCTTTGCCTTTCACTTCTCTTCTTTTCTCAGCTATTTGTAAGCCCTCCTCAGACAACCATTCTGCCTTTATCCATTTCTTTTTCTTGGGGATGGTTTTGATCCCTGCCTCCTGTACAATGTCAAGAAACTCTGTCCATATTTCTTCAGGCACTCTATCATATCTAATCCCTTGAATCTCTTTGTTACTTCCATGGTATAATCCTAAGGGATTTGATTTAGGTCATATCTGAATGGTCTAGTGGTTTTCCCTACTTTCTTCAATTTAAGTCTGAATTTGGCAATAAGGAGTTCATGATCTGAGCCACAGTCAGCTCCCAGTCTTGTTTTTGCTGATTGTATAGAGCTTCTCCATCTTTGGCTACAAGGAATATAATCAGTCTTATTTCTATATTGACCATCTGGTGATGTCCATGTGTAGAGTATTCTCTTGTATTGTTGGAAGAGGGTATTTGCTATGACCAGTGCATTCTCTTGACAAAAATGTGTTAGCCTTTGCCCTGCTTCATTTTGTACTCCAAGGCCAAATTTGCCTGTTACTCCAGGTATCTCTTGACTTTCTGCCTTTGCATTCCAGTCCCCTATGATGAAAAGGACACCTTTTTTGGTTTGTTTTTTTTTCTAGAAGGTCTTGTAGGTCTTCATAGAACCATTCAACTTCAGCTTCTTCAGCATTACTGGTTGGGCAATAGACTTGGATTACTGTGATATTGAATGGTTTGCCTTGGAAATGGACAGAGATCATTCTGTCATTTTTGAGATTGCACCAAGTACTGAATTTTGGACTCTGTTGACAATGTGGGCTACTCCATTTCTTCTAAGGGATTCCTGCCCACAGTAGTAGATACAATGATTATCTGAATTAAATTCATCCATTCCAGTCTATTTTAGGTCACTGACTCCTAAAATGTCAGTGTTCACCCTTGCCATTTCCTGTTTGACCACTTCTACTAATTTGCCTTGATTCAAGGACCTAACATTCCAGGTTCTTATGCAATATTGCTTTTTACAGTATTAGACTTACTTCCATCATCAGTCACATCTACAACTGGGTGTTGTTTTTGCTTTGGCTCCGTCTCTTCTCTCTTTCTGGACTTATTTCTCCACTCTTCTCCAGTAGCATATTGGGCACCTACCAACTTGGGGAGTTCATATTTCAGTGTCATAATTTTTTGCCTTTTCATACTATTCATGGGATTCTCAAGGCAAGAATACTGAAGTGGTTTGCCAAATTTGTTAGCCTCATTACCCTGATAACAACAGCCTGTGCATATCAAACCTTGAACCCTTTGGGGTCACCAAGTTCTTTGAAGGAGCTGTTATATGCATAGAACCTCACAGTTTCTGGCATGTAGGGGACTGAAAATTACACAGTGAGTGAATAAATCCATCTACTACAAGAATTTTCAAACATGTTCTTTTTCAACTGGTTTAATCATTTACCTACAACCAGACAAGCTTCTTAAATTTTCTCTGCCCTCAAAAATCAGTTAGACATCATGTAAAGAAAATATAAACCCAGAAATAATCTGTCAGATATACAGATTAAATGAAACACCTTAATAAATAAGAAACCTTTGTGAGAGATGATTTTTACTATATGCACTATTGGAATGTCAGAGGTGTTATCACATAGGCATATTCCTTTTGCAATTAATTTTAAAAAATAAAAATAATAAAATTATCTTCATTTTAACTCATCTAGTAAAATAGTATACTGTGAATTTTGCCTTCTGTTATACAAAAATGGGAGATGGCAACGGCAACCCACTCCAGTACTTTTGCCTGGAGAATCTCATGGACAGAGGAGCCTGGTGGGCTGCAGTCCATGGGGTCGCGAAGAGTCGGACACGACTGAGTGACTCCACTTTCACTTTTCACTTTCATGCACTGGAGAAGGAAATGGCAACCCACTCCAGTATTCTTGCCTGGAGAATCCCAGGGACAGGGGAGCCTGGTAGTCTGCAGTCTATGGGGTCGCACAGAGTCAGACACAACTAATGTGATTTAGCAGCAGCAGCAGCATACAAAGATATGTCCTACTATGGAAATATAGAATAATTAAATAAATGACTAGAAGTAACATTAGATTTAATCTAATCTAGAAGCATCCAACCATTCTGAGGACAACCATAGTAAGAAATACATTTTATATTGCAGCATTGTACACATATACAAATATACAACTAACACAAGTTTCACAATACAGTACTTATCATTACCTGGAAGAAACTCTGATACTCTTGTTTGAAACAAATGCATCCAGCCCAACATCCACCTCATCCTCAACAAATGTATTGATGAAGAACATATGCTTCAGCCTGGATAAACATATACAGTCACATAGCTAAATCATTCATTTAGCTCCTACTACATGCCAGCATTGTTTATGCAAGATGACAAATGAAGTGCAAGCACTCCTGACCTCATGGAAACTGCAAACGGCCAGACAGACAGACATGGCAACCAGCTATAAAGTAAGATCCCCATGCACTGTAGTATGAACAAGGACCACTAAAAAGGAGCCTCTAAATCAGATAGGGAAAGTGGAGGAAGACCAGTGGGATGACAGTAAAGAGCAGACTAATCCTAGTTCTCCTTGCTTTCCACCATGTTGCCTCAGCTCATCTAAGGTTTTTCTTTTAACAAACATCCAGGGAACATCTACTGTGTGTATAAATTAAATCCACCTCAAACTAAATAACTCACAATACTCGTAACTCCTTCCCTTTTAGATTCTGTGTTTTTTCTTCAAGTCTTTCCTTCTCCTTAAAATATATGAAAACAATGGGCTTCTGTTTTATTAACTAGAAAACAAAAACAGACACACACATACACACAAAGCTCTAAGCCCCCTCTGGATAATCCAAAACTATTATTACACAAAGCTTGAGGTATACCTAGAAACACAAAGAAGATGTAATTCCAAATGGAACCAGTTAACTAGCTCAGGGCTAAAACTGGAAGTTAACAAGTTGTGAAAATGTCAATCAACTCAAGATATGACTCTTTCCACTAAAAATAAAGTCATTGGGTATTACTTCAATACCTACTTCAAGAAGTTTGATACTTCTGTAAGGTCTAATAGCACCTGACACTACTATCTTACCTCCTTGGCTTTAGGTCATTTCTCTTCCTTGACCTTCACTAATATTCTTGCTAAGTAGTCCTGCTTCAACAGTCACACTCAGTTGTTTTTCCTACTTCTATCTCCACCTTTGCCTACAACTTCATCTAACATAAGATATGCTAAGAATGGTTTATCAATATCACAGAATTAAATACTTTACTTAAAAATTCATTCTCTAGAAGAGTATCTGAAAATAATTTCAGCAAAATTCCTTTTAATTGTATTATCTCTATGTGATTAATTCTACTATGTTCAGTATCTCTGGAAACCCTAGCATGTTTCTTAACTTTTTCCAGTTCAACCTTACATGTTTCTAAATTGAAGTTAATAAAACATGCCTTTATTATACCCTCAGGGTTACCGTAAGGATTAATAAAAATAAAGGAGAAGTACTTTGGAACTCTTGGGAGGGACTTGTGTATATCTGTGAACTTGTGTATATCTGTGTGAACTTGTGTATATCTGTGTATATCTGTATCTGTGTATATCTCCCACTTGGGAGGGATGGACTTGTGTATATCTGTTTAAATATACACTTGAGTGACGCTAAATGTGGGTAATGCTTTCTTTTAAAAAGATCCAAATATACTTTAAGATCTAAAGCTTACTAAACTTTGTAAGTTTTAAATCTTTAAGTTAGATCTAAAAGTTAGTATTTTGATGCAGCTATGATCTTCCAACATACACAAAAAATTTCTAAGTAGACATTACTATCTATTGTCTTTCCTAAATTTGCTTTTGTTTCAGAAAATGCCCAGTCTAGATAAAAGACTTAACTAATAGCAATCATTTATTGAATGCACTATTACAGGCCAAACACATTAAACACTACTATCTATCCTCTCTCCTAGATTTACTTTTGTTTTAAAAACAGTTAGAAATTGCCCATTTCTAGATAAAAGGCTAAAACTAATAACCATTAAACAAATGGATTCTAGTACCAACTCCAACATGGGGAGGTGGTTTCCCATACCAACAATAAGCAGGGCTCTGGACAACAGCTGCGTATCCTACAATTCAACTCCATTCTGACACGATCTACCTGGAGAATGCCTCAGACTTCACAGGTTGACAGTTCAGTTCCACAACACCACCCTCTCCTGCAACTTCAGGCACCAATCTAAAGCCCAGATTGTTAGAAATGTTTCTAACCAACGAGCTATACATTAGATGTTCCCACAACCTTCTCCTTGGTCCAAACAACTTGTTAGAGCAGTTCAGAAAACTCAGAGAAGTATTTTACTTACTTTACTACTGTTTTATTATAAATATGTATATCTCAGGAAGCCATATGGAAGAGACATATAGCACAAGGTATGGGGAAAGGGTGAGGAACTTCCATGCCTTCGCCATGTACACCACTCTCCCCAAATCTCCACGTGTTTGCCAGCCCAAAAGCTCTCTGAATTTTGTCCTTTTTGGTTTTTTTTATAGAGGCTTCATTACATAGTTGTGATAGATTAAATCATTGGCCACTGGCAGACTTTCCTGGTGATCTAGTGATTAAGAATCCACCTTGCAATGCAGGGGACTCAGGTTTGATCCCTGGTCCTCAAGGATAGCACATGCCATGGCACAACTAAGCCCCAAAGCAGCAACTATTGAAGTCTGCATGCCCTAGAGGCCATACTCCACAATAAGAAGCCCATGCATCACAACTAGAGAGTAGTCTCCACTCACATCACGACAACTAGAGAAAGCCAACATGCAGCAATAAAGATCTAGCACAGCCACAAATAATTTTTTGTAAAAGTCACTGGCCATTGGTAACTGATTTGACTTCAAGCCCCTCTCCTCTCCCTAGAGATTGTGGGGGGATTGGGGGAGGAGCGGGCACAGGGATGAAACTGAGAGTTCCAACTCTATAATTACAAGGTTGGTTCCACTGGCAAAGGGCCCTCATGCTTGGGTGCTTTCCAAAAGTCACCTCATTAACCTAACAGAAGACATCTTTTTTCAAAACTTAGGAAATTCCAAGGGTTTGAGGAACTACAAGCGAGAAACCATGAACACAGACCAAATATATTTGAGAATTATATTTTGGTCATGTAAATGATGAAATACATGTTTTTCTAATAAATCACAATATCATAGAAATCATTTATTAAATGCTTATTATGGGTCACACACTTTACAGCATCTTACTTGGAACGCAAAAGCACATAAAACAATGAAGTCTGTATTACTGTCTCTATATTGCAAATGAGGAAATTAAATCTCAGTGAAGTTCAGTGCCTTGCTGAAATGCCATGTTTGTATCCATTATGGAGTCAGAGAAGGGACTGATATGCCTAGCAGCAAAGCCTGCCCTCAAACACCAGAATATGATGATTTGTTTCCAAATTCTGGCTTTTTCACGGTCTAAGAAAACAAATATCTTAAGTAAGATAAAGCATCCATCAAATTATTTAAATGGATTAGTCTTTTCAATTTCAAGCCACAGAAACAACAGACAATGAAGTCCTGCAGAAGCCCTACTCACTTCTAATAGGTATGAATGTGTTATTCCCAGAGATAGCATGACCTTTAAGCTGTGGGAAATGAAAATAATACACCATCACAAAGAAGCATTGAGATACACACTTTAAACTCCTGGAAACAGAGAATCTTCAGCAGGGATGTTTACAAAATCTAAAGCAATACTGTATCATTCATATAATTCATGGATTAAATAAGTCATTCTTTCTCTCAAATATCTCACCCACTTCTTAAATAGTAACCTGTACATTATATTACTTACACACAATGTTTTTTAAGTTTTTTCCAGTTTAAACAAGGCCAATCAGTGACCAACCCAGGCACAACTTTCTAGATATGCACAGCTGATAGGAAAATATTAATAAAGTGTGAAAACATCCACTGTTTCATATAGTCTTTTCCTGGGCCCATCTGTTTCCTAAAAGTTACAATTTACTCTAGTGTATGTGTTGTTTGGTTGCTCAGTAGCGTCCAACTCTTCGACCCATGGACTATTGCCCACTGGGCTCCTCTGTCCAGGAAATTCTCCAAGCAAGAATACTGGAGTGGGTTGCCATTTCCTCCTCCAGGGGATCTTCCTGATCCAGGGATCAAACTTGTGCCTCTAACATCTCCTGCATGGGCACGCAGGTTGTTTGCCACTAGGACCAGGGTATTAGCCTGAGAAACATCTTGTTCCCTGTCTCTTCACCCTATTATGTATGGAGGAAGAAAAATTCATTGCTGGTCTACCATCAAGAAAAGTAATGGACAGAAGTAACAAGAGGAGGAAAGATTGGTTCAATGGAAAGGAATGGGAAAAGGAGGTAGTGAGGATGGGTGGGGTGGGGGGGAGGATACTTTAAAATGATAAGAGGATAAAGAGATGATGAGCTGTCACAGGGCTCCCAGTACTAAACACCAAGTTCCAAACTCAACTCTGATTCTATTTCTGACCTTGGGCAAATCTCTTGTTTCTCTGTATCCTAATGAAGCTCCAAGAAGTGAGCAAAAGTAAAGCCAGAAGAAAGTTTCTTATAGAACTTACTGAAATGCCTATCTTCATTACTGATTTTTTAAAAAGCTAAGTCACCTCTGACCTCCCCCCCTACCCACCACCAAAAATAAAACCACCAATTTGGTATTAATAAATCTTCTAATTTTCTAGAATGGTGTTTAACTCAATAATGCAAGTCACTTAGTATCAACCTTCCCTCTGCTTGTAACTTCCTTTGTAAATACATTCTGTTCTCAAGTTTGCTCTTAAAACATTTTCCCTAACATTTTGTCTTCCACTTACTCCACTCCTTTAACTAAATGCCTTATTATTAAAAAACAGAATTCCACCTCCCTTAAGTATTAGTGCCTTAAAGGTCCTTAGTTGATCTGATCCATCTCACCCTCAATGTATCCAGTTATATTTTTAATCTCCACAACCTCAGTCCTTTCCTGCTACTCTTCTCTCAGGCCCTGTGCAACATACAGTGTCTCTTTGTGATAAACTGACAATCTAAATTCAATGCCTTGTTGTCAAGTCAGACACTGAGACACAGATTACCACCTCCCTGCTTTGACATCGATACTTCAGTACATGCAGCCTTGAGCTAAAATGATATCGGCTGCCAAATGATACTGGAATCTCCAATACTGTCTATTTTCCACTGTATCACAACTCAATTCATAACTGTAGTTTTTCAGAGGTTTTTCTTTTTTGTAGGAATAAATTGACACAGTATAAATTGTTTTGTCCCATTTAGTTTTCATTATACCCAACTCTTTTTACTTTGCAAAATCTTTGAAAGTTGTGGTCTCATACCTTATGCTGTCAATTCTCTTTTTATATATATATCAGCTTCTGTACATTCATACTTCCTTCTATATTCTTACCCAGAATACCTAGAACTCAATAATACTCACTCATTGACTTTATTTGCCCACATTTCTTAAAAGTATCAACAAGAATCACACCCAAGGCTAAATCCCTGCTTGGCCACTTGCTAGTCATGAGACCTTTCACAAATTACTTGTCTCTCTAACCCTGAATCTCCTCCTTTATTAACATGGGGATGTGAAAACAAGGTATAGAAGGCACAACATATGTCTAACAGCATCCATGCCTGCCAACAAGTAAGGCGAAACAAATACTGGCCTCCTCCTTCCTACCACTTTATAATGTTCATTTTTACTATAACATAATCCTTTAGAATTTTTAAATTAATACTGAGTATGAGTAAAAAGCAAAGCAGATGCAGACAAAGCTTTGGTCATCTAGAAAATAAATGGATTATTCTATACAGAACAGTAACACAGAGTTCTCTTGATGTGGCTCTGGTGGAAGAGGAAAAGAAAAACTGTTCTATTTCTTTTAGCTGCTTACCGTCCTTTCTTAAAATTAATCATAATTTAAGTAAAACATCATAATTTAACTCTACTTATTAGGCCCAGCACAAAGTACTGACTACCTAAGACAAACAATTTACTAAATTTATGTCCCATTGGTAAAGGACCCAAGAACCTACTCTCTAGAATAGCTAACTATTAAGTTTCCATTCCTTCAAAGTTTTGGGTGACAACATCTGCCCAACTTCATTCTTAAAGAAGTTAATCCAGTGCATTTTTTGATATCTGTTAATTATAAGGAAATTTCAAAACAGAGATAGTCTATCCAGTCCAGTTCACCTAGGTATATTGCTTCACAGGGATTATTAATAATTGATTGTTACAATTTAATCCTACCAACTGAATTTGTGATAACATAAAAGTATATTGCACAATGTGACTACAATAAAAATATCTTTGTAATTTCAGGTTTCAGCAGTTAGCTGTTAGATAAAACAGAGTTCATGTTTCTGACACTTTAAATAGGCTCTTGGGAACCATGAAGTATGATTTTCAACAATTATCACATTTTAATTTTTAGCACTCATTTATCTAATAACTTTAATGATTGGAAGCCATTTGTTGAAAAATATTCACTAATTCAGATGCTTTGATTTTTTTTAAATAAAATTATTTCTGAATTAATAAGTTCACTAAAATGCATGCTCTGTGCCTAATCTTACTTGCAATTAGAGAACTCTTACTGCTTCAATTTTTAAAAACTCTCTTGAAATCAGTCAAAGGATTTAAGAATAAATTAGTATCTAAGACATATAAGTGACTTTGAGTTTTTTTAAAATTATCTGGTCCTGTCTATTCAACAACAGCATCAAATGGCTCACTTTTAAGGTTCTCCAGCCAAACTCTAATCTGATAAATCAGTATACCCATGTTTAGAAACTTTACAACTAAATAAATATACCTTATATGACATGTTCACATTGAAATGAACTCCCCTCAACATACTCACTTTATCTTTTATTTGACCCCTACTGATCAAAAAACCTACTTGTGCACAATTGAAAGTCTGTTTTACCATTTAGGCTAGAATAAAATAACATGAATCCTCTGCCTACATAATTAGCATTGAAGAACTAATGTTTCTAACAAGTATATCATTAAAAAGCATTTACACATTAGCAACCAGTACAGTTTTCATTTAACACCTCTATTAACAAGTTATATTTCCTCTCAACACATACTTAAATAAATAATCAAATTATATCTTAGAGCTCCCGTCAAAAATGTCTAATATAGTACATAAAAATACTTATCTCTTAACTCATGTTGCTTCTACTTAAGGGGCTGCCTCAAATCCTCTTGAGGCAGGACAGACCTATGTAAATAAATTATGAATGAAATTATTAATATAGCAATTTATTATTTTAGGTGGTGATGTCCAGTGTGATCAAAGAAAGAATTCAAAAGTACTTATCAGAGAAAATGGTAAATCTCAATATGGAGGAGTTCAATACAGCCCAGAGGTTTTAGAGCACAAGTATAAAGTCCATATACCTCAAGCTGAATCCCAGCTCCACTGATTTTATGTTAAATTCAACTTCAGCAGCAACCTAAATGCCCACCCACAGATGAAGAAGATGTGGTATATATACACAATGGTACATTACTCAGCCATAAAAAGGAATGACACTGGGTCATTCACAGTGACATGGATGAACCTTGTCTATCATATAGAATGAATAAGTCAGAATGAGAAAAACAAATTATCATGTATTAACACACATAGGTAGAATCTAGAAAAACTATACGGATGAACCTCTTTGCAGGGCAAGAATAGAGACTGCAGAGGTAGAAAACCGAGTTGTGGACACAGCAGGGGAAGGAGAGGGTGGGATGAACTGAGAGAGTAGCACTGACATGTACACATACCATGTGTAAAACAGCTAGCTAGTGGGAAGCTGAGGTATAGCATAGCGAGCTCAGGTCTGGTCTGTGATGACCTACAGAGATAGGATGGGGCAGGGGGAGGCAGCAGGGAGGCGATTTATGTATACAGATAGTTGATTCACATTGTTGTATAGCAGAAATGAACACAATATTGTAAAGCAATTATGTTGTTGTTTAGTCGCTAAGTCTTGTCCAACTCTTTGCAACCCCAATGACTGTAGCCCACCAGGCTCCTCTGTCCTTGAAATTTTCAGGGTAAGAATAATGCAGTGAGTTGTCATTTCCTTCTCCAAAAGCAATTATACTCCAAATTAAAAAAATCACCTTCCACAAGTTACTCAAACTCTCTAAATCTCAATTTCCTCTTTTGTGAAATGGAACTCTTAAGAGTATCCTCTTCTATGGGAGGTTAGGAGGATTCAATGAGATTATCTATGTAAAAGCACCTAAAATAGCACTTGATGCATTACAAGTACTCTATAAACACTGACCATTATCATCATCTCACTAAACTGTTAAAAAAAAAAAGGAGGGGAGTGTAAAAGTAGTTGAATGAATTCTTCTACACACAAACCAGACCAATGGACAGACCCCATGCCATCTAGTGAACCCCTATATTCAGACCACTGAGTCTCAGTTTCTATTCATTAGACCTTAAGCTGCCTCTCACTGAGAGCATATATCTCATCTGAACACCCAAAAGAACAATCTGGTTTCTCACACTATATTACATTACATTAATATGTAAATTCATCACTTTAACAAGAAAATCACAAGCAAATAGTTCATTCATGACTGACTCATTTTATTCATAACAGTCTCAAAACGTCAACCCAAAATTGGATTTTAGAGTCATAGCTAAATGAAGTAAACAAATTCACATACAAATTCATTCAGTGGTGTCAAAAAAATCAATATAAACAGACAGAGAAAGAGACAGTCCACTAAACATGGATTGCTAAATGTTAAGGAGAAAATGCATCATTATTTAAGAGGAAAAGCTTAAATGGTGAACAAATGCTGCTGATTTACCCAAGTAATGACCCCTTGTTTTATGACTGCATTCAATAACTGCATAAAGGTCAGAACCTTAAAACAAAAACAGCTATATGTAAAAGAGGAAAGTTTCATTCTTAAAGAAACTTATCTTTATTGAAAATTTTCTGGATAATAAAAAGATAAAAGGTTACAGAACAATATGAGCAGTTTTTTCTACCTAGAATGAATCTCTGAACAAAATAGAGAACTCCTTTTTCCCTAAGGTTCATTTATAATTAGAAATTAGATTCCTCAATAATTCAATGACTGAAACCTTTACTAAAATCAAATGACTTTTTAAACTAAATTTTCACCTAATATATAAGTTCTGCTGGCAGGTGTCATCTCTACAGATAATGAAGCCTTGTTATATTTATTAAATCAGTTTTTTCCTTTATGCCCATCCTTTCCTTTGACTTGACATTCTTATTCTATTTAACTATTGGTTAAGTTTTAAAGAGCATAATAAATTACTAATATATTCTGATAAATGCTCTGGTGTACATAATATTTACAATGTCCCTATGTTTCACTCTATCATAAAGAGTGTTCAAGCTAAAAATTTTACTCTTTCAGATTTTGTAAATTCTCATTTGGAAAGAGGATAGCTAGCGAGGAAAGATGTTTACAGTTTTATTACAGCATCAGTGACTATGTTCAGGATTTTAAAATCTGAAGAACAATTAAGATATGTGCATAAGATAGACATTAGGTTCAAAAGTTCTTACCACAAAAAGTGCATTTATAAAACAGATTCATCCAACTAAATATATGAAAGATGCATAAAATATGGTCATTGCATTTGAATCACTTACAATTTTAATCTTTAAGTATTTGTTTAAAAAACAAAAGTAGTTAAATGATTATTAAGGCATCCTGTTAAATGCTCTGGAGTTTGTAAACTCCAAAAAAACCTCACTTTCACTATAGATACCACTTTAAATTTACTGAATTTCATTGACAATAAATCAAAGAAAGTAAAACCCTTATGTATGTGACTGTTTTGTGTACACGTTTGAAATCACATATTCATCTGTCACTTGACCATAAGTCTATGATGACGTAGGCAAAATAATTTACCATCACTTTTCTCACCATTAAAATTAATGATAAAACTGAGAAAAGTGATTAAGTGACTTAGTCAAAGACAACAGCCAACAGTCAGCAATTTTACTTTTTTAAAAATTAGGTTTCTTAGCTTTCTAGTTCAAACAGGAAGGGAAAAAAATCCTTAAGAGTATCATCTGAGAGAAAAGAATATACTACCATTCCCAAAGATGTGGAAATATCTAAATTTTACACAAACACTAACAAAAAAGAAAAGAAAAGCCAAAAAACAAACAAACCATGAACCTTCTGAATTCCAAATCACTAACCAGTCAAACAGTCAAGTACAGTCTCTGTATTTATTGTACCGTCGCTAGCCCCCTCCCTCAGCTGTTGTACATTTCTACCTAGTTTATTACTAGGAAACAGATTTCAGCTTTCATAATGCTTTCCAATGGGCTTTTCTTAGCAAATGTCTGCACTCCTCAGGCAAGGCCGTTAAGGTAACTTAATCTCTCATGCATTGCTCAGTGGGGGGGAGGGGGGATGCTGATTCCCAATTTAAAAATGAATTCTTTGGGTTTTTCTGAATTAAGAGTAACTACGGAGCCATAATTTCAATTCAGATGTTAACTTGAGGGTTCGCAGGACAAATAAAAGCTTAGGGAATCGAAGATGAGGCTGGGGAAGGGGGTGCAGAGAGAGTTCGAGAAAGATGCTGGTCCATTCCGAGATGATGCAGGAATGACATGGCACCTGGACAACACAAGTCCCCGCGCACCCCCCTCTCAGAGTCTCTGCCTCGGTTTCTCTCACGTATGCCTGGAGCTGTGAGTAGGTGCACACGCAAACACCACCACCTTTTATTCTTGGACTCCTTAGCGAGGAGAACGGTGGGGAAGCGTCGCGGGTTAAAGCCTCACCACAACAAACGATTTCTTTCTCCTCGAACCCCGCCTCCCCTGCCAGGGGCAGGCGACGACTGTCTCGAACAGTAGACAGCTGACAGGAGCCGAGAACCAGGGCGAGAAGGAAAGCATCTCCTAGGGGGGAGGGGCGGCTGAACCCCACAGCCTGGGGAGGCTGACAGGAAAAGGAGGATATCGAGCGGGGAAAACAGAAAGGGGACTGGGAAGCGCCCGGGAGCGCTACGCATTCAGGCTGTCCCCGGGCTGGCGCGCACCGGGCGGGAGGGGGAAGTCATCCTGGGGCGGACCCCCTCCCCGACTCCCAGACCGGAGGACGGGGAGGAAATGGCTTTGTATCGCAGGATGAAAGGCAGACAGGAGGGCCACCAGGCGGGGAGGGACAGAGGATGCCCGGAGCCGGGACGACCCCGCCCGCCCTCACGGACACTGCCGCTCTTCCCTCCGATCCGCTGCGGCCCTTGGTCCAGCCTCGGGCTCCTGCCGTCGAAGCTCCAGCGGCCTGAAGTGGGGTCGCCCCCGCCTCCCACGCTCCCCCTCGCGTGCTCACCTGCCCACGAAGTTCTCCAGCACCGAGCTCTTGCCGGCGCTCTGGCCGCCCACCACTGCGATCTGAGGCAGCTCCAGCAGGCAGCTCTGTCCCAGCGCGGAGAAGGCATCCTGCAGACGGTTCACCAGAGGGATGAGCTCCTCCATCTCCCGATTCCCCATTGTGCCTGCGCCGCCGGCTGCCCGCTAGCCCCTGCTAGTCTCTGCGACCTGGCAGGGAGCCGGGGCCGCGCCGCCCTCGCGCTGGGTTCAGTCAGCCGGGTACAGCCAGACGTCGGATCCCGCCACGGTCCGGCCTCTAGTGCGCTCCTGACAGCAACGGCCCCGAAGCGCGCCTGCGCAGGCGGGTGGGGGCGTGGCCTGATTCCGCGGCCGGCCTGCCCTCGCCGCGACGGGGGCTGCTGTGCGCTAGGCTTCGCAGCCAGACATCCCCGCCCGGCGCGCAAGCACTGCCTCCCAGCTGCGGCCAGATGCCACCGCCTCTGTAGTCTGGTGCCAAGGCTCAGAGGTAGAGGTAACAGCACTTGGTCAAGGAACGGCATGAAATAGCAGCACCAGCTGACAGCACCATTCCCTTTCAGTAGCTACTGTAAGCCAAAATCCAGTGGCAAGCACTCCACCGGTAACAGCTCAGTGCTGTCGCCAGCAGCGGCAGCAGCAGCTCAGCTGCCACCACCAGTGCAGTACCTCCAAGGTGCACCTCCCGAAAGGAAATCGCTTGTTCTCACGGCCCACTCCAGAACCCTGGCTTTTCTTGGGGTGGCCGGCCTTTTGGAGTCTAAATTCTTCAATCTGACATCCGTTTCAGGCCGTGCGTATTCTGACCCTACCTAATCATACAGCTTGAACCGCTGGGTTCTTCTGGCCCTGCAGAAGCAAAGCTAGTCTGTTGTGCTTACCCAGCACCACTCGCCCTCTTCAGTCTATCAAGTTCATTCTGTCCTTTGCGACTCTTCATTCCATTTCTCCTCCTAAGCTACCTCCTATGGGCTCTATCAATAACCATGTATTCTGCTCCCATTCTCTTAAATTTAGCGAACTAAGTGACTGCGTTGGATCTTGTGCTTTGTGTTGGGGACACAGAAGGATAAATGATCATGCTTCTCTCAGCCTCCTTGGACAGATCCTCTTTTCAAATACTCATACTACTCAGGATTTAATTCATGAATGTTTTAGTCTACCTGAGGACCTCCCTATAGCATTAACTACACATAATGACTAGAAACTAGTCTAAATAACTCTTCTGTGCCTTAGATTGTATTCCAAGTTGGTCCTAAACCTCACTGCCTGAGTGTCCCACAATTACTTCTGCTTAATTTATTCATATTTGAACTCATTTTTTCTAGTATCAGCATTTAATGCTATAAATTTCCCTCTAACCATAAAAATGCTTGTATAAAAATGCCTACTAAAATCAGAAGAGTAAGAACCCAGATGGCCATCAAGAGGTGAATGAATAAACAAGTGTGACATATGCATACATTAATAGATTTTATATGACAACCAACAATGACCAGCTCAGTGGTTGGACAGAGAAGAAGCTCCAAAGCACTCCCCAAAGCAAAACTTGCACCAATGAAAGGTCATGGTTACTGGTTGGTGGTCTACTACCCTTCTGATCCACTACAGTTTTCTTAATCCTGGCGAAACCATTACATCTGAGAAGTATGCTCAGCAAATCGATGAGATGCACTGAAAACTGTAACACCTGCAGCCAGCATTGGTCAACAGAAAGGGCCCAATTCTTCATGACAATGCTCGACCACACATCGCACAACCGCTTCAAAAGCTGAACAAATTGGGCTACAAAGTTTGGTGGATGAATATGCCTCATCCACCATGGTGGATGAATATGCCTCACCCACCATATTCACCTGACCTCTCACCAACTGACTACCACTTCTTCAAGCATCTTGATAGTTTTTTGCAGGGATAACTTCCACAACCAGCAGGAGGAAGAATATACTTTCAAAGTATATTTCAAAGTAAACATCAAATCCTGAAACACAGATTTTTATGCTATAGGAATAAACTGATTTCTTGTTGGCAAAAATGTGTTGATTGCAATGGTTCCTATTTTGATTAATAAAAATGTGTCTGAGCCTAGTTATAATGATTTAAAATTCATGATCCAAAAGCACAGTTACTTTGGTAACAACCTAATACCTCCCTGGAACCCATCTCCTCGCTCCTCTTCATTTCTGCTCTCAGTGCCTTATTTTTTATTGTCATTGGTTGAACAGCCACCTTCTTCTATGCTTCCCAAGTCTATGTACCCTGAATAGATAGATCTTCACATGGCACTTGACACATTGAATTGAGTCTCTAATTTACATCTTTGTTTTCCACTAACCCGGTAGGCAGAATAATGGGCCCCAAAACATTCTAACCCCTGGATTAGAATTCTAATTCTAATCCCTACAACCTGTCAACATCTTATCTGCTGTGGCCAAGTGGGACTTTACAGATGTGATTAAATTAAATAGCTTTGGATGGGGAGATTATGCTGGATTACCTAGATGGGCCCAGTTTAAGAAAAGAAGGCCTTTCCTGGCTGTGTCTTCTGTGACCACAGAAGAGTGGTGCAACTGTGCTGACTTTGAAGATGGAGAGAGGAGGGCTCACAAGCCAAGAAATGCAAGCAGCCTCAAAAAGCTAGAAAAGGCGAGGAAACAAATTATCTTTATCCCCCAGAGCCTCCTCAAGAACCACATCCCTGCCAATACCTTGATTTTAGACAGAGAGACCAGCTTTGGACTTTCAACCTATAGAACTGTAAGTTAATACATTTGTGTTGTTTTGAACCACTAAGTGTGGTAATTTGTTAGAGCAGCCATAGAAAGCTAATACAACTAATGACAAGCTCCTTGAAGGCAAGATCTACATTTGTGATTCTCAATGCCTAACACAGTGCTTCATACCTAAAAAGATCACAGTCTATCAGGGACAGACATAAATTATTACAGCACAATGTTATAAGTGTTCTAAGGGTGCAGTGGACTAAATTGTACACTCAAGATCCATAACTGAAGCCCTACCCAGCCCCCCAATGTAGCTGTATTTGGAGTAAAGAAGTAAGCAGGATTAAGTAGGGTCATAAGAGGAGAGCCATGATCCAATAGAATTAGTGTCCTTCTAAGAGGAGACACTGGAGAGCTCGCTTGTTTTCTCCCTGTGCCATGTTAGGAAACAGTGAGAAGACAGATATCTACAAGCCAGGAAGAGGATCCTCACCAGGAACTGAATTGGTCAGCACCTTAATCTTGGACTTCCAAACTCCAGAATTTTGAGAAAATAAATTTCTGTTGTTTAAGTCAGCAAGTCTATATTTGTAGCCCAAGCTAAGACACAGGGTTTGGTTAAAGGAACACTAGATGAAAAGCAGTAATTCTATCTACAGAGCATCATGGAAGTTTCAGTGAAGAGGTGACTGTTGAGGTGAGCTTTAATGAGTTTATCTTGCACTCTATATGCTGTGAGGAGTATAAAAGATTGCTTCATCTGTGCTTCAAGTATCTTGCACTTCACTATAGAAGACAGTGTGACATGCATTAGACAGAACATCTATTGTCCTCATATACATTTAAATTTCATGTATGGTGAAGCGATGCATGCCATCTCTGTGCTCCAGAACTTAGTAAAAGTCAGCTCCACCCACCTACTTCAAGAAACCATCCTGAACTACTCTTGCTAATTGCTTTCCTTCTTTCCTTCCTACTTCCAGAATCAATCCTACAATAACTTGCAACCGAGAGAAATTAAACACACACAGACACACGCAACACTGTTGGCATAAATTAATCTGGATGAAACAACTAGCCAGGGAAAACTTGAAAAGCAGGGGGAAATTTTGACAGAAAGACAACCTATACCTTTGAGGGTGAGTGCAAAGCTGGAAAGGGGAGCCCTGTCAGGCACCCCAGCTTCCTGACTATATCACAAGATATCTCAGCCCTGTTTCAGCAACAAGTAATTAATGCCAACTCCTACTTTCGAACTCTGACACTTGCTTCCATGCCATCTTCTTGGCAAAGCAGAAAATTCCAAAAGTTGACAGCCTTCTTTAGGTGTGGTTCTCTAGCTAAGAAATTAGAATTATTTATAAACACTTCAGAACTCTTATATTTAAAAAAATATTTTTCTTCAGGGTCATTTTGAGAAGCAACAAGCTTACTACAATAATACCACATCTTTCTTGTTTTGAAATTGACAAGCCTTACCCCAAAGATCAAATTCAGTTTTCCACAGTCACTCATCATTTTAGACGAACAGAATGTCAGCCACATTGATCTACTACCTCATTCATAGGACTTAGCACCAAATCACTTTTGGCTAATTTTAAGAATTAAATATATATCTATATACACGTGTATACACATATTATATACATATTTTTAATATAAGCTTGAAGGCAAGCTTAGAGAGGAGTTAGAAACTTTTGAAATGATAAAAAACATCCCTAGAAAAATGTTTAACCTCTCAAAGAACATCACATACTTGAATATATGAATTCAGGAATTCATTTTTTTTAAATCAAGTCACATTTCTGCAAAATCATATTCCATATATTTCTCACAGTGCCTACCTTGGTGGCCAATAAATATTTATGAAGCAGAACTGAATAAAAACTTAAGCATTTGTCATGTTGTCCGTTTTGAGCATCATTGCATAAATAATATTCGTAACCTGTGTACTATTTAAGACCTATTCTGGTCCTTCGAAAGATTATCTCATAGATGAATTTTAGATCTTCCTGCAATATCAGCCTGTCTGAGGGCATCTTTTGAGTTCTATTAAACCCAGTGAACATCCAACATGGGTATAAAGACTTTTAATACTGTAGCCACTGGAGTTGACATTTATGCCTCTCAGGGTTTCTCTCCTCTAGCCTGGGGGGTGATGAGAGGGCAAAGACTCCCAGTTTCATTGTCCATATGTTTTATCAGCTGTCGTCAAGAAGCAAAATAACTCTGGAAGCACATTCCAATCTCCTACACCTATAACGTCTGTCAGTTTGAGATCTGACAGATGGAAACTCACCAGTAGTCTCAAGGAAGCATGGCTAAATCTACACATATGCAGAGCAGAAATACCAATAGGCAAGTGCAAAAGAAGGGTTAAGGAGGACTCTCTATATTAAGTCTGATTTAGTAGCCACTTTGTGCATCCTTTTATCAAGTAGGTATAACTGTTCTCCTGTAAATATAATCCCTATATACTAATGTGAGAATAGTAATCACATAGGATTCCTTTTTTTTTTAGGACATAGGATTCCTTTTAAAAGTGAAGGTCCCTCTAGTGCTTTTAAATTCTCATGTATTGAATTATAAATCTCTATCTCTCTGTACATACAAATGTGCATATATAAAATTATAACAAAATGATACATATTTCATATGTACATATAAATGGGCATTTAAGGTATTTGTGAAGACTTTTAAATGACACAAAGAAATGCTATGACTGAAATATTAAATTTAAAGAGCAAGGTATAAAATTTTATATGATGTATTATCATATTACATAAAAGACCATGTCTAGGAAAGAAAATTGGAAAGAAATGTACCCAGAAATTTAATGTTTTTCCCTATGAGAAAGTATGGGAAAAAATTATTGTCCTTTCTCCATTTATTTCTCAAACTCTCTAGAATGAGCATATTCTTACAATTTAAAAAGTTGAATAAATGCCATTTGATGGAACCATAATGGTTTATATACATACCACTGTATCAAAAACAGAAGTGGCATAATGGAAGGTTAAAGGACCTTTGCAAATAGAAGCAGGAGAACCTGAAATCTCCCCTATTCCCAAAACTTTGCCATTCACTGACAGCAGATAACCAACTAACTGTAAAATTTTTAAAGGGGAGCTATTTCTCTCTGATTTAAAGAGAAAAAATGTCACAATCCCAGGCCACCATGATCCCACAGACTACCACTAGCCAAGAGTTCATTCCGTACACAAAAGTGCAGACTATTCACAATTGTTGGAAAGTAGTTACATGCACTGAATTTGGTTTGCTAAAGCATAGGCCATAATCTATGGCATCGGCAAGCCAGACATAAAATATTACACTTAACATAAATACATTTATATGACATTCTAGACAAAGCAGAACTAATCTACATTGACAGAAAGCAGTGTGAAGCTGAGGGTGGGCGTGTGGAAACTATGTCTTGACTGTGGCACTTGGTTGTATGTTTGTTAATACTCATTAAACTGTATGCTTAAAATGGTGCATTTGGTTTTATATAAATTATACTGTAATAAAAAAATAGCCTCTGGCATTTATGAAATGGTAATATAAAGCATGATTGTCTGGGGACAACCCAAATGATAGCCACAATCCAAAATAAAAACATACCTACCCCTCCCCAAAAGCTTGTAATGACTCCAAAATTCTGCCAATGTAGAGGCATTCTTAAGAGATTTTGGAGTATCATGTTAATGGGCAAACATCACTTGTAAACGGGAAAAAAAAATACCTTAAGCCATTATTAGCTACCTGTTTCCCTGGTGGCTCAGACAGGGAAGAATCTGCCTTAAAGCAGGAGACCTGGGTTGGGAAGATCCCCTGGAGGAGGGCATGGCAACCCACTCTAGTATTCTTGCCTGGAGAATCCCCATGAGCCAAGGAGCCTAACAGGCTATAGTCCATGCAGTCACAAAGAGTCAGACATGACTGAGCACACACAGCACAGAAAATATTACAGTAGTGCCGACTCAGAAGTGGGGATCTGAAAGTGGGGCAGGGGGACAAACCTGGAGAGAGCCCCATAAACACCCCACAGTGAGAATGCCCTAAGACAGCTTTGCCTGGTTTATTACATCTCTCTCTTATTTTACAGAAGTGTAAACCTCAGAAAAGTTCATCCCCAATCATACACACGACACCCAACTGAACCCCAGTTCCCTCCCTCCTGGACCTTTTGCCAAAGACAGTGGTGATGAACAACACTTGACAGCTTCTGTGTACTGCTTTATAGCCTCAAACCGTTTTCATGTCAGTTATTATATTTCATTAGACCAACATAGCTGCCTTTGAAGTAATAACTGACAGTCAAATAGCACCACCATTCCCTCTCTGTTAAGGAAACAGAGAACCTGGAGAGCTTAGGTGGTTTGTCCAGTGCCATACAGCTAAGAACTACCAGAGATGCTTCCTGCATGTGCTTCAGGGGGCCATACGTGGAGCCCTGTGTGAAAACCTTGAAACAGGGAAAATTTAGTGCCTGAATTTGCCAACCTAATATTGAGATTGAAAAATGCGTGGTAAACTTATATGCAGAATCTAAAAATACAACAAACTAGTGAACAAAAAGGAGCAGACTCACAGATCTAGAGAACAAACTAGTGGTTACCAGTGGGGAGGGTGGCAGGGGCAATAAGAGGGGGTAGGAGAGTGGGTGGCATAAGCTATTGGGTATAAGATAGGCTATAAGGATGTACAACACAGGGAATATAGCCAATATTTTGCAATAACTGTAAACAGAGTGTACCCTTTAAAACTGCATAAATTTTTTTTAAATAAATTTTAAAGAATACACAGCAAAGTACTGTTTGTGAACAAGAACAGTTTTTATCTTTACATAAATTATTTCAATTGCCACAAACTTAAGTCAGCATACTGGAATTCAAGTTCCTACTGGCTGTGTGATACACCCTCCTCATCCTTAATTTCATGTATAAAATGGGCATTTTAATGTCCATTCCTTTTAATTCATAGAACTATTGTGAAATCAAATAAATTATGAACATTAAAATGTTCTATAAACTGCACAGTACCAAATCACTATTAGATGTTTTACTTGTAATTATCCAAACCTACACAGGGATTATATATATGTTTTATAAATTATATATATGTTTTATAAAGGTTTTTCATTAACTAATTTTTAAATAACTTATGTAAAAAAATCTATATGAGAAAATACCTTCAAGAATCTTTACTATTCATGGATCTCAATTTCAGGATACTTTCATCTAGTAAATAAGAATTGTGGAAGAGTTCACTCTTAGGAAGAGCCCAGAAATAACCAAATGGGAAGTGTAGGGGAAAGTAACAATTTACTAGGGATCAAGCATGACAAAGTAATGGAAACCAAGATGAGTTTTCACAAATAGATAAGAACATCCTGGAAGCAGCAAGTTAGGTGGCAAAAATGGGCCAAGATTGACTTTGATGTAGAAATTACAACTAAGTTTAATTGTGTTACAGCTTTTATTGTTCTCCATGTATAGCTGAAAAGGGCTTAAAGTAGAATCAAAATAGCCAATGACACAAGGATATTTTTGTGCCAGACTGAGAATTTTCAGATTCTTGGACAAAAGTAGGCAAAGTAACACAGTATCTCTGAAACCAAGGATCTTCAGAAATTCCCACTCTCTGTGGAAACTTTTATAGTTTCCATAATGACCATTCAAGAAGGAATTCCACTCAACCCTGTTACTCTCACAGCCTGCAGACCCTCCTCCAACTAGCATCCTCACTTGTCTTCAAAAAATATTTGCAGATCTAAGAATTAGTCCTGTATCCATGCTGCCAAAGAGCAATTCATTGTGAGAAGTCAATACTGTAAAGTCTCAGAGCTGAACCTGGAAAAAAACAATATCAAAACAGTACACACTTGATTTTACCACCACATCGCTATTCCATGCACCAGTCATTCTGATAAAATCTTCTCTGTGCTTCCCTATATGACCTTCAAAGTCTTCTCCTATTAGAGTAGCTAGAAGAAAATTTTTTTTCTGTTTTCCTTTCATTCTCACATAAATTTTAGGAGTATAAATGCTGCCTGCTATGTGCTGAGAGACTAGAAAGAAAAGAAATCACATAAAAAGTAATAGGCAGCTTGGACCCCATCTCCATCTTATGTAATTTACTTGTTCCTATTGGTGAAAAATTCAGAAAATACCTTATTGCTAAAGAAATATATTCTGAAAAATAAAATTTCAACTGGGAAGACTTAATCCAAACCTCAGAGTTCAATGCCTCTGATTCCATTAGGGCATGCTCTACTTATATCCTGCTGCAGGACAGGAATTTGTCATACATACACACAGACACTGAGACCCTTCAGGCCATTAACATCTGCAAAATGACAGCTCCACCAAGGAGGCCATGAAAGCAACAAGAAAACAATTATGTTTTCTGTGAATGAGCGTGCATATTTCAGATGAGTCATTTATCATCTATCCTAACAAATTTTTTTTTCTTATTTTTCTTTTTAAAATCAGTCTTCATCAGTGGCTCATTAGAGAAGGATCTGGCCGGAGTGTTGGTGGTGGCCCTCCATCCACTGACACCACTTCTCTTAAAATCCAAAGGGGCTAGACATGGCCATGGACAGGAAAAGTTTCCCATTGCCAAGTCTTTCATGCAATTGAGACGGGCTTTTCAAAGATTTTTCTGTCCTATCCAGATATCTTGATCCAAACAGAAGAAGAAAATCAGAGAAGTCTCTTTTAGGGCAATTGGTTAGAGATTGATGGACAGTTACGTCTAGTTTTGTTGGCTGAGGGCTCTTGTAGTATCTGCTTCTCCCTGTTCCAAAAATTAGATCCATTTTAGACAGGAGAGAACTAGGAATCTACTACCTGCTGCAGGCAAAGCCCACTTCGTAGAAATAGTCAGTCAGAAACAAATAAGGGAAAGAGCTTTCTCATGCTATCATTGATAATCTTTATGTTAAATATGGAACCTATATTCTTTTCATAAGTCTGCTCATCTCTTTTACCTCCATTTCCCTCTGCTCCTGAAATCCCTCCACTGTGCCTTCTGCACCCCGCAGTCTATTAGCAGTAAGTTCTCTTTCACCTTCAACTTTTCTCCAAAGTTACTAACAGAAACCTTAGTCTGCCCTGAGGACACTGTCTACAGATTACTGCAGTAGTCTCTCTCTTTTTTTTAATTGGAGGCTAATTACTTTACAATATTGTGATGGTTTTTGCCATACATTGACATGAATCAGCCATGGGTTTACATGTGTTCCCCATCCTGAACCCCCCTCCTACCTCCCTCCCCATCCCATCCCTCTGGGTCATCCCAGTGCACCAGCCCTGAGCACCCTGTCTCATGCATTGAACCTGGACTGGCAATCTGTTTCACATATGAACATATAAATGTTTCAATGCTATTCTCTCAGATCATCCCACCCTCGCCTTCTCCCACAATAGTCTCTAGTGGTAGTCTCCTTCAAGTGACCTAAATTCTTAGGACTAAAAGTAAAGTATATATATTCCATGCTCCTCATTGCTATTTCTAAATCATTGTCTTTCCCTATAATTTTCCAGCTCTGAATCTGTATCTTGGTCTATTATCACCTTCCCTCCCTTTTGTAGACATCTACACACTTCTTGGTCATTCTTTCTCATGTTTCAAGACCACTGCCACCCTAACAACATGCATGTCTTAATTCTTAGTGATTCCAGTTCCATGCTGTTGATATTTTCAACACTCTCCTCTTTGCTTTTCCATCCTCTCTCTTCTGATTATGTTGTCCTCTACCCTGTATCAGTCCATCTACCCTTGTCATTACCACATCTACAATTACCATAATCTCAGATTCAAACATCCCACACTCAGATTTCCATCCACTTCTCTTTCCAGATCACTGTGTAGTCCATAGAATCTATAGTGCCCACCTGCAATAATCCATCAGCCCCACTAAGACCTACAGTCAATTAATTCTACCATTTGCTCACTGTTCCTTACCCTCATCATGTCTTTGCTTCCATTATCTTGTTTAAATGCCATGATTTGTCATTATAAACACTCTGTTACTTACACCCTGCCGGGAGGGGATCCAGGAAACCAGATTCCCTTTCCTGGGGACTAAGGAGGAATAAGGGACATTTAAATAGATTACTATACCTCCTACTAGTTACTGGGGAGTTTACCAAGAGTTCTCTGGGGGGTCATGGCAAAGCCACCACTAGAAGGGCTCGTACTTGGGTCACCTTTCCACATCCCACTCCCCCAACCACTCCACGGAAGAGGCTCCCTTCCTTGAAAAAACCAGGCTGGAATGGGACTTAGGAATGCTCAGAACTCTGACCAGCATAGTTGGAGACACTGATTGCTTTAGGGTAGTGTAGACATAGGAATTCCTTTTAGTAGTTGTAAGGTTAATAGGGTTTCATTGTTAAAGCAGTGCTGCTAAACTGTCTCTTTGTCTTCTTTTCTCTTTCCTTGTAAAAACCAATATAGGTTAATAGAATAAAACAGTTTCAAGCTTAAGCCCCTCTTTCTAGCTTCTACATAGTTGCACCTTGTCAGGGAACATTTGCAGGAGGCTTCCTGTGTCAATCCCTGAATATTCAGAGATGAGTGGAGAGGCACACCTTTTCCAGGGACAAAAGAAATGCATACATTCTTAAAGTATAGCAACCATTTACAGCCTTCTTCCCTCTCGGATATAGAAAGTGAGTTTTTTACAACCCCCTCTTTTTGAGATAGATTCTAGCCCCATGTTTCCTGGATAAATTGCAAGATTTGTATCTCTGCTGAAAAGGCTATCTTGTAAGACAGTGAATATTTGCCAGCATTATACTAAATAAAGGTATGCTAGAGACATTCAAATGGTAAACATACTATTGCTAAGTCTGATTATAAATCCGACCTTTTGCAAGGAAAATGAGCTTAATGTTAAAGTTGTTGATGGTAGGCAAAAAACAAAAGTTTGCATAAAATAGTTGTGATGTAATGGGGATGTTCTTTGGCTATAAAACTGTAAGCTAACAGAAATAAAGTGAGAGACTTCTCCATCACCCCACGAAACTAACAGCAATAAAGAGAGACTGCTTCATCACCACACACCGACTCAGCTCAGTTCTTCTGCCGACGCCACTCATCCCTCAAGACCCCTGGACCCCACCGGGGCTGGACCCCGGCAATACCCTCCACCCTCTTGCTTCTCTCTCAATTTATCACACTTAACAAAATCCAGCCCTGGAAAAATCCAACTCTCCTGCTACTCTGGGCTCGCACTCAAGAAGCTGAAAAATGGCTAGAAAAACAGACAAACAAACATACCATCATGTTGATAAGGAACAACTTTATGTTAATATTACTGAACCTCAAATAGCCCTGGCAATACTATAGCCTTTCAATAGCCCATTCACTCTCATGCATCTAGATGCTAATTACATATTTTCTCCTCTATCCTTGATGATGGTTTAGTCACTAAGTCATGTCCAACTCTTGCGACCCCATGGACTGTAGCCTGCCAGGCTCCTCTGACCTCCATCTCTTCCCCACCCTCATTCTCAAATGAGGAATTATATCCTATTTTTTGGCCATATATTCTGCCTTCCCTAGTTTCTTTATAGATGGACTACTGAAAATCCTAAGACAGGATCTCCACATACACACTAGATTCTACTCTCTTTTTAATTTAGTCACAACGATTCTCTTTTCTTTACCTCATGATTAATTTTTCTATTGGATCATTCTATCAGCATATAATTATTTTTTTCTTACCTATTTCAGTTGGTGGAAACTCCCTCCTTCCAGTTGAATAAGCAAAAAAAAAAAGGTCATTCTGGCTTTCTCTCACACCATGTATTCAGTCCATCAAGACATCCTATTTGCCCTACTGTCAAAACAGATCTAGAACCTGACTACTTCTCACCATCTTTGCTATTATGCCCTAATCTAAGCCACCATCATCTAGCACCTAGATTATTATAACAGCTTCCTGTATGGCCTCCCTACTTCTATCCTGACCCTTCTACTAACCATTCCCAATGCAGGAGCCAAAGTGATCCTTTTAAACAAAGGCCCCATCATGCCCCACTTACTCAAAAAGGTCTCAAATGGTTTCCCATCTTACTCCAGCCTGAAAAACCTACAAGACCCTTTACTTCTGATCCCCCAGCCCATCCCTCCTTCCTCTCTGCCTTTATTTCCAACTCTCCCCTTTACTCACTTTGTTACTACAGTCACAGAGGTTCTTAATACTCCTTGAAAACACCCAACACATTCCAGTATGTGGACTTTTTCACTTGCTCTTCCCTCTGCTTGAAATACTCAGTTCAAATGGTCACAGGCTTATCCGCTCACTTCCACATCTGTGTTCAAATACTACTTTATCTGACCATTGCACTTAAAATCGTACTGCCTCACACACAATTTCTACTTTCCTTTCCTCTTTTGTTTTTCTCCATCACATTTTTATCTTCTAATATCCTATATAATTTACTCTAAATTCTTTGTTATCTGTTACACACAGACACACACACCGCTGAAAGTAAGCTCCATGAAGAAAGGAATGAGTCTATCTTGTTCACAGTTATATATCCAGTTCTAGCAGAGTGCTTGGAGCATAGTAGATATTTAAGTATTTGTTGAATGGATGATTTTAATACCTTAACTAGGTGTTCTATATTATTTTATACCTATCTGTGTGTGCAAGGCTGATAGTACTGTAAGCTTCCTGATGTTCAGAATTGTGCCATCTACTTTTGTGACTTCCCTCCACAGCACAAATCATGGCTTCCACAAGATGAGTTTTCACATTAAATACTAACTGAATAGAACTTCAGTATATATAACATCCTGATCAGCCAAGTGCTTCCCAAATTTCTCACCTACAGAACCTGAGAGAGACAATAAAATGATTTTTATTGTCTTAAGTCACTAGTTTTAGAGTCAGTGATTACATAGCAAGACCCTACTGTCACACTTTTACAACATTACTGTTGGAAGACACAAATAATTCCCATCTTAAATTAGCTATTCCATACTCAGTTCTCTCTTTCTCTAGCAATTAAGTTACCAATAAAATTACTTAACCCCCTGCGTATATTTACTGGTTAAGTAAACTATTTATGTATCAAATATGATAGATTCCCAAACTACAAAATAATCCAATTACAATAAAAATGTACTTTTTGCTCACACTGTATAGAAAAGTGAGTAAGTTATGGGGTGGTCTTCCTCTGTGCAGTCAGTCTAATTGTATCTCCACTAAATTCAATATATGGTTTCCAAAGTCACCATAGAAGATTTCCCCATTCTAGCCAATTACAAAAAGGAAAAAACATGCAAGAGCACACACGGGAGGTTTTTATGGGCCAGTCCTAGAAATGGCACACCACTTTCTACAAACATTCCACTGGTAAGATTCAGTCCCCTGGCCAGCCCCAAGTGTAAGAAACACTGGGAAGTGTAATCCAGCTAAATGGCCAGTAAGTAGAGTTGCCAGTCTTAGGTAAACTATAAAACAAAACAGTGTATCCTGTATTTCTCTGCAATTCTACAAGGAGAAGACAACATTTCTGTTGAACAGATAATATCCAAATGAGAAGCAGAATGATACCTCACTATATATTCTTAATATGTCACAGTCTTGATTGATGTCTACACACTACTGTATTTAAAATATCAATAGATAACCAACAAGGACCTATTGTATATCACAGAGAACTCTGCTCAATACTCTATAATAATCTAAATGGGAAAAGAATTTGAAAAAGAATAGATAATGTATAACCGAATTACTTTACTGTACACCTGAAACTAACACAACACTGTTAATCAACTATGCTCCAATATAAAATTTAAAAGATATGCCGCAGTCTCAGAATACTTAAGACCAGATACAACAACTCAAAATCAGTGCAATTGCAGATTGCGCTTGAGGATTCAGAGGAATGGTAAGATTCACTTATAAAGACACAGAAGCAGGGAACTGCAAAGGAATGGAAATGAAGTCTCTAGTTCTGCTAAAGATAATGATCATATCTGGAAGGACCTTGTAACTCATCCATATAAAATCATCATCTAAGCATCTAATGCAGATTCATCCAATGACTATTTATCGACCTGATTTATTTTTCTGGCAAAATGACCTCATATGTAGCTAACAGGAGATAGAAGATAGCAGAAAAATGACAACAGATTTTAGGAAACTTCCCATGACCTGGACACCATCAGTTCTCCTTATCTGATTTCCTCTCCTGACTAAGATAATCGTTTTGACGTATCTGGCCTCCAGAAAGAAACAATTATTCTTACAATTTCCATTCAGGCAGGCATGTTCAGCCTACAAAATGCCCCCAGCAAAGACCCTACTGACTAGGGGATTAACTTAGAGAAAGCTGAGTTTAGGGAACAAAATGAGAAGAATATCATTCTTCTTGAGAGTGAGACTGGAATGCTATTTGTATAAAGATCCAATCTTGGACCTGGTGATACAGTGGTAAGAATCCACTTGCCAATGCAGGGTTAATCCTGCATCAGTTGATCCCTGATCTGGGATGATCCCACATGCTGTGGGGCAGCTAAGCCCATCGCCACAACTACTGAAGCCTGCATGCTCTAGGACCCAAGAGCTGGAACTGCTGAACCCGCATGTTGCAACTAATGAAGTCTGTGAGCCCTAGAGTCTGTGCTCCACAACAAAAGAAGTCACTGCAATGAGAAGCCTGCACTCCAAAACTAGAGAGTAGCTCCTGCTTGCCAACAATTAGAAAAAGCCTGAATGCAGCAACAAAGATCCAGTGCAACCAAAAATTTAAAAAATAAATAATAATTCTTTAAAAAATTCAGTCTTGGCTCTCAAAAACATTTCAGAATATTTCCAATTTTTGGAGGAAAAGATAAATGTTATGGATAATAAGTTGAGCTCTAGCCGAAAGAAAAGATTATAATCAAGATTAAACCTAAACAGGGTCTGATTGGAGACATGACCCTAATACCTGGTCCAATACAAAATCAAGTGAGGAGCTTAGTGCTATATTATCTAGCTTTTTTAATCTCTTCTAAATCTAGGAATTCTAAAAAATTAACCTACTTATCAAAAAAACTAGCACACAATATGGTTTCTATTTTCATATCATTTTCAACATTGTTTTAATGTAGGTCTATTTTTGTAGCTAACAAATCTAGCTGTGAAACTATTCTGGGGATGAAATGAAGCTAGATATGAAACTATTCTGGGGATGCTAAACTTCCTCTTTCTCTAATTGGATACACATTACCCTATCTATTTGCCTCAAGAAGTTGGCATAAAAAGAAGGAATGGCCCTAATGAAGGAGAAATCCAGTCCAATCCAGATGTATGGAAATGGATGGCTTCCATGAGAAGATCCTTACAACTCACAATGAGTTCACTTGTGGGTTTCTTCTTGAAATTTCTCAAAGGACCTACCAATACTTAAAGGAGCTCATACTTATCCCCCACACTAAAGCCAACGGGAAATTCTATATTAAGCACAGAATGTTGTCTTAATATAGAATACAAGTCAGAAGTACTGTCAAATGTCAGAGGTCACTCAGCAACAATGGCAAGATTGAAACCCCTGAGTTTCAACTGCCCCATTTTACAAGACATTCAAGCCCATGAAGTGGGAGATTTGCTATCCTTCTCATTTGCTTTTTAGAGCAGATTTTAAATAAAACTTCAGAGCCAAAAAATTAAATGTTCTATTAATTGCATTTGTTGTTGTTTAGTCACTAAGTCCTGTTTGACTCTTTGTGACCCCATGGATTATAGCCCACAAGTTTCCTCTGTCCATGGGATTTCCCAGGCAAGAATACTGGAGTGGGTTGCCACTTTCTTTTCAGGGGATCTTCTCAACCCAGGAATGGAACCCACATCTGCTGCATTGGCAAGGGGATTCTTTACCACTGAGCCACCAGGGAAACCCATTATAACATAGTTTTAATAAATATTGCTTCTGAAAAGTTTCTTCATCTATTTCCATATCCACACCACCATCCAGGAGTTTTTATTAGGATCTATTTGCAAATAGTAGCCTACTCCACATGACTTAAAGAGAGCTAAGCAGATTTATATAAGAGAATTTATCATGTAAATTATGTACAGCTCTAGAATATTTCTGTTGAGTTAAAATCTAACAGAGAATAAAAAGATACTCAGTATTATTAGTCAGTATGGAAATGCAAATCAAAATTACGCATTAAGATGGCCAAAAATTTTAATGGGAAATAAGTCTTGGTGAAGATGTGGAGAAACTAGAATCCTCCTACATTGCTGATGGGAATATAAAATGTGCTATTGCTATGGAAAACAGTTTGCTATTTTCCTTAATAAGCTAAACACTGAATTATCATGTTACCCAGTAAGCAATTCCACTCCTAGGTATATAGCCCCCCAAAACTGAAAATAGATATTCAAATATGCCTGGTATATGAATTCCATAGCAGCATTATTCACAATAGCCAAAGGTGGAAGCAACCCAAATTTCCGTCAACTGATAAATGGATAAACACATTATTTAGTCATAAAAATGAATGAGGTACTGATATATGCCACACCAGGGATGACCCTTTAAAACTTTATGCTAAGTGAAAAAAAAGCCAGACATAAAATGCTACATGTTATAGGTTCCATTTATATAAAATATCCAGAATAGATAAATCCATAGAGACTAAACCCAGATTGGCAGTTACCAGGGACTGAGAAGAGCAGGAAATGGGGAGTGAAGGCTTAATGGGTGTGGAGTGTTTTTTAGGATGATGAAAATGTCTTGGAACTAGATTATGGTGATGGTTATACAACACAGTGAATGTACTAAATGCCACTGAACTAAATACCACCATGTGTAAAATAGATAGCTAGTAGGAAGTTGTTGTATAACACAGGGAGCTCAGCCTAGAATCTGATGACCTAGAGGGGTGGGATGGGGAAGGGTATGAGGGAGGGGAGATATAATTATGGCTGATTTGCGTTGTACAGCAGAAACCAATACAACATTGTAAAGCAATTATTCTCCAATTTAAAAAATAAATAAAAGTTAATTCTATCTTATGTGTAGCAAAAATAAATAGAAAAAATTAAACAGGCAGGGCTCACTTAGGCATACACACACACACACACATACACACACATACATCACTTGTGGTCCTTTACCAGGGTTTGGCAGTCTCTTATGTTAGGTGGAGCTGTGGCACAAATCATTCTCTGGTCACCAAAGGCCTGATGTCGCCCCCTCACACCCTCAGCCCTGAGCCTGGCAGGGAGCTGGGGTTGAAACAAACATCCTCTATGACCCCCAATCTTCTTAGTGGGTGATGTTCTCCTCTTTCTTCTTCAGGGAGATGACAGGAAGTGCAGGCTGTGCTTTTATTCCACAACTTTCAGCCTGTTTCAAGAGCTCCTCCCAGCTACAGACTCATCTCCAAGCCCCATAAGCCTTGGCATGGCTCCAGGGTGTCCAGGTTGCATCCCCAAGAACTCAGTGCCAATGCTTTGTGCATTCACTGCAGTGTTTCTGAACAGTTCCACATCAGTATCATTTCCACTGATATTTGCACAAACAAATTTGGACAGCGTTACTTTAACATTCCTTCTCATTCCTACATCCTGAATTCTTGACTAGTAACATAAATGGGACAAGTGCTTGAGGGCTAAACACTGCTTTTAAGCTTTTCAATAACATGACAACTATTTGAGAAGACTATCGCTGCCCTTACTCATCTCTTTCTACTGAGTCCCAGAAATGAAGAATAGAGGAAACATGTCTGACATGCCATAAGGCTTTTAATAAACTAAACATCTTTCGGAGAGCAATCATTTTCTGTCTGGAAATTTTTTAAGATTGCAGTCTATGCATACACTAATCTTATGCAAATCACTTATCAAAAGCATATGCTAACCTCACTCACTATGGCTCCTCTTTTGTATGCAGTGGTTTTTCAAACACCCTTGGAAGAACTCTCAGAGCCCACTGCTGAAGAGAGTGTTGTTATTATATGTATTTTCTTACTTAAAAAAGTAGCACAAATACCAGATATTTCTTTGCTGATTCAATTAACAAACATTTCTTGAGGGCCTTCAGAATACCATGCCTGGCACTGGACATAAAGAAACAAAAAGACAAGTCAAAAGAACTCAAATATTTCATTCTCTTTTAGAAAAGATCTATTTCTAAACATGGAAGGAGAACAGTCAACAACCTGGACAGGTCAAAGGCTGGCACCTCAGGTTCCAGATTCCAACTCAAACTCCATTCTTCTGGACCCCTTTTCTGGCTTTCCCTCACCAGCTCTAGTCATCTCTAACTGTATTGCTTCATTTTGTATATGTGACTGCATTATATTGTGTGCGTGTATGTATTCACATGATAGGCATGGATATCATCATCTCTTTCTATGCACTCCATATATAGATAAAAGAGTACATGCACAGGCACCTTCATATCTTTCTAACTATAGTACAGGCTTTTGAGGGAGAAGTGGCTGTGCCTTGTATCTGTCATCACTTTTTTTTTTATAGCCCACCCATCTTCGTTCCCATGTTCAGCATCAGGTGTGGGATATATACTTAGTAGGGTCTCAAAAGGGGCTAGTGCCATTAAAAAGAATCAAACAATGCCATCTGCAGCAACACTGATGGTCATCCTAGAGATTATGCTGTTTGGCTGTATTAGTCGCTCAGTCATGTTCGACTCTTTGTGACTCCATGGTCTGTAGCCCGCCAGGCTTCTCTGTCTATGGAATTCCCCACTCCCCTGGAGTGGGTTACATTCTTCAAGGGATCTTTCCAACCCAGGAAGCAAACCTGGGTCCCCTGCATGGCAGGCAGATTCTTTACCATCTGAGCCACCAGGGAAGCCCTGTGCTATTATAAAGTGAAGAGGAAGACAATATCATATGGTATCACTTATATGCAGAATCAAAAAATATATACAAATGGACTCACAGACTTAGAAAACAAACTTATGGTTACCTGTGGGAAAGGATTTGGGGAGAGATAGAATAGACTGGGAGTTTGGGATTGACATGTACGTATAGCTACACTTAAAACAGAAAACCAACAAGGACCTACTGTATGCCACAACAAACTCTCCTCAGTATTCTGTAATAACCTAAATGGGGAAAGAATTTGAAAAAGAATAGATACATGTGTATGTATAACCGAATCACTTTCCTGTACACCAGAAATTAACACAACATTGTTAATCAACTATTGATTAACAGCGAAATGTTATTTCATTGAGTGGAATCTGGTTCCTGAGGTGCCAGTCTTTGACCTGTCCAGGTTGTTGACTTGTTCTCCTTCCCATACAAAATGAAAAAAACAAAATTAAGGGCTGGTAAATCAACTTGGAAGTAAGGAAATAACTCGGGTCACTATGACATTTTCTTCCTTGAAACACAGCAGCTTTTCAATAACTTCATAGTCAACCTTCATGAAACTATTTGGGGCTTTTCAAAACTTTTTACCTACATTATCTCATTTCATTCACACAACAAAGTAGGCTGTGCAATTTCCCCATTCTACTGATGAACAAAACCAAGAGCCAGAGAAGGAACTAGTATGTCCAGCTAGGAGGTTGTACTATTTTGCTTGCTCTTCCAAATCCTCTCCCCCTTTCTCTACCTGCTTCCTTTCCCAGGAGGCTGACCTACTTCAAATGCCCCCTTGCTTGCTGGCTTCCAATTAACGTTGGCCATTGGAAGGATCTAAGGAGAGAGAACAGAAGGAGAGTAAGGTGGGTATTTATTTCTCTAGTTCATTTCCTACTGGTTGGCCAGAAATCAGCTGTGACCCTTAAATGATGACAACAGCTCCTCTCAGGTGGCCCTCTCCATTCTTTCCCTCCCTCCCAATTCCAGTAACCACTCCCTCTCCTTCGTTCTTCAACCTGATGATGGCTCCCCACTTTTGCTTCCCAAGAGACCCCACACCATCCTTGCTGTTTCCCTGAACCCAGGTCACACCTTGTAAATAATCTTTCAAGTGCTCCTCAACTGCCCACTGTGAATGTGCCATCTCTCTTGCTAGGATCCTCAGTGATGTAATTAGTACTATTCACACCTTCTACCTCTTGCTCAATCCTTGGGGTTCCCAGTCTAAACACTTGCTCACAGTAATATCAAATCAAAGTGAGGGGTGTTATCATATCACATGGGGCTGCCCCTACCACCTGTTTCACATCAGGACCTTCCAGGAGTGCAAACACTCCCAAATGGAGCCTGCTGGTTCTGCGGGTGAGGTCTAGAACATAGAAGCCTGTACCTGCAGACAGCTGTAGCTTGCTCTGTGTAAACAAGTCAGCCCTGGCCATCAACATTAGTGGAAGCAAGACAATGACTCATCAGAGAAGCTGCAGTCACTTGACTCCCCATGACTCAAATACATATTGTTAACAGTCCGCTGAGCTGCATAAAGGCTGAATAAACCAAGGCTCTGCCTCATCCTGGTTCCTGGCAATTAGTGAGGTAAAAAGCACTAGAAATCTGAGTCTATTTGGTTCTGTCCTCAAATATTCTCCCCCATCAGTCCTTCAGTGTCCTTCTATCATCCCTCCTCTTTCTACCCCACGCACACAAAATAGCACATTGCTGAAAATGAATCAGATAGAGGTACACAAAGCTGCACTTCTGAGATAACGAGCACAAGGCCACCAGCCAACACTGCATTTTGTTCTAATCATTTTGTGGCACGCAGAATCCAGAGCTTCAAAGTCACTTTCTCTTGTCTTCTGGTTATAGCTTCAGCAAGGAACTCGGTTTAAGAGGCAAGTACCCTCTGCTGCAGAGAAGGCGATAGCACCCCACTCCAGTACTCTTGCCTGGAAAATCCCATGGACTGAGGAGCCTGGTAGGCTGCAGTCCATGGGGTTGCAAAGAGTCAGACACGACTTAGCGACTTCACTTTCACTTTTCATTTTCATGCATTGGAAAAGGAAATGGTAACCGACTCCAGTGTTCTTGCCTAGAGAATCCCAGGGATGGGGGAGCCTGGTGGGCTGCCGTCTATGGGGTTGCACAGAGTCGGACACAAATGAAGCGACTTAGCAGTAGCAACAGCAACCCTCTGCTGACAGGTTTCTCATCCAGTCTTTCCACCTCAGTTCCTTTCTCAGTTGAGGCTTTCTAGGTTTCTTGAGTTTGAGACCCATACCATTGATTTGACCTGGCAGAAGTTTTGTTATAGTAAGTAGATAGTCACGTTCAGAAATAATATGTTCAGTGAAATGACACTGAGTAATTACTCAGTGCCAGGCACTGTGCTAAGGCCTTTGTTATCCCATTCAATTTTCTTACTAACCATCTGAAACCGGTGTGTGTGTATATACATGTGTGCACACGTTTTACAGGTTAAAAAACAGGCTCAGAGAAGTGATTTAGCAAAGGTCACACTGTTATTGGTTAAAAAAAGAAAGAAAGAAAGAAATTTGAGCCCAGGTCTACCTATCTCTCAGTTCCTTACTCTTAACCATTTTTCTATTTCTGTGTATATGTCATCATTTAATTTTCAAAATTCAGAGTTCTTCTCCAGACAAAATCTCGTAAGAAAGCACATGCCCTTTTAGATTTTTTCAATTAAGTTTAATACTCATTTATTGAGCACCTACTGTGTACCAGCCAGTGTGCAAGGTACTGGGGCCACAAAGGTAGAAAAGACAGATCCTACTTTCCAAGAGCTCACAATATGAGGAAGAGCTTCTGAATTTCTTTTAAGGATTCTGGTTTCCCTTTGACCCTGGTATTATGTAACAGTGAGTTTTTGCCTTTTGTTTATGTCAGCCTCATAGCTGAGGGATTTCTGCTTCTTACTCTATGACTGAGATAACAGAATAGATGATAACATATGTGTATATTTTAGAAAGAAAGAAAACAAAGGAGGAAGGGAGGGTGGGAGAGAAGTATTAATAAAAAGAAAGGAAAAGAAGGGAAAATTAAGTTAATCAAGGTAGAATGGACGTTTGGGGGGTGGTGATTAGCAGGGAAATTCGAGAAAACAGCTGAGTTTTGCAAAGAGAGGTGTAAGAACCCCCAGGACTTTTGTTGGAACCCATTGGACACATGCTTGATATTCACCCATTAAAGTATGAAAAGCAAAGAGACAGGACACCGAAAGATGAGCTCCCCAGGTCTGTAGGTGCCCAATATGCTACAGGAGATCAGTGGAGAAATAACTCCAGAAAGAGAGAAGAGACAGAGCCAAAGGAAAAACAACACCCAGCTGTGTATGTGACTGGTGATGGAATCACAGCCCAATGCTGTAAAGAGCAATATTGCATAGGAACCTGGAATGTTATGTCCATGAATCAAGGTACATTGCAAGTGGTCAAACAGGAGATGGCAAGAGTGAACATCAACATTTTAGAAATCAGTGAACTAAAATGGACAGGAATGGGTGAATTTAACTCAGATGACCATTTTATCTACTACTGTAGGCAAGAATCTATTAGAAGAAATGGAGTAGCCATTATAGTCAACAAGAGTCCAAAATGCAGTACTTGGATGCAATCTCAAAAACAATGATCTTTGTCATTTCCAAGGCAAACCATTCAATATCACAGTAATCCAAGTCTATGCCCCAAACAGTAATCCTGAAGCCAAAGTTGAACAGTTCTACAAAGACCTTCTAGAACTAACACCCCCAAAAAATGTCCTTTTCATTATAGGGGACTGGAATGCAAAATTAGGAAATCAAGAAATACCTGGAGTAACAGGCAAATTTGGCTTTGCAGTACAAAATGAAGCAGGGAAAAGGCTAACAGAGTTTTGCCAAGAGAATGTGCTGGTCATAGCAAATATCCTCTTCCAACAACACAAGAGAAGACTCTACACATGGACATCACCAGATGGTCAATACTGAACTCAGACTGATTATATTCCTCTCAGCCAAAGATGGAGAAGCTCTATACAGTCAGCAAAAAGAAGAGCGGAAGCTGACTGTGGCTCAGATCATGAACTCCTTATTGCCAAATTCAGACTGAAATTGAAGAAAGTAGGGAAAACCACTGGACCATTCAGGTATGATCTAAATCAAATCCCTTAGGATTATACCATGGAAGTAACAAAGAGATTCAAGGGATTAGATCTGATAGACAGAGTGCCTGAAGAACTATGGACAGAGGTTCGTGACATTGTACAGGAGGCAGGGATCAAAACCATCCCCAAGAAAAAGAAATGCAAAATGGCAAAATGGTTGTCTGAGGAGGCCTTACAAATAGCTGAGAAAAGAAAAGTGAAAGGCAAAGGAGAAAAGGAAAGATACACCCATTTGAATGCAGAGTTCCAAAGAATAGCAAGGAGAGACAAGAAAGATTTCCTCAGTGATCAATGCAAAGAAATAGAGGGAAACAATTGAATGGGAAAGACTAGAGATCACTTAAAGAAAATCAGAGATACCAAGGGAGCATTTCATGCAAAGATGGGCTCAATAAAGGAGAGGAATGATATGGACCTAACAGAAGCAGAAGATATTAAGAAGAGGTGGCAAGAATACACAGAAGAACTATACAAAAAAGATCTTCATGACCCAGATAACCACTATGGCTTGATCACTCACCTAGAACCAGATATTCTGGAATGTGAAGTCAAGTGGGCCTTAAGAAGCATCACTGGCTATTGGAGGTGATGGAATTCCAGTTGAGTTATTTCAAATCCTAAAAGATGATGCTATTAAAAGTGCTGGACTCAATATGCCAGCAAATTTGGAAAACTCAGCAGTGGCCACAGGACTGGAAAACATCCACTTTCATTCCAATTCCAAAGAAAAGCAATGCCAAAGAATGCTCAAACTATTACACAATTGCATTCATCTCACATACTAGCAGCAAAGTATGCTTAAAATTCTCCAAGGCAGACTTCAACAGTATGTGAACCATGAACTTCCAGATGTTCAAGCTGGTTTTAGAAAAGGCAGAGGAAACAGATCAAATTGTCAACATCTGCTGGATCATTGAAAAAACAAGAGAGTTCCAGAAAAACATCTACTTCTGCTTTATAGACTATGCCAAAGCCTTTGACTGTGTGGATCACAACAAACTGTGGAAAATTCTTAAAGAGATGGGAATACCAGACCATCTTACCTGCCTCCTGAGAAATCTGTATGCAGGTCAAGAAGCAACAGTTAGAACTAGACATGGAACAACAGACTGGTTCCAAATAGTGAAAGGAGTACATCAAGGCTGTATATTGTCACCCTGCTTATTTAACTTACATGCAGAGTACATCATGAGAAATGCTGGACTGGATAAAGCACAAGCTGGAATCAAGACTGCAGGGAGAAATACCAATAACCTCAGAAATGCAGATGACACCATATGGCAGAAAGTGAAGAAGAACTAAAGAGCCTCTTGATGAAAGTGAAAGAGGAGAGTGAAAAAGCTGGCTTAAAGCTCAACATTCAGAAAACTAAGATCATGGCATCTGGTCCCATCACTTCATGGCCAATAGATGGGGAAACAATGGAAACAGTGACAGACTTTATTTTTTTGGGTTCCAAAATCACTGTAGATGGTGATTGCAGCCATGAAATTAAAAGATGCTTGCTCCTTGGAAGAAAACCTATGACTAACCTAGACAGCATGTTAAAAAGCAAAGACATTACTTTGCCAACAAAGGTCCACCTAGTCAAAGCTATGGTTTTTCCAGCAGTCATGTATGGATATGAGAGTTGGACTATAAAGAAAGCTGAGTGACAAAAAATTGATGCTTTTGAACTGTGGTGTTGGAGAAGACTCTTGAGAGTCCCTTGGACTGCAATGAGATCCAATCAGTCCATCCTAAAGGAAATCAGTCCTGAATATTCTTTGGAAGGACTGATGCAGAAGGTGAAACTCCAATACTTTGACCCCATGATGCAAAGAACTGACTCATTTGAAAAGACCCTGATGCTGGGAAAGATTGAAGGCAGGAGGAGAAGGTGTCGACAGAGGATGAGATGGTTGGATAGCATCATCAGCTCAATGGACCTGAGTGTAAGCAAGCTCGGGGAGTTGATGATGGACAGGGTAGCCTAGCGTGCTGCAGTCCATGGGGTGACAAAGAGTTGGACACAACTGAACTGACTGAATCAAGAGTCACCCAGGATTTTTTTTATTGATGTATAGTTTATTTACAATACTTTGCCAATCTCTGCTGTACAAAGTGCCTCAGTTTTATACATATATACATTCTTTTTATTTTCTTTTACATTATGGTTTATCAGAGGATAGTAAATATATTTGCCTGTGCTATACATTAGGAACTTGTTGTTTATCCATTCTAACTGTTTTACTTTAATGTTTTAAAATACAGTCAAGATTCAAAATTAGGAAAATATAAAAAGGTATGCATTTTAAAATCTTGTTCCCATGTCTCTGTTCATTGTCCCATCTACTCTTCCCACACCCCATACTCCTATCTCCATCCCTGAGGTAAATATTTTTAAGTCTATTTTATGTCCTTTCTCTGTTTCTTTATGCAAATAAGTGAATACAAGTGTACAAACACACACATTTCAAGGCTTCCTGAAGATGCATGCATTTTTTTACTATGCTAAAGCATATATATTAATTGGGAAAATAAAATATTATGCATTTTAACATCTGAAAGAATTATTTTCATGGGTTATTGTTAGCCTTCATGGATGGAGTACCTCCTACATACCATTGTATCTAATGCTGACAACAATTTCATTTTATAGACAAAGAGAAATAAGAGGAAAAGGTCAAGTAACTTGTCAACTTCAGACAGCTAGTGGCAGAACCAGGAGAATACTTCCTCCTTCAGCATCCTATTTTCGGGGAAATGGCCCAAGCATTCACCTAATTACTTAAGCAAAAAAAAAAAAAACCAAGTCCCATATTCAATCAGTCACAAAGCATATCAAGTCTTATTTGCATGAACCTCTTATTATATTTCAAATCTATCCTTTCCTCTCTATTCCTATTACTAGCTCCCTCAATGACCCTCATAATTATCTGTTTGATACACCATCATACCTGGTCCAAAACACTGGCTTTCTCACAGGTCCTTTTCTCTTTAGGCTGATGCTTCCTGCAATTTATTCTCCCTTCTTCTCCTAGAATGAGCTAACATACAAATCCAATGGTGTCTATCTGCCTTAAATCCTTCCATGCTCCTAATTGCTAAGAACATGAAACCTAAACATTTGTGTGGCATGGTAGGGTCCCAGACATGTTTCCTGACCATCCCACCATATACCTTATGATACAGGAAAAAACCAAAGTACTCCAAGTCTCTAGAGCCCACCAGCTCTCTTGCTCTGGGGTTTTGCCCAGCTGAATCCTCTGCCTAGAACACACTTCTTTTTCTCGGCAAATTCCTCATCCTTCAGCTTAAGTGATGCCTTTTCTGGAAGCTGTCCTTGCCTCCCCCAAACAGATACGTCCTCCCTCTATGCCCATTGCTTTTTGTTCATACCACATGAAAGCAGTCATCTCATCATAATGAATGGACCAGAAATTTCCTTTTCTAAACAAGCAACCCAAGTAATGGTTGCAGTAGTCTCCAGACCTTTTTGTATTATGCACCACATGCATGCATGCTAAGTCACTTCAGTCATATCCAGCTCTTTGTGACCCTATGGACTGTAGTCTACCAGGCTCCTGTGTCTATGGGATTCTCCAGGCAAGAATAATGGAGTGGGTTGCCATGCCCTCCTCCAAGAGATCTTCCCAACGTAGGGAACGAACTTTTGTCTCTTATGTCTCCTGCACTCACAGACGGGTTCTTTACCACTAGTGCCACCTGGGAAGCCCCTTTCATTATGCACTACAAGCATTTTATTTTCTTATTTTTAAATTATATATTTCTATACTTATAGATAAAACGCATTCAAAATAGAAATGCTAGAAAGGTAAGATACGAACAAATCTAAATAGAATTTAGAATTTCTAATATCTTCTTTTCACACATAAGTGGACTGTCTTGTGCATCCTTACTATGGAATCTGCCTATCAATAAACTAAGCATCTTTTCTAATGGTATCAAGGGCTGCATGTAAAAAAATCTCCAACAACAGAAAAAATAAATCAAAGAAACATCTACTGAGGTCCTTCTGTGTACCAGGCAATGCGTTGGACAATTTCATTCATATTATCTCACTTAATCTTTGCAAAAGCCTTGTAAGAAAAGTATTACTGATCTCAAAGATTGACATTTCATGAGATCCATGTAACTTGCACAATATCTCATAAATAAATGATGAAAAGAGAATTTAAACTCAGGTAATGTTTTTCACTATATTAGTAACAGTAATTTAACCAAATAGTGGTTTATTTTTTCCTGGGACAAAAAGTTCCCATGTGTGGAATCAAGAGTGGTAATGAGTATCTAGAATGGCATCAGGTACAACAGGTTTTTCTTTTTTCTGTCTCACTATCTTTAGCAAAGTGGTTTTTGTCATAAAATGGCTATTCCACCTCCAGGAATCGCAGCCATGTTCTTAGCGTAAAATAAAAGTTGGAGAGGGGACAAAAGATAAAATGTAAAAGCCGAAAAGGCACTTACCAGATGCCTCGGCCTCCTTTAACAAGCTGTCTCAGAAGCCCCACTTGGTGACTTGATCTTGCATCTCACTGTCAGAACTATGTAACAAAGTTACCCCTAGTAGCAAGCTGAGTAGCTTAAGCTGGGCATAACTGGGACAGATTTGGATTTCTCTTAGTTAGAGAAGGGAATAAACTGGGGGGGAGGCAACCAGGAATATCTGCCAAGTTGTTTCTGCCTTAATGCCAGAATCACCACTACATTGTAGCTGCTGCATGAAATAGTCCTTAGCATTCCAGCAAGAGACTGTTTTCTGGTCATGTAGTCCCCATCTATTGCAAGAATCCAATCATGACCAGATGGTTATTCAGCTTCTGCTTGAAACTTACAGAGACAGGAAAGTTCATGACTTGACTTTGCAATCTATTCTAAATGAGGGAAGCTTTAATTGTTGAAACTTTTATTCTAGTAATAATCACAATGTATCACATTAAAATTTTTACAGTAGACCTAGGGGCTGTTTCTTATTCATCTCTGTACTGGGTACAGTTGATTGCCATCAAGAGGTGACTCAAGAAAAGATCTGAGGCATAAATTGAGCCATCTTTTTCATACTGAGATTAAATGAGTCTTTAAGCCAGTAAAAAAATCTTTATTCTCCCAGGCCTATCCTACTCAACTAGGCTGTCATGTTCAGTTAATAAGCAGTACAAAGAGTGAAATATTAGGGTCACATCCCAGGAGATGGTCAGGATGTAGAAGAAGCCCTGCAGAGCTCTGGAAATAAGCACTGTTTCAGGAAGCAGTGAATGTGCTTTAGGGAACAGCTTGTGATCATGACCCACACTGTTGAGAAGAAATGGGGCCCCTGCAGAGCAGTGCCCAATCCACCCACCCTTCCTCTCTGCTCATCTGGGTTTCCAACATTGCCTTTGGAAAATTTTTGCTGCCAGGGAATGATCAGGAAATCAGCGAACATGAAGTGTTATGTGTGTGTCTTCAGGACTGTGGTCTTTCTCCACTTCTCCAGGGCAAGAAGCTCTCAACCCAGACCACAATACCACATACCTGGTGTGTTCACCTACAGAAGGAGTTTGTATTCCAGAGTGAAATGTCTGGAGGAAAACAAATGAAGTGGAGACATAAGCTCACAAATTTCTAGAGAGTAGAACATTATGCTTGTGAGTTAGGATCTGCAGTCAGGCCAGAACAAGATCTGAAGGCTTCCCCGTTGGCTCAGTGGTAACGAATCCACATGCCGACGTAGGAGATGCAGGTTAGATCCCTGGTCTGGTGAGCCTGCGCTCTAGAGCCCAGGAGCCACAGCTCCAGAGCCCGTGTGCCGCAGCTACCGAAGCCTGTGTGCTCCGGAACCCGTGCTCCACAGCGAGAGGAGCCACCATGAGGAGAGGCCTGGCACCACAACCAGAGGGTAGCCCCCTGCTCGCTGCAACTAGAGAAAAGCCCACGCAGCAGTGAAGACAGCACAGCCAAAAATAAATAAAATAAAAATTGAAAATGAATAAGAACTGATCCTGTGATGATTTAACTTCTCAATGCTTCCGTTTCTTCACCCGTAAAGCAGGAAGAGCAGTATTGCCTACCTCAGAGGTTGTTGTGAAAATCAAATGATACAGACTGGAAAATACTTACCCCAGTGTCTGGTGTATATATGTTTGGTAAATAGCTAATCATTGGCACATGGCCCCTTGGATTAGCACAGGTTCTAATCCTGCTATGGGTGCTTTCTGTATCTCTGACCTCTCAAGATCATACCTGTTTCTTGCTCTTCCACCCCACATCCCAAACCATCTTAACTTCTCTCAGTGTTCTAGTCCTCTGAAAAAGCAAGCCTTTTTATTTCTAACTATGATTCTTCTCTGCACTTGGCTCATAAACTTGCTAGTATCCTCAAGCGTCCTTCCCCAAATTGCCTTGCTCAGCTTTTTTCCCTGACTATATAAGCACAAATTGCGTACCTCCAAGTTAGCTCTCTTTTTATTTACTTCATTTTATTCTTCTCTTTGTTAAATAGTAAAAACAAGGATCCAAATTCTTCTTACTCAAAGTAATTTTATAAGATTTTATAGCACATTATCGTTTACTCAACAATTGCACTTAATAAATCTCATAGGAAATGGCAACCCACTCCAGTATTTTTGCCTAGAGAATCCCATGGACAGAGGAGCCTGGCGGGCTACAATCCATGGGGGTCCCAAAGAGAGGGTCATGACTGAGCGACTTTCACTTCACTTGTCTTTATAACAGCCTGGCAAAGAACCATTATCCCCATTTTTAACATGAGCAAATAGATTCAGAGGGCTGATAAAACTTGCCCAAGGACCCACAGGTTGTCAGAATGGATGTAAAACTAAATGTCCGATCCTCTGAAACTCATGGTTTGGTATCACAGCCAGCTTGACTCAGTGCAAAGGTCACTGTGGGCTGGGCAACCTGGAGAGATGATACACATAACCAAAATCACTTATCGGACAGGTAAACTGGCACCTATAAATGCTGCTTTTATTTCTCTCAGTCTCTACGATATGAGCTGGACATGTTAGCACAAGCCAGTGGCACTGGGATAATCTGCCTTCTTCCTTCTACTGCGACTATGAGACATACTACTACCCAAAGAATCTAAGCCATTGTGCTCCATCAAGTATTTATTGCATACCTAGAATGCATTCAATACCATAGAACAGAGAGAGAGCTCAGACCTAGTCCAGTGGCTCCCCAGAGCTTCCACACTAGTCAGGGACAGAGACTAAGAATATAAAGTAGTAATTAATTGTTAAATTGAACAGCAGGGGTTGTAAATGCAGAAATAACTCAGAAAAGACAGATTCACGAGGTCTAAAATAATAAGGGATGGTTTGATGAAATGAGAGGATACACTGTGAAAGAAATGGGAACTGTATGTCTAGTAATAGTTACTCCCAGTGTATTTCGTGTGCCAGGCATTTATATACATAATGTCTCAGAGTATTCAAAATAATCACCCTGGAAGGCAAGTGCTTTTATTCTAAAGAAACAGAGTCAGAGAAGTTAAACAGTTTGCCCAAAGTCACAAAGCTTTTAAGTGATAGATCCAGGATTTAAAATAAGGTTTATCTAATGCTAATGTTAGTGGGGTTTTTTCTACCTATGCTGCTCACTATTGACAGGTAAATCCAAGAGCTAAACAAGTGTTACTGGCCCATCAAGAGGTCCCTCTGAGAGGAAAGGGTATAGTGAGAAGAACACTGGAGCTGGAATCAGCAGACCGAATTTTAATTACATTTCTGTTCCTAACCCATTTGGTAAATGCCTGAACCCTTTTCAGTTTCCTCATTTGAAGAATATGGAGAAAATTCTGGCATCTATCTCAAATAACTACTGTAAGTATGAAATGAAAAACATGTTGATGTGACTAACACATATAAAAATCCACTTTTAAGTGTGAATTTTAATAAGCAATTAAGATACAAATTGAAGCACTTAACAATATGTGTTTCATTGGATTTACTTCAACTAATTTCCAAACACTGTAGCATTTTCAGGCCTTTCAGGGGATGGGAGTAGGGAGCAGGGTGGGATCAGAAAGGGCAGGGAATCTTCTGGGCATTTCTCAAACTATCAGAGGCCCTTACATTATTGGAGCTACCAGTCCCTTTGCACAACTGATCCTCCCAGACCCCAGCATGTTTCCTCTCAGTGTTCTCTCCTCAGAAAGCAGAATTAAGGAGTGAGCCATCTACCAAACAGAAAGCCAAAGACCACCTCGAGAAGAGCACCAAGCTGAGCACACAGCATATGGTCCATAGATGGTGGTTAAACTTAATTGAATTCTCAAGGATCCCAAAAGCCAGCCTCTAGGACTAACCATCCTGTGGAATTCCGCAATAAATGGGAATGTCCCTTGCCTGAAGGACAGAAAGGTGTGCAGGAGGCTGAGCAGAACTTTCTGTTCTGGCCCTTCTTCTTCATCCCACAGCCCACTGAGCTGTCTCCAAGGAGGTAAGTGCTCCTGGTAATGGCCGAGTATGCCAGACAGGGGCCTTGACTCATCCCATTGCCTGGTCAGCAGGAGCTATTTAAGCCAGAAGGATCTTAGGGGAAAAAGTCCTTTTATGAATTTCATGACTTTCTTGCTGACAGGTGACATTTACAGTCCAAAACCAGTACAATCAGAATTTCAGACTTTGCTTCAGGAATTGGTGAAACAAAAAAATGACCACCTTCTATTTATATAACTATAACTATAATTAGTGCCTTTTCCCCCCAGCAGTTCAAAATACTGGATAGCATTCCTTTCTGAACTCTTAAAAATTCAGAAATAATGTTACTGGATGGGGGAAGAGTTTGAAGAGAGCTAAAGGGCCTGCTTGACTGCGTGGAGCCACACTCTGGGGGTTGCTGATATTAATGTGATTCCACTGGTGTCCAGGGACCCTCCTGCTGTGGTTGCTGGGAGAAGACAAGGAAGTGGACAGTCTCTTCAGTCAATCATACATGCAACCATTTATTTATTCACTCAATAAGCACCTATTGAGGACTACTTTGTGTGCCAGGCTCTGCGCTAAGCATTTGAGAGAGAAAGGAGTTTTAAAGGAAACTAACTTTACAGGTAGGGTTAAAGGGGACAGAAAATCAGGCTGAAAACTGTGGCCTATAGCAAGAGAAGTTAGTCATGGCCTAAAGCATAGCCTTGGAACAGAGCAATTGAAAGTTTCCCTTGGGTTCCCTGACACAGAAAATATTCATGACTTGACTAAGAGCATAGATATCATTGAAGTCAGAGACTGACCTAAATCCAAGCCCTGAATGCCATTCTGACAACACCATGAGCCTAAAACAGTGAGAGGAATTCAGGCTTTGGAAAGAAACACCTGGATTTAAGCCCTGGGATTACCTTTAATTAGCTTAGCTAAACCTGTCTGAACCAAAATATTCTTGTGTGAAAATAGGGATAAAAAAATACTCATTGTAAAATGAGGTTGTTAGGATTAAGTGATATACTGTGATTTACATTTCCAATAAAATGGAGTAACAGGGACAAAATTTTCCCTCCACTTGAAACAACTGAAATACAAGACAAAATATTAATATATAATGAAATGGTTTCTAAGACATAGGGCATCACACAATTAAAGACAAAGGAATACTCCAGCTGCAGCCAGGGCCAGCTTGCCCAGTGATGCACCTGATCAAGACTGATGGTAAATAAATGATGTGAGTCCCACAACTGAGCCAGCTTACTGTATTCAGAGAGTTCCCAGGCCATGGAGTCAACGTGAAGCCTGCTCAACTCTGAAGATACAGAGATTAGACTCCAGAGATCAACTGACTAGCAATTTCAAAATTAAGGGTCACTTTAAGTATGTAGTAAAGGACTTAAAGATCAGGTAAAATAATACCCAGAGTTCACACAGAATCAGGAATAATTCTTTCATCCTGAGTAGAGAACTCCATAATTCATAGGGCATTAGAGTATTCAGAAAGATTTTGCCTCAATATTAAGGCAAAAATCAACCTTACACTAAAACACTTCTGTGTTTCTGTGTAACAAAGCTTAAAACATGACCAAAATATCAAATTGTTTCCAAGTAATTTAACTTTGTCCCCCAATAAAGCTCAAGAATACTTACAGGTAGATATATACTCAAAAACACAAAATTCATACTGTAAAGCATCCAATCAAATATCAACAAGCATTTAAGGAAGCAGAAAAACACAACCCGTAATGAGGAGGGGAAAAAATCAGCCACAAAATGGTACAACTGATACAATTAGTGGACAAGGACATTAAAACTACTATTATAATTGTGTTTCACATAACTAACAAATTACAGGAAGATTAAATATGTTTGAGACTTGTAGGATATAAAAAGACCCAAACTTCTAGTGGTGAAAAACCATAATATCTGGGATAAAAAATACAGTGGATGGGATCAATGGCACATTGAAAATTATAGAAAAAAATAAGTGAATTTGAAGACTGAACAATAGAAATTATCAGAAGTAAAACAGAAAAAATGAAAAAAACAAAGCATCATTGAGCTGTAGAATAACCTCAAGAATCCTGACATATACATAACTGCAGACATCAAAACATGGGAGAAAAATTTCTTTAAAGACAGAAATTACCAAAGCTCACTCAAAAAATCTGTGAAGCCTGAATATCCCTATATGTACGAAAGAAATGGAATTAATGTATACTAAAACGGTTCCATAGAGGATATTCCAGACCCAGAAAATCCATGAATGAGTTGCACTAAAGGAAGAAAGAATTCCAATTCTACAGAAATGCTTCTACATAATTAGAAATAAGGGAAAGTGAAAAAGTACAGTGTGAGTAGCTAAGTCGTTTCTGACTCTTTGTGACCCCACAGACTGCAGCCTGCAAGGCTCCTCTGTCCATGGAATTTTCCAAGCAAGAATACTGAAGTGGGTAGCCATTCCCTTCTCCAGCGGATCTTCCTAATCATGGATCGAACCCAGGTCTCCTGCATTGCAGGCAGATTCTCTACCATCTGAGTCACCAGGGAAGCTCAGAAATAAGAGAATATTTCCCAATTCATTCTACAAAGTGAGCCTTACACTGATACCAAAACCAGTGAAAACATTTCATGAAAAGAAAATTATTGACTATTTTTCATGAACATTGATATAGAAATTAACTTTAGCAAGGCGCTTCCCTGGTGGCTCAGCTTGTAAAGAATTAGCCTGCAATGCACGAGACACCGATTCAACTCCTGGGTCGGGAAGATCCTCTGGAGAAGGAATAGGCTACTCATGCCAGTATTCTTGGGCTTCCTTGGCTGCTCAGATGGTAAAGAATCCGCCTGCAATGCAGGAGATCCTGGCTTCAATCCCTGGGTTAGGAAGATCCTCTGGAGAAGGGAAAGGCTACCCACTTCAGTATTCTGGCCTGGAGAATCCCATGGACTATACAGTCAGACACAAATGAATGATTTTCACTGACTAATCAAGCAATATTTTAAGAGGGTAATATGTCACAATCAAGTGGGCTTTAGCCCAGAAATGCAAGGCTTAATATTTTTAATCAACTAGTATAATTCACCATGTTAACAGACAAAAAGGACAAGAAATCTAAGAAAGTATTTGACAAAATTCAACATCCATTTCTGATTTTTTAAAAATCTCAGTCAACTTTTGTAGAAGGAAAACTCAACCTGAAAATCTATGAAAAACGTACAGCCAATGGCATTTTTTGATGGAAGACTGAATGCTTTCCCTTCAGCAGAAACAAGGTAAGGATGCCTGCTCTCACCATTTCTGTTCAATATTATACTGGAGATTCTAGTCAGCCCAATAGGCAATAAAAACACAAAAAGTTTAAAATTGGAAAGAAAGAAGTAAAGCTCTTTACTCGCTAGTAACACAATTGTCTATGAAGAAAATCCTATGGAATTTGGCCAGGGCGGGTGGGCAGGAAGCTACTAGAGTAAATTAGTCTAGCAAAGTTTTAGAATATAAGACCAATACACAAAACTCAATGTATTTCCCTATGCTGATAACAAATAATCAAATTGAAAATTTTAAATTCTATTTATAATAGCATGAAAATATAAAGTATTTAGAGAGAAATATGACAAAGGTATATAATGCTTGTGCATTAAAATTTACAAAACATTGCTAAGAGAAATTTAAGCACACCTGAATAATGGAAAGATACATACACTGTGTTCATGGATTAGGAGATTCAATACTTTTAATTATATAAATTCTCCTCAGGTTCATCTATAGATTCAATGCAAACCCAATCACAATTCCAGCAGACTTCCCTATGTGTATGAATATTGACAATCTGATTCTAAAATTCATTTGGACACGTAACAGACTACACAAGCCAAAGCTACTTCAAGAAAGAACAGCTTTGGAGAACTTATACTATTTGACTTCATGACTCAGTATAAAATTATATTCATCAAGACTGATTGATATTGGCATAGAGATAGTCAAATAGTTTGGTGAAATAGAGTCCAGAAATAGACCCACACATATATGAAAAATTGATTTTGACAAAAGTGCAAAGGCAAATTTGAAAGAAAAAGACTGTCTTCAGCAAATTGTGCTAGAATAATAGGATATTTTTTTTCAAATTGGATCTATACTTCATACCATAAATCATATTAACTCAAAATAAATCCTAGACTTATATATAAAACCTAAAACTATAGAACTTTAGGAAGAAAAGAGAAGATAACCTTTGTGACCTTGGGCTAACAGCCAAAGATTCTTTGTGTGTGTTAACCACTCAGTCATGTCTGACTTGGGGACCCCATGAACTGTTGCCCACCAGGCTCCTCTATACATTGAATTCTTTTTTTTTTTTTTGTACATTGAATTCTTTAGGCAAGAATACTGGAGTGGGTTGCTGGTCCTTCTCGAGGAGATCTTCCTGATCCAGGGATTGAATCTAGCTCTTCTACCTTGCAGGCAGATTCTTTACCATCTGAGCCACCAGGGAAGCCCAAAGATTCCTTAGATATGGATCAAAAACACAATCCACAAAAGAATAAATTGATAAATGGGACTTCATCAAAATAAAGAATCTCTGCTCTTTAAAAGATACTGTTAAGAAAATGAAAAGATAAGGTACACACAGAAAATGTGCAAATCTCTTATCTGATAAAAACACAAGTATAGAATACTTAAAGAACTCTCAAAACTGAATAGTAAGAAAATAATTTAATTTTTTAAACAGGCAAAAGATTCAAAGAGATACTTCACCAAAGAAGATACACACATAGTAGATAAACACATGAAAAGATATTCACCAACATTAGCTATTACCACTACATACCTACTAACAATGTCTGAAATGAAAAAGACTGACCAAACTTAAGTGTTGGCAAAGACATGGAGCAATCGGAGCTCTCCTCATTGCTGGTAAAAATGTAAAATGATACAATCATTTTAGAAAACAGTTCAGTAGTTTCTTAAACAGTGAAATATACACTGACCATAGGACACAGCCCATTCCACTCTTAGGTATTTTTCCAAGAGAAATGACAGCATGTGTCCATTCAAAAACGTAGCAGCTTTATTTTTAACCATCAAAACTGCAAACGACATAAACAATAGATGTAGGGACATAAACAACTTGTGGTGTATCCAAACAATGGAATACTTCTCAGCAATGAAAGTGAATTAACTATTGACACACACAACAATATGATGAATCTTGAATTATGTTGAGTGCAAGTCAAATAAAGAGTACATGCTGTATGATTCTGTTAATATAAAATTCCAGAAAACGTAAATTAATCTACAGTGACAGCAAACAGATCTTTGACTGCTTGAAGATAAGACTTAGGGTGGGAAAAAATAGAGCTAAGGCATTACAAAGAGACAGAAGAATAATTTTGAGGGTGATGGCTATGGTCATTATCTTGACTGTGGTGATGGCTTCATTGGTGTACGCAGGTTATAAAAGATTAAATTGTATGATTTAAACATGTGCAGTCTGTGGCTTGTCAGTTATACCTCCAAAAAGCTGCTTCTTAAAAATTACATATTTGTATGGAACTCCCCACATAGTGGGCCATAAATAAATGTTCGTTTTCTTTAACAATTACGTTTTGCAATTATGGACAAATAAGATCTTAACTGCTGGCTAGGGGAGCTCTTTCTTCACCAGAAAAAGGGCAGAAACAGTTTCTGAAAAGCTAAACTGTTCAGTCATCTTTCCTTTCACTTTTCCTAAGCTGGCAGCTCTGTCTCAGCAATGCCTTAGAGAGCCAGGCAATAAGAGAGGCCGACCCAGCTTCACTTCTCGCCACCCTCATCTCCCAAAGCCATGGTCTTTGACAACCTAACCCAATGTGGTGGCTTATCAGAATGCAAGGGTCTTGATTATATATCCTACTGCCCCAGGATGGTGTCTGGTATTTAGCTAGTGCTTGATAAATGCTCAGAGAAGATATTAAAGAAAAGATCAAAGTTTCTATCCCTGTTCCTGTGTGCCTGCATGGTGACCTCTGGTCCTCCGTCTAATATAGGTCCCAGCAGAGCCTCAATAACGAGGCTACGGAGGAGCCCGGGTACATCTGATATGGGTGAGGAGCACTCACCGCTGCAGCCATGGCTTTCCTTGTGAGGGGAGAGTAGGTCTCTGAGGGCAAAGTTGATGCGGAGAAGTTGGTGCCACCTGAGGGCATTCCAGGCAGAAGCTGACGAGCTTCTGAAAGGCCTGACCTGGCCCCCAGCAGCACTAGTTTAGAAGATGAAGAAATACAGCTGAGTACAGGATAGAGAATCCTTCCCATTTCTACACAGGATCCATTTACAATGGCATTAAAAATATAACGTCTTTAGAGAGACATCTGCGTAATACTTGTGCATTCTAAGTTATAAAATGGCTGAGAGAAATTAAACTTGAAAATTGCACTTCATGGCTTTTGGGAACTAATTTTCAGTGAGAGGTCAAGTTGGGTTTTCTGCAGGACGTGTTGACATAGGTGCCTTTAAAATTCAACTAATACATAGAGAAGGACATGGCAACCCACTCCAGTATTCTTGCCTGGAGAATCCCACGGACAGAGGAGCCTGGTGTGCTATAGTGCATGGGGTTGCAAAGAGTCGGACACGACTGAGCGGCTAATACTTCTCACTTCAAATATAAGAATTTAATAAAATTCAATATCCATTTATTATTTTTGAAAACATTTAGAAACTAGAAATAGTCTTTAACTTACTGAAAGGTATCTAAAAGTAACCAATAGTCAACCGTACTTAAAGAGGTGGTTTCAGGACAAATACTGGGACTTCCCTGGTGGTTGAATGATTTGAACACCACACTTCCAGTGCAGGGGGCATGAGTTCAATCCCTGCTCTGGGAACTAAGATTCCACTTACCATGTATTATGGTCAAAAATTTTTTTTTTAATTTTAAAAAAAGAACAAATACTGCAAGATTTCACTTATATGTGAAATCTAAAAAGCTAATAAACATAACAAGAACAGACTCATACAAAGAACAAATATGGTCATCAGAGGGAGGATAGCATGGTGAAGGACAAAGTAAGTGGATTAAGACATACAAACTTTCAGTTATAGAATAAATAAGTCATGGGGATATAATGTACAACACAAGGAACATGGTTATTAATATTTTAATAACTTTGTATGGTAATAGACTGGTTCCAAATTGGGAAGGAGTACGTCAAGGCTGTATATTGTCACCCTGCTTATTTAACTTATATGCAGAGTACATCATGAGAAACACTGGGCTGGATGAAGCACAGTTGGAATCAAGATTGCCAGGAGAAATATCAATAACCTCAGATATGCAGATGACACCACCCTTATGGCAGAAAGTGAAGAAATAAAGAGCCTTTTGGTGAAAGTCAAAGAGGAGAGTGAAAAAGTTGGTTTAAAACTCAACATTCAAAAAACTAAGATCATGGCATCCGGTCCCATCACTTCATAGCAAATAGATGGAGAAACAGTGGCAACAGTAACAGACTATTTTCTTGGGCTCCAAAATCCCTGCAGATGATGACTGCAGCCATGAAATTAAAAGATGCTTGCTCCTTGGAAGAAAAGCTTTGACCAACCTCGACAGCATATTAAAAAGCAGACATCACTTTACCAATAAAGGTCTGTCTAATCAAAGCTATGGTTTTTCTAGTAGTCATGTACGGATGTGAGAGATGGACTATAAAGAAAGCTGAGTTCAGAAGAATTAATGCTTTGAACTGTGGTGTTGGAGAAGACTCTCGAGAGTCCCTTGAACTGCAAGGAGATCCAACCAGTCCATCCTAAAGGAAACCAGTCCTGACTATTCATTGGAAGGATTGATGCAGAAGCTGAAACTCCAATACCTTGGCCACCTGATGTGAAGAACCGACTCATTGGAAAACACCCTGGTGCTGGGAAAGATTGAAGGCGGTAGGAGAAGAGGACGACAGAGGATGAGATGGTTGGATGGCATCACCGAGGTGATGGACATGAGTTTGAGTAGGCTCTGGGAGTTGGTGATCGACCGGGAAGCTTGGCGTGCTGAAGTCCATGGAGTCGCAAAGTCGGATACAACACAACTGAACTGAACTAATAGACAGTAACTAAACTTATTATGGTGATCATTTGATAATGTAAAAGGACATCAAATCACTATGTTGTACACCTGAAACTAATATTGTAAGTCAATTATATGTCAATAAAAATATATAAAGATAAAACTTTTAAATGTAAAAAAAAGTTAATATAATCCATATAATAAGCATGATTCCTGTGAAAAGCACCTGCTGTGTATTAATGAAGCTATGCTTGTTTTTCATCAGACATACTAGGTTCATGAGAACAGGAACTAGAACAGTAGAACAGTACCTGGCACAGAGTAGACACTCAATAAATGTTTATTGAATGAAAGAATCATTTAACAAGGTATTTGTCAATTGAATTTGTATGCAATGCTTTGGAGAATTGCCAAAGTAATGTAAATTTCCTTGATCAAAATTGTGGTAACAACTGTATTTAAATATCCTCGCATTTCCTTATTCATTCCTTCAGGGGGGGTCTACTAGCATCCCCAGGAGACTGGTAGAGATACAGGCCTTATTGTAAAGAAGAAAAGCTAGAAATAGCTATTTCAGAATTGTAGATTACATCTCAACTTAACCAGTATTATCCCTGGAACATGGTATTCTGCAGGCCCCATCAGCAGTTCTGTAAGGACCTCAGCTTGTTCCCACTCACCACCAAAACAGAGAAAAAAGGTTTTATGAATATAGCTGTCTAGATAAATAAAACACATCACTAATATTAATTAGCTATTGTTTCTCTGCTCTTATTAAAAGGAATTACTTTGTTTGGCCACTCTTCACTTGCAGATACTTAAATACAAAGAATTTAACACATTTCAAACCCTTAGTTCTGCAAAATGTTGCAAATCATTCCAATTTTATTGAGAAAAGCCTTTTTAAAGAACAAGCTTCAAAGCTCTCCAGTGGGATAGGAAATTATACTCCTGTCCTACTCTATCACTTTACACATAGCCAAGATTCTGATGTAGGTGGTCTGGGATTCAATCCAGAATCTGCATATGGAAAATAGTTTCCAGGTAGTTTTATTGAGCAACCAGATTTCAGCACCACCTTTTACATTGTGTTGCTTTATAAAAACCTTCCATAATCACTGACTGCAAAATCTGGGGCTTCTTTCCTCTTATTCTAAAGGAGAGGATTGATCTTTAACACACCAAGCCTGATGCACATATAGGAGCTACAGTCTCACATCCCTGCAAGATCAGGTATGCAGCATAGATACATGAGGGGGAGACAGAACACAGAGGGGATGGCAGCAAATATGACTGATCTAAAAGAGACATATTTACCAGTTCTAGTCAAAGGTCAACGTGAGCATAGCATTACCAGAGCTTCTATATTTTCCAAAGAAATCCATTTCACATAAAATGTCCTGTGAAGGCTAAACTATACACATTTGCAGGTAACACGTGGCCTGGAGACCAAACAATCTCTGGTTCTGTAGAGTGGCGGGGACACTACAGAACTAGACCATACAGTGCTAGACCATTGTATTCATTTACTGGTGGCTCAGCAGGAAAGAGGCAGCCTGCCAATGTAGGAGACCCAGGTTTGATCCCTGGGTCGGGAAGATCTCTGCAGAAGGGAATGGCTTCCCACTCTAGTACTTCTTGCCTGGAAAATCCCATGGACAGAGGAGCCTGGCAGGCTACAGTTTATAGGGTCGAAAAGAGTCAGACGCAACTTGGTGACTCAACAACAACAACACTCATTTACTGAGGCTGCCAAGACAAATGATCACAACTAAGTGGCTTAAAACTACAGAAGTTCATCCTCTCAAATTATGAACCAGACGTCCTCAGTCAAGGTGTTGGCACAGTTGGTTCCTCCTGGAGGCTGAGGGAGAATGGCTTTATGCCTCTTTCCTCACTTTTGGTGGCTGTTTATAATCCTTGACATCCCTTGGCTTGTAGATACGTTTCTCCAAACTGCCTCTGTCCTCACATGGCCTTCAGTCCTATATGTCTCCCCTCTATCAGTCTGTTTCCCGATCTATTCTAATGCCTTGTCATAGGATTTAGAATTGCCCCAATCCAGGATGATCTTATCTCTAGATTCTTAGTTACATCTGCAAAGACTCTTTTCTGAATAAAGTCACATGTGTAGGTTCCAGGGGTTAAGGCTTGGATGTTTCTTTTGGGGAGTCACTGTTCAACCCACTACAGGCAGGTTTACGTTAAAAAATATCCAAACCATTATTTCAATCAAATTTGATTTTTTTAAACCAACCTTTTTCTCATCTAGTAATTTACTACTATAAAAGAAATGATATCTGGCAGAAAATTTGACATGCCCAGGTGAGTATTGTTACAGTTTTATTTCTTATATGTTTCCTAGCTTTAAGCTGTTAGAATTATCCCATTGCTCCACTTTCAACTATTGTTTCTAAAATCAGGGATGCTGGGCAAAGGGATTCCTCCCTCGATGCAGTGCTCCACCATTTTGCAGACCTCCTTGAATGGAGAAAAACCAGTCTCTCTATATCCATGGGAAGGAAAAAAAAAATCTGAAATAGCAGAGTGGGTAAGGTATGAGTAGAGAGAGAATAAGAGGCAATGGAGTAGTCTGTCCTCAGACACGGGAGAAAAAAAGCAGGAAATGTGGTTTGGGTAGAACAAGTCCTTGAAAGACATCTGCCTCTCCCAAGGAAATTTTGTAGCCACCTCGGAATTTAAATGCGATTTCTAGCGCCATCTACTGGGAAGTATAGGAACCAGCTCAGACGGGAACTAGGGGGAAGAAAACGAAACAGTGGCCACACCTTCAGTCATTTTAAGGGGGCCGCGTTTACCGGGACTTGACTTTTTCCTGTCCGTCCTAATAAGGATCTAAGAGGACTTAGCAAACACCTGGCCGTCTTCTGTACGTTCCTCACTCTTTAAGTACTTGGGGGAGCGGGAGGCAGGGTGCGGGTTCCAGAATTCATGCAGGTGTTTTGTTAGTGAGGCTTGTAACAACAGGAGTTGTATCTCTTTCCTCCACGGATCCTTACCAAGAACATGGTGTCAAGCACAGAGCAGCCTTTCAAAAAAAAAAAAAAAAAAGCCTATTGAGTATAAAAAAGAAAATCCCCACTTAAGAATTCTACTTCTTAGCAGGGTGGGATGGGGAGGCAAGTAGGAGGGAGATTCAAGGACGTATGTGTACCTAAGACTGATTCATGTTGACGTTTGGCAGAAACACAATACTGTAACAGAATTAGACGTCAATTAAAAATAAACGTAACAAAAAGAATTCTACTTCTGGATTTCCCTGGTGATCCAGTGGTTAAGAATCCTCCTGCAAATGCAGGAGACACAGGGCAAATCCCAGGTCTGGGAAAATTCCACATGCTGCATGGCAACTAAGCCCATGCTCCACAAGCCAAGCCACTGCAATGAGAGGCCCGCACACCTGCCATCAGAGAGCAGCCTGAGTGCACCAACAGAGACCCGCACAGCCAAAAATCAATAATTTTTTTAAAAAGGAATTCTACTTCTTGTTGACCATTACTCGTGGACCAATTTGTAAAAAACCAAATGGCAAGCCAAGCCACAAGAGAAAACTGGATTACCTATGACTCATTCTACTCAAGTCTTTGGATTTTATGAAGCAGTCCTTAGGATGCTCGCTGAGGCCCAGTTACAGTAGAGAGAGTGGCCACTGTGCTCCACGGAGGAAATCACCCCCAGCACAGCCGATCTTTTCATCCTACTGTCCTCCACTCAAAGGGCAAAGAGCTGAGTGTGCACCAGTGTAGGGGTGTGTGAAATAGTAATATAAATCTCTTTCCAGGTGGTGCAGTGCTAAAGAATCCACCTGCAAATGCAGGTGACTCAAGAGATTTGATCCCTGGGTTGGGGAGATTCCCTGGAGAAGAAAATAGCAACCCACTCCAGTATTCTTACTGGAAAATTCTAAGGACAGGGGAGCCTGGTGGGCTACAGGTCATGGGGCCTCAAAGAGTTAAGACAGGACTGACTCATATTGGTCTCTGACCTGCCATAGGTACTTGCCATAGAGTTCCTAAAACTTCTGCCATTTCCTGGGTGATAGGATAATTTTTCATTCTAAGGGGTGACTCTTGGTAGGCGCCTGGATGAGAGCTAGATATCAGAAAGACCAAGCTGAGGCAGGCTGGGACCCAGGATCCTTAACTGCAGTGCTTGCACCTGGACACACATCCCCTGGAGCAACAGAATACAAAGAAACTATAAGGAACTAAAAATAACTGCCTGCATGTGCAGTTGGGGCAAATTATTAACAAGATACAAAGAAAACAACCCCCAACGGCCACTTCTGATGAGCCAGGAGCAGAAGCAGGGCCTGTGCATGATTCCTGCACACAGCCCCACCAAGGGGTGGGCAGACCACCTAAGCCACCCCTCCAGCCTGACTCGCCATCAGCCCCAACCTTCACCCTCTTCAAGAGACCAGCTTGCCCTGTTGGAGAGTGAGCCAGGCACCTGTTGCTTGTCCTCGCTCCCTCCTGCTGCAGCACGAATTCCAGTAAAGACTTGCCTGCAATTCTTGTCAGGCCTCCTCATTTCTGTTGATTAAAGGCTCCAAGAACCTGGGTCGGTAATAAAGCCTTAATGAGACAGAAGCTAGGAACTTTCATCCCTAGCCCTACCCCCACCCACTGGGGAATGGAGGGTTAGTAATCGCTGGTGCCTCCATGAGGGCTCCTAAAGCTCCCATGAGCACAGGGTTCTGAGCGCCTTTGGGTGGGTGAACACATGGAGATACAGAAGGGGGGCTGCGCAGAGAGGGCGTGGAGCCCCACACCCCTTCCCACAAACCTTGCCCTGTGTAGTGTTTCTATGCAGCTGTTCTGAGTGGTATTCTTATATAATAAACTGGTTATCTAAGCAAACTGTTTTCCCGGTTCTGTGAGGCACTCTGACCAATGATTAAACCTGAGGAGAGGGTCATAAGAATCTCAGTGTACAGCCAGTTGATTAGACCGTCATGCCTGTGTGCTTAGTCATGTCCGACTCTTTGCTACCCTTTGGGCTGTAGCCTGCCAGGCTCCTTTGTCCAGGGGTTTTCCAGGCAAGAATACAGGAGCGGGTTGCCATTTCCTTCTCCAGGGGATCTTCCCAATCCAGGGATTGAACCTGCGTCTCCTGTGTTTCCTGCTGAGCCATCACGGAAGCCCATTAATTGATCAGAAGCACAGGTGACAACCTGGACTTGCAATGTGGAGACGGGTTCTGAAGCAGGGTCAGGGGACAGTCTTGTGTGGTCACTAACCCCAGAAAGGCAGTGTCAGACTTGAGCTGTATGACAGAGTTGGTGTCAGAGTTGGAGAACTATTAAGCATTGGAGGGAAGGAAGGGGAGGGGACCCACACATGATATCAGAGTATTGTGAATGTGAGTAAAGGCAAACCACAGGGTGTTTCCCTAGACAAGGTGGGAGACCACAGTCTAGTTACCGAGTGACAGGTGTTGCTTGCATCTCAGAGCTAAGCTATATTCACTGATGAGAGTAGCATCCCACCCATGAGAATAGTTAGGGCTTCTCTGGTGGCTCAGATGGTAAAGAATCTACCTGCAATACAGGAACCTGGGATCAATCCTGGGCTGGGAACTTTAATTGTACACTATCCCAGAGGTGACGGGGACCAGCCTCACTGAAGAATAGCCGTTACAGAAAATGTAGGTCGTAACACAGGATGTAACTTTTCCAGACTTTTGAGACCGGTAGCTGTCAGCTTGTTCTTTGTTTTATACTCACTGTATGTATACCAGATTCTCAAGCGTTCCGCAGGCCGACCTGTGCAGTGGAAAGTGACTGGCCAACTGGATGAATATGGCTTGAAGACAGGTTCTGATTGGCCAACACTTTAATATTCTCACACACATATCCACTCAGGATTTCTGGGGTCTCTTAAAAGATCTAACACTCCTGCAAGACAATGCTCAGCTGGAAGAACAGCTGCCGCCTTTCAATGGGGCATTTATTCTCTGGTTCACAGTAGGCTTTATCCAAGCCTTTCTGTCTTACACCTGGCTCACTTCACACATTTGTTACTTGCCTGATGTGGAAGGAATTTGACTTTACAAACTTCCCTATCCTCCAGAGTTCATATGCCTTTGTTGTTGTTTAGTCGCTCAGTCGTGTCCAACTCTTTGTGACCCCATGGACTGTAGCCTTCCAGACTCCTCTGTCCATGGGATTGTGCAGGCGAGAATACTGGGATGGGTTGCCATTCTCTTCTCCAGGGGATCTTCCTGACCCAGGGATCAAACCTATCTCCTGTTTGGCAGATGGATTCTTTACTACTGAGCCAACTGGGAAGCCATTCATACACCTAAGTTAGGCAAAATTCTTATAAAGACCCATTTGCATCAATGCAAAAGTGAATAGCAAACTGTGATCATTTTCACAATATATACAAATATTGAATCATTGTGCTGTACACCTAAAAGTAGTATAATGTTGTGTCAGTTACACTTCAGTTTTTAAAAATATGTAATAAAATGAAATACCACTCCCACAAACACATACACCCACACAGAAGTGAATAGCTCTCCAAAGAGAAAGATGGCATACAGCCAATGGCATTGCCTTGTACACACAAAGCCCTTTCCTGAAAACTTAGCAAGCCACACTGAGCAGAGTTAGTCTACAGTTTGAGAAAAGCCTGAATCACATGCCCTGGTGAACACAGTGGTCTCTATTGGCACAAATCTTCTAGGAAATTAAGCTGAAAGATGCCCAACTATAATTTCTGCCCATTTCTTTCTTCAGCCTTTAGTGTGTTAGTTGCTCAGTCACGTCCAACTCTTTGCAACCCCATGCACTGTAGCCTGCAAGGCTCCTCCACCCATGGGATTTTTCCAAGCAATACTGGAGTGGATTGCCATTTCCTTCTCTAGGGGATCTTCCCGACCAGGGACTGGACCCAGGTCCCCCACTTTGCAGGCAGACTATTTACCGTCTGAGCCACCAGGGAAGACTTCAGCCTTGAGAGACACATGTAACCAACCTTACTCATCTTACATACCCAGTCTTTCAAAAATTTAAAACGATTATCATTGCCCCTAAGTGCCTCTTCCCACCTCCAAATGCTTCTCCCCAGTGAGCCCAATTCCTTGGACTACTCTTCCTAAGATAGTTGAGATTTCGTCATCATTCTGGTAATTCTCCAGCTTGGCTATGCCACCAAGTGTGCTACTGAAAGTCTGAACAGCACTAGAGGGTCTCCAACTCAGACCCTCTATAACCTATCCTAATACCGGATAAATTTACAAACTAGAAAACGATGGAGGATACCAAAGCTGAGTCCCTTGGGGTAGAAGGCAAACCAAGAGATAACCTTCCCTTTACATGGTGCCAGGGAAAACCCTCTCCTGAAGAAGACCTAGTATTTTTAATGGATGTGATCTAAAAACATTATTCTGCACATATGGACTTCTTCTCAACAGGCTGCAAACTGTGTAAGGATGACAACACAGTTTTGAAATATGCTTTGCCTCGAGAGGGTAGAGTCCATTTAAAGGGCCTGTGGGGAGGGGAGATGGGGTGGTGGACTTCCCATAGCATTGCTATTAAGTCAGTCTTGGCTTACTACTAGAAGAGATGAATTGGCATAATAGTTTCAATTGTAAGACTGATACGTCTGGCTCAAGTGAGATTTGGGTTAGATGCAGTTTTGGTTTAACTATCCTTTATCTGAAATTACATGAGACAGTGTATTGAATCACTCACTTAGAAATGTTCCTGGAACATGTTCATTTTTATTACTAATTTGTGCTTTCTGGCCATTCTTAAATATCTTTACTTCCACTACAACTTTTCACAGTGAGTGTAGCTGCCACTCAGTAAATGTGAGTAAACCAACACCAGAGACTTCAGACTGCTGACACTCTGACACACAAAGTCATGGGGCTGGTACATTCACTCCCTCTGGGGGGAACAGAATAGATGGCTTGGGCTATGAGCAAAGTTGTTAGGGTGGGTTGAACTTATGGTTGCAGCGGGAAGGATGAGGGAAGGGATAGTTAGGAAGTCTGGGATGGACAGGTACCCACTGCTATATTTAAAATAGATAACAGCAAGGACCTACTGTATGGCACAGGGAACTCTACTCCGTGTTATGTGGCAGCCTGGAGGGGAGGCGAGTTTAGGGGAGAATGGATACCCATATGTATATGGCTGAGTCCCTTTGCTGTCCACGTGAAATTATCACAACATTGTTAACTGGCTATACTCCAATATAAAATAAAAAGTTTAATAAAAAATTGAAAAAAATAGAGGAGTACATTACCAGATTTTTAAAATGTAGGAGCATGCCAACGGCAGTTTCATCTTCAGGGAGACAAAGTAGATGCTCTCTTAAATCTGTCTCACATCTACAGAGAGGCTGCTGCTCTATTTACAGTCTTTTGACACAAACGCTCTACTGTCTCACTTGAGATGGTTCTTATAGGACCAAGAGAGAGAGAAAGCAAAGCAAACTAGTAATCACATGTGACGTCTCCAGTCCTAAGGAGCTTGGGACACACTCAAGCCGGCTGGAGCTCCAGCAGGGAACCTACTCAAGGACGTGGCACAAGAAGCAGAGGCGATCAAACCAAGCAGTACCGAAGAAGACAGCACAGCAAAGACTTTTTTATTCTCCCAGACCTTGAGGCAACCTCACGAGCAGGAGGGTGCACACAGATGGGTATGAAACTAAGAAAAGTACGAGGCGTAGTACACATTGTATTTCTTCAGTCTCTGGCAGGCCAGCAGCCTGCGGTCTGTCTGGCAGGAAGCTGAGAGGACTGCCTGGTCCGGACACTCACACGATCTTCACAGTGTTGAGCATGTCTGACAGGACATACGTGTCATCCCAGCCCTTTCCGGGCTTCCTCAGGGTCTGCTCCAAGGCCCGGGCCATTTCCAGGAGCTCTGGTGCAGCGGGTTTGCGCTCAGAGTGCAGCTGACAGAACAAGATCTCGTTGACTTCACCCTCGATTCGCCGGACATACAGGAGGGGGAACACCGCCTTGAGCCCGGCCAGCACCGAGTCCTTTAGCCCCAGGTCTCGGCACACGAGGTTGAGGACAAAGACACCTGAAGGGTGAGAAAGGAAGAGAATGACTGTGGTTCAGGAAACAGGATCTGCTCTGAGGAGTATAGCCATTCCTGATCCTGGGAGGCAGCTGGAGCAAGGGACGCATCGGGACTGTGCCAAGAGCATACAGCATACGAAGGAAGAGAAAGGGGTAGGGGATGCGTGAGCCATGAGAAGGCTTCAAGCTCATTTCTTGCTCTCGTGTGCTGCTAACAAATATGACCATTCTCCATGCCTCTGTTTCACAAAGAATTGCTTTGAGAAAGAAGAAATTAATACCCCCAAGTAATTAATACCAATTTCAGAAAGAAATTATATTCTTGACATATATGACACATACCTTATTTGTGACAAACAAAGGTTCTAAATCAACTCTGTTTGCAAGCCAAATCAAAACACCTGGGAGGTTGTGAACATACAGATTAACAGCTCCAGCTTTTAAGTCATAAGGACCTGGGCTGAAGCCCTAAGTCTAAACGTGTGTCACTTTGGCAAGTCTCTACCTCAGTTTGCTAACCTGAAAACAGGCGGCTCTGAAGATGAAAAAGCATACTGCCCAGTCCAGGACATGTGGGGCTGCTAGCATCACATGCTGGCAGGGATGCGAACTGCTATTAATACAACTGCTTTGTGACACTGTGAGATTGCATCTACAAACTGAATAAAGGCATAGTCTGTGATCCAACAATTACAACCCCACGTTTATGCCCAATAGACCTGCACACATATGTCACCAAAAGGCATCTACCAGAATGTTAATGGCAGTACTGCCTATTAAATCCTCGAAAAAGAAAAAACCCCAGTGCCCACAGCGGAATGGATAGATTAATCGTGGTAGTCACCCACTGATACACTGGAGCAATAAAAAGGAATGATGTCAACAAAGCACCATGAGTGAAACCTCACAAACATCATGTTGAGTGAAAGAAAAGAGAGAACATTCCGTGTGGACAAAACTAAGCTGTGCTGATAGAAATGAGGATGATGGGCCTCCCTGGTGGCTCAGTGGATTAAGAATCTGCCTGTCAATGAAAGGGACATGGGTTTGATCTCTGGCCCGTGAACATCCCACATGCCATGGAGCAGTTGCTCCATGCCCGTGCGCCACAACTATTGAGCCTGTGCTCTAGAGACCGTGCTCTGCAACACGAGAAGCCACCAGTGAGTAGCCCACGCACCACAAAAAAGCAGCCCCCATTCTCTGCAACTAGAGAAAGCCCAAGCATAGCAACAAAGACCCAGAGCAGCCAAAAACAGACAAACAAAATTATTAAAAAAGAAGTGAGGCTGGTGGTTATCCTTGAGAGGAAGACAAGTTACTGAAAGGAGGTAAGAGGACTTGTAGGGGTGCTGGTAAACGGATATGTTCAATCTGGGGAAACCAATCAAGCTACACACTTATATGCATTTTTCATTAAAAAGAAAATCTTCCTAAAGGGCCCATCCCTACTCCCTCCCCACCTTCTGTTCTTCATACCTTCAGGAGTCAAGATGCTTTTGACCTTCTGCAGGAAAAGCTGGGCCACAAATGCTGGGGGTGGACAGCTCATCCCCAGGGTTGGGTCCTTACTGTCCACATCGAACATTATGACATCGTAGCGAGGCCGTGCTAGCAAAGAGAAACAGACAAGTCTCTGATTTTGCTGGATAAAATAACACCATTCACATTCCTCCACATCTCCTCTGCGGCCTGTGGTAGGCATAGGTGGCTAAGTCAACAGGAATGACACGGAGGATGTGGTGCCTAAGGGCACCAAAGTCACAGTCCAGAGTAGTTACTCATCCAGGCTCCGCTGGGAGTGCTCATGTCTAAGACGGTGCCATCATCTCATCTTCCTCTACATTTTAAAGCCCTTTCCACAGTCACACATATCTGGGGTCCACTCCAGCAGGATCCTTACTCAGAGTCCATCTATACCAGTGATTTTCAACCCTGGCAGGACACTAGAGTCAAATGGGAAAATTCTAAATACTCAGAAAACCTGGGCTCCACTCCTGAACAACAGAGTTAAAAACCTCTGGGGTGGAGAAGAACAGATGGGTTGGGAAGTGAGATGCCTCTGGTACTTTTCTTAAGCTCCTCGGGTGATTCGAAATACAGTCAGAGATGAGAACCACTGATCTAGACAAAGCAGCTGCCTCTGCCTGTAAGGGCTGACCCAGCACATGGTATCTTTAACTTAACTCTGGAAGCAGCAGATGTTGCCTCCTAGGAGAAAAATGTTCTCATATTAAAGTCAGCAAATCTTTTCTAGTTACTTGAACAATTATTGGCTCAAGAAAGAAGGGATTTGTTCAATGGGTGAGAAAGAACTGATGATGAATCTGTTCCACTGCATACTAGAATGTTAGTTTTTGCAAGGGGTAGGCCTACAATATGAACAATTGGTTTTTAGCAAACTGAGACAGTGCTAATGATTATTCAATAATCAATATATATTTACTTAGGACTACAGCATGCCCATCACTGTTCATAGCACAGATTTGATTTTGGTTTCTTCAAGAGCAGAACGTGTTGGCTCATCAAAGTTCAAGGACAACCATGGCCCCCATGTGTGGCACTGAGTAGAGACAAAAGCCAGGGCTGTTCAGATCTGGTTTAGAGGTCATATCAGCAGCACATCCTGGACTGAGTACCTACCACATGCCTGGCACTGTTTTAAGTCCTTTCACGTGTTTTAGCTATCCTGGGTCTGGGCCCCCGCACTGGCCCCAACCTCAGAGAGCAAATCTGGGAAACTCTGATAGAGTTCAGCTCACTTTGCAGTTAAGGCAGCATCTGTCTATCCCAGCACCAAGATACTTACCCCAGGCATCCCGTTTTGCCATACCCTTCCTAGAAAATGCTCTAATCCAGTGAGAACCAGAGCAACTATTACAGAATGAGCAGACTAGGAAGGGTGGGTGGCCTGGACTCCCCAGGTTCACGCAGGACTGAACCAACCTAACTTCTCCTTAAGGGGCTCACACTTGGCCAAACATCAGTCACCAGGAGCCTATACATTAAGTTGCAGAAGCATCAGCAGAGCTATTAGAACACATTAACTTGCCTTTTGTCCAAGTCTGGGATACAAATTATTAGAGAAAAATGCAGCCTTAATCCCAGCAGCAGCAGGGCTATTGGAATTCCCACTAACACCTGCATCAGGGTTTAACCTCAGCACTGTTGACATCTGGACCAGATCACTTATCATCAGCAGCCATTCTGTGCATTGTAGGATACTTAGCAGCATCCTTGGCCTCCACTCACTACATGCCGGAAGCACCCCTACCTAATTAGGTATGCTGTGCTTTTACAACCAAAAAATGCCTGCCAACACTGCCAAACACCCCTGGGGCTTAGAACCACTCATCTACATGAATGATGTTTTACTCCATTTCTGGCTTCACCTTGAGCTGAAAGATTTACAGAACACATCTCCCAATACAAACCCCCAATATTTCTTCCCCTTTACCTCACTCACACTGACTTTCTTGGGATAACGAGGTGGTGGCAAGGTCACAGGGTCAGAAGAGGAGCCCACTGATTTTTTAGCATGATGAGGGCAGGAAACAGTCTGTTCTACTTGTAGCCATAGCCTAACCCCTAGTAGCACTGAGCATGTGATAGACACTCTATATTTACTGAATAAATATGTCAACAAATGAACAGGTGAAAGACTGGGATGATGCTCATATCTCTTAGAGATAAATTCTACAAGCTCTTTCAGGCCTGACAATCTTGGATCAATCTTTCCTCAACACCCCTGCAAATTCTCCAACAGCAGTACCTTCTTCTTCTGCCAGGCTGGTTATAAAGTCCAGGCCATCTGCGATGTGGACCTTCATCCTATCGCTCTGGGAAAAGCCGAACCACTGGGTGGCCACTTCCAACATAGAGGGGTCGATCTCCACAGCATGGATGCAGGACTTTGGGAAATGATCATGGATAAAGAGAGGGAGGCTGCCCCCGCCCAGGCCTACCACCAACAGTGCCAGTGGGGTCTCTGTAATAAAAAATAAAAGCATCACGTTACCATTTGCTCACTGTAAACTTCTGCACCTGCCTTAGGGAGGACAAAAGAGACGGTCAGATTGTTCACTCCGGCCAGAAGATACAAGATTTAGAGACTTGGCCTCCCTTGTCTCTTTCTAGAAATTCAGGAGTCAATTTAACATACGTAAACTCAACCCTGGCCTCGTGATCCTTCCTTTACTAGTTCCAGAAGAGCAATCAGTATGTTATTATTATGGTTCCTTAAACATTGCTAAGCCCTCAGCTGACATTACAGCAATAATCCCCACCATCAGCATCATTAAACCCCTCTAGGAAATGGGAGGGACAATGGGCAACATCTTGTCCATGATCACAGGGTGTGTAGATGTGATGCCCCTGCCCAGCTTCCAAGTCAAAGGCCACAGCTACCTTCAATAAGACACATCCACCGAGTGAAGGAAATCCGTCCAAGTTCCAGAAGTCACAAGAAAACAAAGGCCCAAATCCTACACTCAAGTTCAGAGAAACAAGGGATGAAAGAAGATACGAAACAAGAAAGAATCACCAAAAAGAGAGAAACCCTGAGGATTAAATGTAATAACTGAGAATCCAGGGACACACATCAGCACCAAGATATATCACAAGTATAGGGTATTTCAACAGGACATACTCGGGGACTTTGGGGGAAGACAGTTACAAGAGTGGACAGAAACATTTTTGCTCCTGTGGTCAGATCCTAACCTATTATCAGGGGTAAGGCGATGGTTGTACTACCTATACTAAGGATTTTTTTAAAAGCAGAAATGCAAAAAAGAATTGCATCTGGCATTCAAATAATGCATCACTGAAAAGCCAGAAATTTTCCTAAAATACACAGGTATTTCTCTGGAGATGTGATTTTTAAATGTTCCATCTGGTTACAGGAGTATATGGATATGCAAAAATGTATCAAGCTGAACAACTTAAGCTGAAAGATTAAGTTGTTCACGTTATAGGTTTCACTGAAGATATTTTATACATTAATTTTTAAAACTGTAGTTAATTTTACACTAATTTATAAATAAATTAATAGAAGAAAAAATGTAGATATCAGCACACATGTCTGTTTCAAGATTACAATTCAAGTTTGTGAGAAAAGTTACTTAGATGTTCATGAATGATGCAGAAGACAGTTGAGAGTAAGAAAGACATGAACAGATGTGCATCTGTTGATCTGTAATCACGGTTCTTAAGCTGCAAGGCAGCCAACCCCGATGACATCTGCAATCTTACACATTTCCTACTGTGGAAGGCTGTGGCGACCTCCTCACCTAGAAGCAGCTCCGGGTTTTTCAGCAGCGCGAGGCCGGCGATCATGGCTTTGTGGTGTTCGCAGCACAGGTAACTCTTATCAATGGACTGCCCCGGGGCTGCAGGGAGGTCCTCCGGGGTATCAGCAGGCCGATGCTTCTTCCTGTCCTTTTTCCGTTTCTTCTGGGCTAGATCAGAGATGAGACGAATGAGATTTGTGTGAGGTATGCCACTCCTTGGAAAGTAAGGCACATGAGCAGCAATGTGCCGCAGCTGGCTGACTGAGACTCGGAACCAGTGGTGAAATATGCATGCATTCTGTGAACTGGCTGACATGCTGGTAGCTTGAAATCTGGCCGTGGTGGCCATTTTCATGCATAGACATTAGCAAACAGTACCATTCGTGACTTTTTTCCCCAAAGAGTTGGTGGTCCAACATTTAACACGTGCCAGGGTGTCAGAAAAGGGAAGTGGCAAAGAAAACACCCAGAAACTGAGAACACTGGGAATACTTGAGTGAGGGGTGCTAGTACTTCTTTAGGAAACATACGGCTGCTCACAAGAGAGGAGTTTATTCATGAGTTTTTTTAAGTGGAAAAGAACTTAAAGTTACTAATTACTGCCTCTGTGCCAATTACCGTACCAGGACTCTTACTCCTGTAGCTTTTGTAACAACCCTCTTATTTCAATTCTCAGCAGACAGAAAATCTGGCAGTGCAGCTAGGATTTGAATGTGGGACTGCCTATCTCCAACACCTACCATCTTTCAACTGTATCACACAGACGGTAATGCACACCACCCCAGGGGACAAGGATATCACAAATGTTCACAGAAGGGAGAAAATCCTACAAAAGGTCCCTTTACATTTCCTCTCCCTACTTTCTCAACTGCACCAGGACAGAGTGAACAGCTGGTTTTGCCATTTTCCTAGGGACCAGCTGCACTCCACAGCAGCACTGGGCAGTCCGATTTAACACAACAATCAGAAAAGTTAAATTACTTTTTAGCACATTCTCCCTCTTCTCACCAATACTCCCTTAGGAAAATCATTCCCATGAGAATTAAGTGATAGTAAGAAGACTAGGATCTTGACAACAGTGGGGGAAAAACACTTGAAACCCAAATTGGAGGGGAATATCTTCTTTGAAGCAATTTTACTGAGATTTTGGCGAGACGAAGCTGATCCAAACTGCACCCCAAGTGACCCAACGACAGCTCGGGAACCCAGCAAACACAGGTGCACTTGACCAGGGGACACCCCTCAAGAGAAAACTGTCTTGCAGAGAGTCACCTGACCCCGAGCTCTGGGCAAACCCAGAACCTCACAAGGTTCTGAACTCTCTCTTTTCACTCTCCTTCCAGATGGCCTTGCCAACAGGACAGCATGGTCGTCAGGCAAAGGAAACTTCCAAGAATCAGAAAAGCCAATTTCAGACTTCAAGCCTGAGTCTCTGGGCCTCAAAAGGGAAGTTATACTGGAGAGGTGGAAGGGAGGGGCATTCACTTCTACTCTATACATCTGATTTGTGAACTGATTACAGTAAGCAAGAATTCCCTTTGAAGTACAAATATATACACCGGAGAAAATAGCAAGTGAAACAAACGATTGCTTTCCCCGTTAAGGGTGTTTCTGAGCAGCACCTGGGAGACCACTTAAAAGAGATCCTAGAGAACACGGTCTGGATCTACCCTGTCCAAGCCTGTAACCCTGGCTACCTGTGTCCATTTACATTGAAATATAAGTTCACTGGAAATAAATAAGATAAAAGATGCAGCTCTTTAGTCACACCAGCCATGTTCCTAATGCTCAGCATCCACACTGGACAGCTCACTGGGTACTAAATATTTCCTTCACTGCAGAAAGTTCTCCTGGACAGCACTGGACTAGGTGACGTCTAGGGCACCCACCAACTCTACAATCCCTAAACCAGGTGCTAGGAGGCTGCTGTGAGGAGGAGAGCAGGCCTACTAAATTCATATACAGACACATATGGAGCAACTTATAAAATAGGTGGTCTCTGAACTCCAGGCATTAAGGCGATGATCACATTTATTTGGTAAACCACCGCAAGCCCCTCCTTATCATTTTAGGGCCAGGCTTTGCTCAAGAAGAGAGCATCAACCTCCCTTCTGTTCATCACCACTCACACCCTAAGAGCCCAGAAGGTAAGAGGAGGACCCACTGAGCCATGTGCCTCTGGTCACAGATATCCAGATCTGTCCCACAACTCCACCAAGCTCCCAAGTCTTTCTGGCCACCCCACGTTGTCCATATCACATCCACAGGGGCACCACCACCGCACCCACAATGCCTCACCTCTGTGAGACACATCCTGCAGCAGCCTGGCTTCTGACTGCACCACGTTCCTGTTGCTGAGGAAGATGAGCCGCCGGAAGTAGCGCTTGTCGTCTCCCTGCACGTCCTCGATGACGTAGTCACCACTCAAGGGGCTGCGGTCTTGGTGCTGAATGATCCGGACCCCAATGTCCCCACCCACAGACAGGAAGGGCACCTGAAGGGACAGCAGAGCTGTGGTCAAAATGCCTGCTCCATTGAGAAAGATGAAAAAGTCTAATCCCTTGCCTTTATGTCTCTGTGAGGAATCCCCACACCAAGGTCCTGTAGAGCAAAGACTCCGAAGATTGGCCACTCCATCAAAGTACTTTTCTGGGGCATTTGACTAGATCTCAAAAAGCTTAATCCATCTTTTTGAAAACCAACTGAATAAAGATTCCCCAAACCATTAGTGAAATGCAGTTGGTTCTCCACAAGAAAAACAGGAGTTTCTCAAGACTAATTCCTAAAAGGACTTTCAACAGTCCAAGACAATGAAAGTGAGAAGCCACCCTGAAGAGGGACCAGAACCATGAGAGAAGGAATGTGAGCTGGGATAAAGGCACCAAAATCCACAGGCCAAGCAACCTCTCCAAATTTGAAGAAATTTCTCCCTTCCCCCAGTGATTCTCATCTTTTTCCTGCATTTTACTGAACAGGAAAAAAAAACAGAGGAAAAAGTACACTTCCCCCTCAACTTTTCCACTCCTTTCCCAATCTTCACACTTAATTCTTTTTAAAGACTTATAAGAGTATTTAATCATCATGAGGGACTCCAAACTTTGAGAGAAAATTCACAAAAGAACCTTCCCACAAGCTCTAGGTCTCTCTAATGACACTAACCCCAGTCTTCAGGAAATATCACAGACTTACTAATCTGGCACAAGTCAGCCTTTTGGGCAGAACCACAGGCTGAGAACCCAGGAGACTGGCTTCTTCTTTCCAGGTCTGTTACTACAGCACCAAGACTCCGGGTAGGTTGTCTTTCCCATCTATCAAGAAGGATACACTTTTTCTATAAAGTCCTTGCAGTAAAGTCAATCACCCTGTCTTATGACCAGAATAGCACAAGGCAGACAGTGTCAACTGATAGTACCATATCACGATTTTAGCAAAAACCTTCAGTTTCCTTCCTAGTGAAACATCAAACCCACGGAGTTAATACTCTGAAAATTAAGGTGAGCTCTTTTGGCCCTTTCCCATTGTACCTCACACAATGATGGTTCTAAGGAGCAAAATGGCCAAGGAAATCCTGTGCGAAGTGCATTAGGAGAAGAACTGTCTGAGTAATCCACAGTGTGAGGAGCTGGAGGTGGAGACTTCCTTCATGCTGTCCAAGAAGCCCTGCAGACAGATGCTACTATGGGTCTCAATAAAGGCAATCACCTTTCACTCACTGCCAGGGACGTAATTTCTACCCACTTACTCTTAGCTGCCGATATGCCCTCCGGGAACAGTCTAGGGTCACAGACCCTAGTCCTAGCTTCTTCCAAGGCAACCTCTGCCTTCCAGACTGTTAGTACGACTTCTCCAGAGACCCTGAAAGCTGCTACCCAAGCCTTCTTACCTGCAGCTGGGCGGGCATCCCGGCCGGGGCCAGCTCCATGACTCTGGCCGACAGCTCGGCCTGGATGCTGTCCATGCCTTCATACTGCTGACCTCGGTGAAGGGCCACTGTGATCAGCCTCCTGAAGCCTGCACTGGCTGCCAGCTGCTTCCGGCCCTCTTCCATGCCAAACAGCCACTCGGTCTCCCGACCCTGGGGGACTGGAAAGAGGCATTTGTTGACAGAGAGTCCTAGGAAATGTTCAAGCCCACAACCAACATGTCCCACATGGCAGAGAGCCAGCCCTTGTCCAGCCATGAGGCTATCAATTCCCTAGTGCACAAGGCCGACTGCCCGCAGACCCATGGCAGGACCCCCATGTGTGGGCGTGTAAGGGGAGGGAGGCAAGTACCAAGTGTAAGAAAAATAGTAATAATGCTAACACTTCTTACATGCCAGACATGATTCCAAACAGTTTACAAACAGAAACTAATCAAATCTTCACAACAGCCCAAGATGCAGGAAGCATTATTACTATTTCCATTTTATAAATGAAAAAATTAAGACACAGAAGTTACTGTATATGCCCAAGTTCACGTAGCTAGTAACTGGCGAAGCTAGGACTCAAACCCAGGCAGTCCAACCCCAGAATCCATGCTTACATCCACTGTGCTATTTGTTCCCACAGGTGGACAGTTAGGATAAGGGAATACTTGGAAAAATGGATTCCATGTTAGGAAACCAATTAACAGCATGACGTATCAATACTTCACATTTGTCTAGAATATTCTACCTTTTAAAGCATTTCCTCATACTATCTGTTGATCATTACTAAGGTGAACCTGGTATCATTTACCCCTTTCAATAGTAACACTAACATTTGTAAAACTTATCATATGCCAAGCACTATTCTAAGAGCTTTTACGCTTCTCACAACTACAGAAGACAGTTATGACCTTACTTTACAGAGGAGAAAACTGAGGCACACCAAGAACACTAACTTGTCCAGAAGAATCCTGAAGGGACTGAGCAGCCAAGAATGGAAACCAGCCTGGTCCCAGAGCTGCCTTTTTCAGTTGCTACTCTGTCCTGTTTGCATAAACTCAGCAGAGAAGCACAGAGATTGCCCCAGGTCATGCTGCTCACAGGCTACAAGGCTCCTTGCTTCTACCACTCTGTTACAAAGTAACATCTCTACAACAGTGTGACCTGCCTAAATTTATCTGTATTACTTCTCCCTACTCCAGACCAACCCCATCCTCACACTTCATCAGGCCTTTGCCATGGAAGATGCGAAGACATAAACCTCAGATTCAAGCAAGCAGCTCACCCTTCCTTCTGCCGTGGCCAGTCTAACCTGTCAAAGTACTGCTCCCTTGCAAGATCAAGCCAGCCAAAGCATACCCATCCACCAAATCCCCAGATCCAGCCCCTGTAAGCCAGCCCCCTTCAGGAAAGAGAGGGAGCAATCCCAACTCACTGATGAAAATGGCAAAATGATTGTCCCGCGATGGTTTCACAGTGGGGCTGTCCACCACGTGGAGGGTGTAGCGTGGCTCCCCCGTGTCCCCACTGCACAAGTCCAGGGACACACTCCCCAGCCCGGCCTTGCGGTACAGCTGGCTGCACAGCCAGGCATATTGCTGCCGCTCCCGCACCGCCTCGGCCAGCCGCTCGGCACTCTCCAGCCGCACAGGCTTGCCCTGCTCCTGAGCACACAGCTCAAAGATCTGAAGGGCAGAGCCAGTGACCGGCCTGAACTTGGTCATGATGAAGGCAAAGACAGGCAGGGAGAACCGAGGCTCTGCTTCCAACAGCTGGTCCTGGCTGCTGGCCACCTGGTGCACCCTCACCATCCACCCCTCCCGAGAGAAGTGACCCACTGCTTTCTTCAGGATGTGAGCCTGAGCCAGGGAGATGCAGAGGTAGCGACCGCCCACCTGCAGGACACGGCCAACCTCAGCCAGCATCCTGTCCACCTGCTGCAGGGTCTTCTCTTCCTCGTCTGTCAGGACTGCGTCCAGGGTGCCCTTGTCCAACACCACCTGAAACGAGGCGTCAGGGAACTCCATCTGTGTCATGTCCATCTTCAAGAAGCTCATCCTGGGCCGTTGGCTGGCATTGCGCTCCTTCATTTGCTTGATGACAACCTCGCTAATGTCAATGTTCACTATATCCTGATAGCCCACATCATACAGCTGCTCGCTTAGCTCTGAGTTACCACACCCAACCACTAGCACCTAAGGAGGAAAAAAAAAAAAAACAAGATGGAGGTGATCAAGGCAAAGGAATGAGAACACCATTACAGAGTTGATTCTAGGCTCTATCGGAACTCACTAGTAACAAATCACATTTAGCTATAACAATGCAAGTTACACAGAAGCAGACTAACCAGGGTGGTTCTTTTCTCTGAAACAAGCCTTTATTAATCAAGTGTAGGAAAAAACTAATCATGGTTGTTCTTTTCTCTGAATCAAACATTTACTACTCAAGAATTGATAGGAAGTCACAGAATCTAAACATAGTAGTTACAACTGAAATCTCCTATTTGTTTTACTGTTGAAAATGTAACTTACAAAACAGAAAGAGACTCACAGACTTAGAGAAGGTATTTATGGTTGCAAAGGGAAAGGATGAGGGCAAGGGATAATTTGAGTTTGCAATGAACATGTATACACTGCTGTATTTAAAATGGATAACCAACAAGAATCTACTGTATTGCACACAGAACTCTTCTCAATGCTGTGTGGCAGCCTGGGTGACAGGGGAGTTTGGAGAATGGATAATGTATATGTATGGCTGAGTCCTCTTTGCTCTTCACCTGAAACTACTGCAAAACTGTTAATTGCCTAGGTGGCAGAATACATAGAACAACTATACAAGAAAGATCTTCATGACCCAGATAACCACAATGGTGTGATCACTGACCTAGAGCCAGACATCCTGGAATATGAAGTCAAGAGGGCCTTAGGAAGCACTACTATGAACAAAGCTAGTGGAGGTGATGGAATTCCAGTTGAGCTATTCCAAATCCTAAAAGATGATGCTGTGAAAGTGCTGCACTCAATATGCCAGCAAACTTGGAAAACTCAGCAGTGGCCACAGGACTGGAAAATGTCAGTTTTCATTCCAACCCCAAAGAAGGGCAATGCCAAAGAATGTTCAGAATACTGCACAATTGCACTCATCTCACACACTAGCAAAGTAATGCTCAAAATTCTCCAAGCCAAGCTTCAACAGTACGTGAACCATGAACTTCCAGATGTTCAAGCTGGATTTAGAAAAGGCAGAGAAATCAGAGATCAAATTGCCAATATCCATTGGATCACAGAAAAAAGCAAGAGCATTCCAGAAAAACATCTACTTCAGTCTTATTGACTACACCAAAGCCTTTGACAGTGTAGATCACAACAAACTGTGGAAAATTCTTAAAGAGATGGGAATACCAGACCACCTTACCTACCTCCTGAGAAATATGCAGGCCAAGAAGCAAGTTAGAACTGGACATGGAACAACAGACTGGTTCCAAATTGGGAAAGGAGTACATCAAAGCTGTATATTGTCACCCTGCAGAGTACATCATGTGAAATGCTGGGCTGGATGAAGCACAAGCTGGAATCAAGATTGCTGGGAGAAATATCAATAACCTCAGATATGCAGGTGACATCATCCTTATGGCAGAAAGCAAGAGGAACTGAAGAGCCTCTTGATGAAAGTGAAAGAGGAGAGTGAAAAAGTTGGCTTAAAACTCAACATTCAGAAAACTAAGATCATGGCATCTGGTCCCATCACTTCATGGCAAGTAGATGGGGAAACAATGGAGACAGTGACAGATTTTATCTTGGACTCCAAAATCACTGCAGATGGTGACTGCAGCCATGAAATTAAAAGATGCTTGCCCCTTGGGAAAAAAGCTATGACCAACCTAGACAGCATATTAAAAAGCAGAAACATTACTTTACCAACAAAGGTCTGTCTAGTCAAAGCTATGGTTTTTCCAGTAGTCATGTATGGATGTGAGAGTTGGACTATAAAGAAAGCTGAACGCAGAAGAATTGATGCTTTTGAACTGTGGTGTTGGAGAAGACTCTTGAGAGTCCCTTGGACTGCAAGGAGATCCAACCAGTCCATGCTAAAGGAGATGCTGAAGCTGAAACTCCAATACTTTGGCCACCTGATGTGAAGAAACGACTCATTGGAAAAGACCCTGATGCTGGGAAAGATTAAAGGCAGGAGGAGAAGGGGAGGACAGAGAATGTGATGGTTGGATGGCATCACCAACTCTGAAAAATGAATTTGAGCAAGTTCTGGGCGTTGGTGATGAACAGGGAAGCCTGGCATGCTGCAGTCCAAGGGGTTGCAAAAAGTTGGACATGACTGAGTGACTGAACTGAACTGAACTGAACCCCAATACAAAAAGTTAAAAAAAAAAATCTAGGTCTGGCATAATCCTATTCTACACATGCCTTGGGTTCCAACTCATGATATTGTGCTATTTCCTGAAGCCAAACTTAAAACACAAGTTGTTGCCTCCCTCTCTATAGAGCAATCTCCCATTGATCTTTCAAAATTCTGCCCCAACTCTGGAAAAGCAACTCTGAAAGTTGTCTGGTACTGACAACTGCATAAGCTAGGTGGGCCTATGTCTAAATCCCCACATGACCATTTACTACATTTATGTACATTTACTACATTCATGATCTTGGGCAAGAAACTGACTCTCAGAGCCTCAGTTTCCTCATCTGTAGAATTCGTGTACTATCACTCACCTTGAAATTTATGAGAACTCAGTGACTGAACACATACACACAGGCAGCACCCAGCATGGTCTGGCTCTTAGAGTTTCCTCCCTGAATGCTTGTTTTCTATCCTCTTCCTTCCCTACTTCCAGTACAACCCATCTCTGTTCAACCTATTACTGTACTTATCACTTCTGGAATGTGCCCAGGGTTTATATATCAACGCACTTGCCGCTAAAGGGATGAGCACAGCGCCTGAAAGTGTGGGCTCACAACAACTATTTGGTAACAGATTAATTTATCAGTAAAGCCACGGATGCTACCCGTTCCCCGGGCATTCACAGTGACAGAAAAGCACAGTTTCTTCACCAGGAGGAGCTACCTAGGTTGCACTACTTAATAAGCCATTCTTCCTGTGAGGTTACTAATTCAAGAATGATTTGGGGGTGGAAGCTGTTATCTGAAAACCTGTAGAAGGATATTTTGTAATTACCTTCTAGCCGGAATGTTGCATGAAATCCAGAAAATACTGGCCCAATTAGGGCCCCCCCGACGCCGGTCACGGTCTACCAAATGCAAGATTTCTGTTTTCAGTTCCTACTTTCAAGAGCACACACCGGGCTGCCAGGCCGCGCTTACCTTTTCCCTGGGCTTGATGTATTTGTGCAGCACCCCGCACAGTTCCAGGTAGGTTCCATACCACTCGAAAGCTTTCTTTCCTCGCTGCTGGAAGAACTTCTCCCAATAGTCAACGGAGCCAAACTCCTTAGAGCTTTTAGGTAAGAGATTCATATTCCCACTACCCGAGCTGTGTCTTCAAGATTCCTGCTCCCTGTGTGGTACCATCAGAGGGGCTTCCCCACACGTTGGCTCTGGGACACCGATGCGGGAATTCTTTCCACGGACAAACAGCCTCATTTATTTGTTCCCAACTCAAAATCCAAAGGCATGACCCTTACACGCCCACCGCACCCGCGAGACACTGACCCTATTAAACGTTCACCCCTTGATCCACGCCCAGTGCCCCGACCCACGTGGGAGCCCCTCACACTTTTCCAGAGTGCAGTTTCAGAACCGGCTATCATTTCCGGGTGCGAGGCTTCGCGATTGGTCGGTTTCCCAGACCATCCCAGCAGCTCATTGGTCAGTGATTTTCGTTCCTGACACCTAAGTGGCTGCAACGACCTCGCCTCACACCGGCGACTTTGTCGCTGGCTCCGCGCGTTTATTGACGTGAGCCGGAACGGGGCGGGGCCGCGGGCCGGAGGCGGGGCGGAAGCCGGGCTGTCCCAGTGAGCGCCGCACGGGGGCAGCCTTCTCAGCTCTGGACGTTCCAGCCTTGGGAGAGAGCTCCGCCCGAGCTCTGTGCTCCCGACCTCGGTGTTTGGTCTCTGAGCTCTCTTCCTAATCAAGAGAACTTCCCGTGTGGCTCAGACAGTAAAGCGTCTTCCTAAAATCCGGGAGAGCGCGGATCGACCCCTGGGTTGGGAAGATCCCCTGGCGAAGGAAATGGCCAGTATCCTTACCTGAAAAATCCCATAGATAGAGGAGGCTGGTGGACTACATACAGTCCAGGGACTTGCAAAGAGTCGACACGACTTCACTTTCTCTCTTTCTAATCAAGAGCCACCCAAGGGCTGAGCACCGCTGGCTGTGCTTCACACTGAAGGAGGGGACCTCCAAAAAGAAAAACCTGTAGGTTAGAAGGAAGGGGCTTGTGCCGATTCACCAGGTCTATTTCCCAAGGATTTGCATTTCTAACCAGTTCCCTGGTGAGACCAACGATGTGATAGCCAAGGACCACACTTTTAGAACTGCTGTTAAGAGATGAGGCAAAATGCATGTTTCCAATTCCACAATTTTAAGAGACTATCTAAAAGCCCACTACGAGAACCTGAAAAAACATGTATTTTCATGTACCACTTGCTGAGTTGACATTATTTCCTCTCTACCTAAGATAAGGTGAACTGGAAGGAGGCTTGTTTTAGGTAAGCCTCAGAGGCTTCAGCTACCGCAGCATGCAGGGTTCCTAATGGGTGTGACGAAAGAGTACTTATTAAGAGCAGAGGACACTGTGCTTGAATTGCTCCCCAATACCAAAGTAACAAAACAACATAGCCTCTGCCTTCTCCCCTTAAGTACTGATTCAACATTTTAAGGGTGTAATATGAGCCCATCACGGTGGTGAAAGCTAAGGATGCAGTAGTAAACAAGCCAACGGTATGGAAGAACACATCAAACAGTTACAAAAAAGAATCTGTAATGAGGCAATGCCAAAGAATGCTCAAACTACCACATAATTGCACTCATCTCACACACTAGCAAAGTAATGCTCAAATTCTTCAAGCCAGGCTTCAGCAAAACGTGAACCATGAACTTCCAGATGTTCAAGCTGGTTTTAGAAAGGTCAGAGGAACCAGAGATCAAATTCTCAGCATTCGCTGGATCATCGAAAAAGCAAGAGCGTTCCAGAAAAACATTTCTGCTTTATTGACTATGCCAAAATCTTCGACTGTGTGGATCACAATAAACTGTGGAAAATTCTTCAAGAAATGGGAATACCAGACCACCTGACCTGCCTTTTGAGAAATCTGCATGCAGGTCAGGAAGCAACAGTTAGAACTGGCAGTGGAACAACAGACTGGTTCCAAATAGGAAAAGGAGTCGTATATTGTCACTCTATTTAACTTATATGCAGAGTACATCATGAGAAACACTGGGCTGGATGCAGCACAAGCTGGAATCAAGATTGCCAGGAGAAATATCAATAACCTGCAGATGACACCACCCTTATGACAGAAAGTGAAGAACTAAAGAGCTTCTTGATGCAAGTGAAAGAAGAGAGTGAAAAAGTTGGCTTAAAGCTCAACATTCTGAAAACTAAGATCATGGCATCCGGTCCCATCCTTCATGGCAAATTGATGGGGAAACAGTGGCTGAGTTTTTTGGGGGGGGGCTCCAAAATCACTGCAGATGGTGACTGCAGCCATGAAATTAAAAGACATTCCTTGGAAAGAAAATTATGACCAACCTAGACAGCATATTAAAAAGCAGAGACATTGCTTTGCCAACAAAGGTCCGTCTAGTCAAGGCTATGGTTTTTCCAGTGGTCATGTATGAATGTGAGAGTTGGACTATAAAGAAAGCTGAGTGCAGAAGAATTAATGCTTTTGAACTGTGGTGTTGGAGAAGACTCTTGAGAGTCCCTTGGACTGCAGGGAGATCCAACCAGTCCATGCTAAAGGAGATCAGTCCTGGGTTTTCATTGGAAGGACTGATGTTGAAGCTGAAACTCCAATATTTTGGCCACCTGATGAGAAGAGCTGACTCATTTGAAAAGACCCTGATGTTGGGAAAGATTGAGGGCAGGAGGAGAAGGGGAGGACAGAGGATGAGATGGTTGGATGGCATCACTGACTCAATGGACATGGGCTTGGGTAAACTCTGGGAGTTGGTGATGGACAGGGAGGCCTGGTGTGCTGTGGTTCAGGGGGTCGCAAAGGGTTGGACACAATTGAGCGACTGAACTGAACTGAACTGAATGAGGATCTGAGGATGAGTGCTGTGAAGGAGAAATATAAGCATCCAGGAAAATAGATCTCTTTCAAAATGTCTTGATTTAGGGGGTGACTAAAGAAGGCTTTCCTAAGGAAGGGACAAAAAGATTTTAAAATATTTTGTAATCTTACTGCTTCAGTAAACATTGCTCACCTAAACTTGTTCCAGTAGTATTAGGATGACATAAGAAAGAACCAAGAAGTATTCTCAACCCCTGGAAGTCTCTTCAGGAACCTTTGGCTGCTTCTTTTCCCTCTGTCTCTATTGTCCTTTCTTATAAGGAAATAAGGGTTGTAAGAAGTGATTTCTATCACAACCCAAGCTCCAGCCCCTTATTTAATGCCTTAAAAATACAATTAATTTTTGCACTGTGTCTAAGACCAAGAGGGGAAGTAACTCACCTATCTCCATCTGTTTGCCTGCCCTCTTCTTTAAGCTTAGGAACGCAGTAACAACCAAAGAACCTTAAACTAAAACATGTAAGGAAGTTTCCTAAAAGTGTTTGAATAACTAATGCAGAAATACTTTAGATATAACACTAGACTCTGTCTTTTTAAATACCTGTAAGTAAAACATTTCTTTCAAGTTTTGCCAATGAAATGTAGTTAGTAGGTGTGTCATCATTAGTATCATTATTTAATTTAAGCCAATTAGATATTAAAATATTTTGTGTTTTATTAGGATCCTCTGAGTGGTTACCAGTATGTATGATTTTTTTTAATTTAAGTATAGATGTACAACATTATATGTTACAGGTATAAAATACAGTGAATCACAATTTTTTACAGTTATAGTCCATTTATAATTAGTGTAAAATATTGGCTATATTGTACAATATATCCTTGTAGCTTATTTATTTGGTTAGTTTTTAATTTGGGCTGACCTGAGTCTTCATTGCTGTGCACAAGCTTTCTCTAGTTGCAGTGAGTGGAGCCTGCTCTCTAGTTGTGATGCACAAGTTTCTTTTTGTGGTGGCTTCTCTTGTTGCAGAGCATGGGCTCTAAGGCCTGTAGGCTTTGATATCTGCAGCTTGCAGGCTCTAGGGCACTGGCTCCATAGTCATGGTGCCGGACTTGGTTCCCCTTGGCATAGGGCATCATCCCAGAGCATAGACTGAACCTGTGTCCCCTGCATTAGTAGGCAGACTCTTAACCACTGCACTACCAGGCAAATCCATGGTACCTTATTTTATACCTAGTATTTTGTACCTTTTAGTCCTGTACTGCTATTTTGCCCCTCTCTCCTCCCTCTCCCAACCCTCTCCCCACTGGTAACCACTAGTTCTCGACATCTCTGAATCCTTTTTATTATAGTCTTTAGTTTGTTGAACCTTTTAGATTTCACATACAAGTTATACCATATAGCATTTGTCTTTCTCTGATTTATTTCAGTTGGCATAATGCCCTCCAAGTCCATCTACGTTGCTTTAAACAGCAATATTTCACTGCCATTTTTTATGACTGAGTAGTATTCTATCCATTTTGTGTGTGTGTACTACATCTTCTTTATCCATTCATCTGTTAATAGATACTTAGGTTGCTTCCATATCTTGGCAATTGCAAATAATGTTGCTATGAACATTGGGGTGCATATATCTTTTCAAGCCAGTATGATTTAAAATGTAAACTGAGCTTAGAGATATTCAATATTGTGAGTTTTTTCCCAAAAAATATAAATCCAGACCTCTGAATGTGTAATTTGCAGTTAGTGTTACTTAATTGAAACAGAAGGTTTTTTTGGTAATAACATTCAATTAATTGATTGTTGCAAAATGAGGAATAGATAATTAAAAGCACTTCTGACAATTTACAGGGCAGAGGATGGGAGAGAGCTTGTGGTAGGCAGAATAATGCCCCTCCAAAGATGTTCATGTTCTAATTCCCCAAATGTGAATATGGTAGGTTACATGGCAAAGAGTAAGCTAATCAGTTCACTTTAAAATAGAGAGACTAGTCTAGTTTATCCAGATGAGCACAGTGTAATCACAAGAGTCTTTAAAAATTGAAGAAGTGGGAGCGGGAGGCAGAACCAGATAGGTGGTAGCATGAGGAGACGGACTGGCTTAGCGTGGCTAGCTTTGATGATGGGGGAGGAGGACCATGAGTCAAAGTAAGTGCCTCTGGAAGCTGCAGAAGTCAAGGAAAGGGATTCTTTTCTAGAGTCTTTGAGGGAGCACAGCCCTGTGGACACCTTGATTTTAGTCCATACTTTGAGGCTGCTGACCTCCAGAACTATAAGGTAATATATTTGTATTGTTTAAGTTACCAAGTTTTTGGTAATTTGCTACAGTAGCAACAGGAAAAGAACAGAGCATAAACATGAGAGGAAGTGTGCAGTTGGGCAGAAGTTTACAGTGGAAGGGGAGCAGCAGAAAGTAAAGCTAGAAACTAAAGTGAAGGTCAGGTTTTGAAAAAAATAGAATTCTTCTGTTCCAAGCATTTGGACGGAACTTATCCGGCTGCAAGAAGCCAATGGAGAACCAGGTTTGTTACAGTTGAAAAGAAATGATTAATATGAGTGATGTTCTTAGGAAGAATGAAAGCATTTTGATGACTAATTATATATATATAGGGTATAAAAGACTGTGGAAAAAGTGGAAACAGTGACAGACTTTATTTTGGGGGGCTTCAGATGGTGACTGCAACCATGAAATTAAAAGATGCTTGCTCCTTGGAAGAAAAGCTATGACCAACCTAGGCAGCATATTAAAAATAGAGACATTACTTTGCCAACAATGGTCCATCTAGTTAAGGCTATGGTTTTTCCAGTAGTCATGTACGGATGTGAGAGTTGGACTATAAAGAAAGCTGAGTGCCGAAGAATCGATGCTTTTGAACTGTGGTGTTGGAGAAGACTCTTGAGAGCCCCTTGGATTGCAAAGAGATTCAGCCAGTCCATCCTAAAGGAAATCAGTCCTGGGTTTTCATTGGAAGGACTGATGCTGAAGCTGAAATTCCAATATTTTGGCCACCTGATGAGAAGAATGACTTGTTTGAAAAGACCCTGATGCTGGGAACGACTGAAGGCGGGGAGGAGAAGGGGACAACAGAGGATGAGCTGGTTGGATGGCATCACCGACTCAATGGACATGAGTTTGAGTAAACTCTGGTGTGCTGCCGTCCATGGGGTCGCAGAGTCAGACACGAGTGAGCCACTGAACTGACCTGATAAAAGACTGAGGGACTCAAAGTGGCTTCCATCTAGGCCTCTGGATGACTAGAGAAGTCATCTATAGAAACAGGGCCTGTTCCTTTCTATGTGTAGAATGGTTGCTACAAGGAATTTAGAGGTCACTACCCTAGTAAAACCCAGAGCCAGAGCTAAAAGCCAGTCTCCCCACCCTGCATGCCTATCCCAGGGCTCATACCCTTCTCAAATTCTGTCAGTGGTATCCAATTGGAGTTAGCAGTCCAAAACATGAAAAGGCTTCATGAGTGGGATATAAAGCTGTTTAAAGGGAATTTCTCCTTGGTGTACAGGGAGTATCTCATATAATTCTGGAAACTATTTTACACTGGAAATCTCCTTTGTGAATGGGTTTGTTTTCCACATTTGTGAAGTTAAGAAATGAATGGTTTCCTATGTCTTTGAACAATTAAAGGCACAAATGACATCTTAGGATAACGTGGTACCATTTTATTAGCTGGCATCAACCATTTTTGAAGGTATTGTTGACCTGAGAAGTCATTCTTTAGCTGGCATTGGATTCCTAAGATTAGGATGATCATAGCAGTATTTTTTACGTTGTATATCACAATTTACCAAGAATTTTCTCATCTATTACTTTGAATTCATGGGATGGACACATACATACATGCACACACACACACACATAACTAAGGCAAAACTCCAGTTGTTTAAAAATAAATGAAAAAGTTACACATGACTGAGTGAATTCAGCCATGCCTGCCTCTGGGTAGTTGATTCCCAGGATTTTATTTGTTTGGCAGTTTCCTGCTCTGTCACTGTAGACATCCATTGTGTTCTAGTTTTCTGATATGCATGGACTACAAAGTATTTATGTCCACTTTTATGGGGGGAAAGCAAAGGACATAGTGTACATAGCAAGTTGTTTTGAAAACTAGAAAGCCAGGAAAGGTGAGGGAATCATGCCAACAACCATCGCCTGTCTCTGTGCATTGGACCCCTACCTGACAAGGCTCATAAAGCCCTCCTTTTGGATCCTGCCTTTGTATTTTGCAATCTGGATACTGGGAAAGATTACAAGGTTAAATCATTAAAATGTGTTCTCCATACAGACTCACAGTTCTCAAAAACAAACCTGTGGTAACCAAACGGAAAGTTTGTGTCTGAGGCGGGGGGGGTGGGAAGATGGATAAATTAAGAGCTTGGCATTAACTACACACACTAGTATATATTGGAGAAGGCAGTGGCTACCCACTCCAGTGTTCTTGCCTGGAGAATTCCATGGACAGTGGAGGCTGGTGGGCTATAGCCCATGGGGTTGCAAACAGTCAGACAGGACTGAGTGACCAGCAAGCGAGTACTAATATATATAAAACAGATAACCAACAAGGACTTACTATATTGTACAAGGAACTCGACTTAATATTCTGTAATAACCTATATGGTAAAATAATGAATATATGTGTATGTATAATTGAGTCACTATGCTGTACACCTGAAACTAACACAACATTGTAAATCAACTATACTCCAATAAAACTTTTTTTAATGTTTTCTCCATAATTTTATTCCTAAATTTCAGTTATTTTGCAGGAAAAGAAAAAAACCTTGGAAAATAAGTTATTTTTGTATCAACTAGCATTCAGCACACCTACCATGAGCAACTCATGTATCCCATTTTATTGGATGCTCTCTGTTCTCAGCCCATAACAAAATATTTTTTTACCACTAAAGAAAAGGATTTTAAAACAACATCTAATAAAGATTTCTTAAGTGCTCCACCTAAAGTCATTTTAAAAAACATTCAGATCCAGAGAACTTCCAAAAAATCAGGAGAGCAAAATTCCCTCTAGTGCAACAAAGCAGTTATGTGTAATCTTTTTCTAAAACTAAAATACTTTTATTACCATGAGAATGCAAGGAAGGTCTGCCCCTAAAAATCATCTCAAACAATGGTGCCAAAACTTTTTACTGTCTTTAATCCATCTCATCTTTGAGCAGTATACGTTTATGCTCATTGTTCTGATACTAAGAAGGGAAAATTTTTCCCCGGTATGTGGAAATTTCATCCAAGCAGCTGCTCTAGTTTTGAAAACTCAACAGAGAAATGTTCTTAGGAAATACGGTTGGGATTTTTGGAGAGAGATGGCAGGAAAAGGGACCCTTGGCTAAATTTAACCCCTGTCATGTTATAGGAAAGTGTGTAGTTCAGAGGTTAAGAACATGGGATTTAGAATCAGAAACATCTAGCAGTCTCTCCGTTTCTCAGGTTCAGTCAAACCTCAAGCCTTCTGATCCTTTGCCTAATGGCCAGCCCCCTTTGCCTCCTTTGCCCTTGTCCAACCTCAATCCATTTACCACACAGCAGCCACAGTGATATTTTTAAAAAAATATGTAGCAATTTTCCCAGTGAGATACATTTCACATAATAAAATTCACCATTTAAAAATGTATACTTTTGTTTTAGTGTACTCACAATGCTTTGCAGTCATCACCATCTAATTCCAAAATATTTCCACCATCTTGCAATCATTTATCTTTCTATAGATTTCCTATTCTGGATATTTCATTAAAAAGAAATCATATAGTGTGTGGTCTTTCGTGACTGGCTTCTTTCAGTTAGTATAATGTTTTCAAGGTTCATCCATGTTGTAGCATGTAACAGTACTTCATTCCATTTATTGGTTGAATGATATTTCATTGTATGGATAAAGAAAATGTGGTATTTCTACTTATCCATAGATGAATATTTGGGTTGTTGACACATTTTGTCTATTATGAATAATGTTGTTATGAACATTCATGTACAAGTTTTTGTATGGATGTATGTTTTCAATTATCTTGGATATATATCTAGGAGTGGAATTGCTGGGTCACACGATAATTCTTTAACTTTTTGAGGAAAACAATGATCATTTAAAAGTATAAATCTGTTTATATTACTCTCCAGTAGATTCGCAATACATTGAGAGTGAAATCTAAACTCTTTGAATGTTCTACAAAGTTCTTTCCTGGCCCAGACCCTGCCTACATCTCCAATCTCCTCTTCTACCACTCTCTCTGTTTACCAAGCTCTGAAGGGAAGGGCAAACCACTCCAGTATTCTTGCCTGGAGAATTCCATGGACAGAAGAGCCTGGCAGGCTACAGTCCATGGGGTCGCAAAGAGTCGGACACGACTGAGTGACTTTCACTCATACACTCAGACACACTGGCCTGCTCCATCATCCACAAAAATGCCAAACTCCTTGATATTGGGAAAACTGGATATGCACATGCAAAAGAATGAACTCAGACCCTATTCTCACAATATGCAAAAATAACATTTACGTCTTTAATCCATTTTGAGTTAAGACCTAAAACTACAAAGCTCCCGGAGGAAGACATAGGAGGAAAATTTTATGACACTGGATTTGGCAATGACTTCTTGGATATGACACCAAAAACACAGGCAACAAAAGTAAATATATTTAAAATGGACTACATCAGACTTCTGTGCATCAAAGGAAATAAGAGTGAAAAGGCAGCCTATTAGGGGAACAGGAGACTTGCAAGTCATATGTCTGACAGAGGGTTAATATCCTGGCCACTCCTAACACTTGCTCTGTTCTGGGTTCCCGGCCAAGCTGATCTTCCTGAAAGATCATGCCCAGTACGTACCCTTTCACCTGGCCTCGGGCAGCCAGAGCCCTCCAGGCCCATAAAGTTCTGGCCGGTTTCCAACCACCTGCATAATCCCAACAGTAAAGGGAGCCCACCACCTGAAAACCCTTCTGAGGTGGCAGATTTAAACTGGAAAAAACTCAGTCCTCATTTGGATGTGCTGCCTGATGGGATCCTATTAGAGGATACATACATAGTTCCCAGTGTGTCCTATTAGAGGATACTCTTAACTAGCCTGCCCAGCCACACCCTGCTAAGATCAGATTCCTCTAGTTCTACCTTCAGGGGGAATATGCATATTTGTGTAGGTTAGGGCTTGGAATTAGGCAGATGATTTGTATCCTTAAGAGCCCACTCCATTGACCTGCGTCTCCTAACACCTGCCTTGTTCCAGATTCCTGGCCGTCACAGTTGGTTGTATGGAACTCTAGCTGGCCCATAGCTCAGTCAAAGCACCCTGCCTGAAAGGTTCTCTTTCCATTCAGACTTGAAAAGCCAATAACAAAAGCTATGGTGAGAGTGAAACATCACAGCTTTATTCAGTGGCCAGAGAAATGAAGAGGCAGGAAGCTAATTCAGAAATCAACTTCTCAACTCAACTTGGGTTGAGACACCACATTTATGGTGGGTCAGGGTAAAAGAGAGGAAATTGAGTAAAGAGAGGGAAGAATATTCACGACTCATCTGAGAACAGGAGTGTGGTTTGCTCAGAATTGGAACTACATTCCTTTTTAGTCCTTGTGTGGGTTCTTCCAGGACTTACAGGTCTGTGGTGCTCTATCTGGCCAGTCCTGGATTCTGAAAGTTCAGCTTCTCTGTACACCAGTGTCGAATTGAGTCTCTGAGACAGGGTTTTGAGTGAAGTAGAAAAGGATAATTTTATTACTTTACCAGGCATAGGGGGCCACAGCAGACTAATGCCCTCAAAACTCGAGTCCCAACTTAGAGAAAACAGTGAGAAGTTTTATAATAATTGCTCAAAGAGGGCGTGGTCAGCTCACGGACATTCTTCTGATGGGTTAGTAAGTAGGAGCATCATCAACCTTCAGGTCCAACTGGCCTGGGGTCTACATGCTTGTGGACAGCATACCATCATTAATTAATTTCTCCCAGGTGGAGGGGTTTTCAGTATCTGCAGTATAGCTCAAAGATTTTGTGTATATCCCTTGATGTGGAAAGAGGACCTTGCCCCAAGGATGTTCTTGACAGTTTGTCCCTGGTCTCTCATCCCCTCCCCTCCCTAAATAACTGCTTGAATCTGCCCATTGGAACTCAGGGAAGGTCAGGGAGGCTGAATGAAGGCTGTTCCCTGTAATCCAAAAACCAAGGGACACGTAAAGGCCTTGTGCCCATGAGCCACACAGGGCCTGCACAGTATTATCCCCACCACCTGCATAGCCTCCAGGGTGGAAGAAGCCCAGGCCCTAAAGATCATTATGAGGTGGCAGCCTTAAACTTGGTGAGAGTCAGCCCCCATTTGGACTTGGTGCCTGATCGGTTCTACCTTTCTAGCAACCAGAGCCTCCATGTGTCTCTTGATTGAATGATACTCTGGCCAGTCCACCCAGCCCTTCCCTCCCAAGGCAGTAGAGTCACCTGGAAATCTGTCTTCTGAGGGAATATCCCAATTGGGTAGATTAGGGCTTGGGATTAGGTATATGCCTTGATCCCTAAAATGCTCCAGACCCTTGCCCTCTTCCAGATCCCTGGCCACCTTGAGCTTCACCTCATGTACCTGTGCAATATGCACCTCTTCAGCAGGGCTGGGGCAGCCTGGGCCCTCACAAGTATTGCTGAGGTGGAGAATTTGGAATCCTTGTGCACTGTTGGTGGGAATGTAAATTGGTGCAGCCACTATGGAAAACAGTATGCAGGTTCCTCAAAAAAAAAAAAAAATTAAAGATAGAATTACCATATGATCCAGCTATCCCACTTCCAGCTAACCAGAAGTGGGACATGCAAAATATATTTGCACACTCATGTTCACAGCAGCACAATTCACAGTAGCCAAGAGATAGAGAAACCCAAACATCCACTGACGGATGGATGGATAAAAAAAATGTGGTATATTATATACACTTAAAAAAAAAAGTATTAGTGTTTTTAAAAAAAACTCTGATATGTGCTACAACATGGATGAACTTTCAGGATATTGTGTTAAGTGAAATAAGCCAGACACAAAAAGACAAACATCGTATTATTCCACTTATATGAGTTATCTAAAGTAGTCAAAATGCACAGAAACAAAGTTGAGTTTTCACTGCCAGGGATTTGGGAGAGGGGATACTGGGGAGTTGTTCAATGGGTGCAGAGTTTGAGTTTTACGTGAAAAATTTCTAGAGATCTGTTGCACAATAAAGTAAATGTAGTTAACACTACAGAACTATACAGTATAAAATAGTTAAGATGACGAATTTTATATCATGCATTTTCTACCACAATTTAAAAATTGTTTTTAAAAATGCCAAAATTTCCTACCTAATAATCTTTGCTCCTGCTATTCTCTCAGCCTGGAATACTCTTTCTCTTGCTTTATGCATGACTGGTTTCAGTTTAAATGTTACCCACTCTCTTGACAATCCTAACTTTAAAATAGGTCCCCTTCACTCTCAGCCACTTGTTTATTCTTTTCAAAACAAGTGTTCTTTTACATCACGTTATGTAATTATGTAATTTATTTCTGCCAGTCTTTCCTGCTATATTATAAAGTCTGAAGACAGCAACTGTGTCTGTATTTAAACCACTGCACCTAGTTTAGCAACAGACAACAGATGTTCAATATAATTTTTCGGAATGAAAAATGAGTTACAAATGAGTCTATGTAAACTGGGAATAATAACATTTGCCTCATGGGATTGCATGATAATTGGGTGCATAATGTATATGCCATAGGGCCTGATACTTAATAAGAACTCAGTCTGTATTTTCAGGGCAGGATACTTTTATTGTTCTAGACTCCAAGATTCTCAGGAATGGTGCAAGGACTTTGGGCAAAGCAGAGCTATGAGCATGTTAATAAGAGGTATTCTAATCAGGAGGGGCAGCGTTCTGTGCCTGGGTGTGTAGGAGTAGAAACAGTTGTTTATTCTTTGCTCAGAAACTTTTCTGTATCTTCAGTGCCATCCACTCTGCAGCAGAGAATAAAATACTTAAAGCATGAGTTCCAAACTGGGGGACTCTTGATGACCCATGGATAGAATTCAGGGGTCTGTGAATGTGGATGGGAAAGAAATTACATCTTTATTTTCAGTAATCTCTTAACAGAGATTATTAATTCCTTCAACTATATAGCTCAGTTGGTAAAGAATCTGCCTGCAGTGCAGGAGACCCTGCTTTAAATAGGGGTCGGGAAGATCTGCTGGAGAAGGGATAGGCTACCCACTCCAGTATTCTGGCCTGGAGAATTCCATGGACTGTATAGTCCATGGGGACAGTCCATGGCGTTGTAAAGAGTTGGACACGACGGAGTGACTTTCACTTTCAACTATAAGTGGAGCCCCTTAAAACCGCTCAGTACTGCTAGTGACTCTGTCACCAATAGAAATCACTAAGATTTTCATATCACATTACAATCAGATATCCTGAAATACTGTTTATGCTCATTACAAATTCAAAATAATGATAGATGTTAGCCTGACACCAGGTTTTTTAAAATTTGAGTTAATAAGTATATACTTTTGCAAATGAAAAATTTTGCTTTTAAAATATTTTGTAACATTAAAATTTCCTTCTTTTGTAATTCTGTATTTTTGTTGAGGCATTTAGAGATATGATTTTATTAATAATAAGGGGTCCCTATTCACAAGATTGCCAAGGTTTTTGGTGAATGTGTATCCACAGTACCTTCCATGTAACAGGGGGGCCTTGAATGATTCTTCATGGTCATGAGAACTTCTCCTTTTGGTACTGCCTTAAACCTATAATCACATAAAGAGTAAACAAGACAGGCCAACTTGATGCATAGAGAAAACTTGACCATATTTTTAAAAAATTGGTACAGAAAGATTTCCTTCACTTTATCCTTTATCTTTTTATCCTCTGAAGAAAGTTTGAAATGTATCTACCCGAGGTATTTTGATGGCATAATTTCAGTCCTTCTAAATAACTCCTCAGATACAACTTGTGACAATAGCACCGAGAGCAAGGAACTATGATACAGGAGCCCTTGTGATTTCTGATGTCAGTGAAGTGTGACTGTGACTCTGAGACCAACTTCATGGGTTGTGTTACAGGCTTTGAAATGAGTGTGAACAGAGTATGGGATATTTTCTTTGCTGAAAAAATACAGATTAAAAATGAAAAACAAAAACATTCAGAAGTCTAATAAAGGAAAACAGGAATGATAAATGTGTATATATTATGCATAAAAAGGTTTAGATACAGCCTATACACGTATATATAGAGAGAAAAATGTAAAGTAAAAGGAAACCCTACTTGTCTTTCTACCAACTCTGTAGTATGTGACAGAAGGGGAGCTGACCCAAGTATTTCTGATTAAACAATGCTGACTGAATGTGCCTTCACTGAAACCAGAATCTTCTCATTCTGGCTCACCCCCACCCCCGCCTCCTCCCCAAAGTACCCACCTGTTATGCGAGGGGGTGTAAGAAATTCTTCCGCAAGGGGGTGTAAGAAATTCTTCCTTTTGGAAACCCCTCCTTCCCATTTTCTTGTATAGTCATGGCAAGTAAGCTTATCTCTTTATAGTAAGAATGGCTTGGATATAACTCTACTTTCAGGTCTGATGGAGTAAACTGAGACACACCAATTCTCTAAGAATAAATGGAAAAGCCAGATAAATACAAACAGCATCTCTATAAAGCAATCCAAGAGCTGCTAGAGCATTGAGGCTGGAGGGGCCAAGATACCAGAGTGGGAACTGCAAGATGGTGAGCTTTTTCCTTGGCCAGCTGGAGGTGCTTACTGATTTTCGGTAGAAGGCTGAGCACCTGGGCTTTGCCTGGGCCAAGGGTCATCATTGGGAGCAGGGGGCAAAAGAAAAAAAAGCAGTTATATTTTGGGTTCTCACAGGACTGAAAGAGACAAAACTGAAATCTCGGAGAGCCAGGATTTCAAAAAGAAGGAAGGAAGGAAACCCTGATGGTTTCCCCTCAAAAATTTGCTGAATTAGGAAGCTGTAATACTTGGTATAGCAGGTTAGGATGAGAAAATCACTGTTTTTCAGAAGTTTTCTGCTTAGCATCTTTACCTACCCAGCAGAGATGAGAATCGTAGCACCAAAATCCAAGAAAAAAATACACAATAGAAACCAGCCCACAGGTGACTCATGTATTAGATTAACAGACAAGGGCTTTGACTCAAATATTCAAAAATGGGACTTCCCTGGTGGTCCAGGCATTAAGACTCCATGTTTGTAATGCAGGTGGGTATGGGCTCAATCCATGGTTGGAGAACTAAGATCTCAGATGCTGCACAGTACAGCCACCCCCCTAAAAATTTTTCCCCAAAATGACAAAAAGATAAAAAAAATTTCTCCAGGGGATTAGAATCTGTTTTTAATGGAAATTCTGGAACCAGAAAATACAATCACTGAAATCATGAGCAGTCTGGGAAATCAAGAGCAGGTAGAACTATGTCTAGGCACAGAGATGCTGACGTTGGCTCAGTTGCATCTCTGGAGCCTGGCCTCAGTGCTGGAATCCTAAGATCTAGTGCAGACTCAAAGGGTTTGTGCACACATGCAGGGGAAAAAAAACTTTTCACAGACCGGAAGGAGCGAGTGTGATGAACTTAGAGAGTAGCATTAACATATACTACCATGTGTAAAGTAGGTAGTGGGAAACTGCTATATATAACACAGGGAGCCCAGCCCCAGGTGCTCAGTGACAACCAAGGCATCTTTCACTTAGTGTTTGTTTGGCTTAAATATGCACTAAATCAAAACACTATTCTACAAAGAGCTTAAAAATATTTGGTAAAAATGACATGTTGAAAAAAAATTGATAGAAAAAAAGATTAAGAACAATTCAGCTGGGGCGTATCTGGGAGGAATGGATAATAAACAAGACAAAACAAAAGCAATACTGGAACCGTTTTGTATTACTATGCCCAGGCACTATCAGCTTAAATAAGCCACTAACTCGGGGGAAGAGGAGGTGGGCAGAGTCAAGAGAACAAGAGAATGGATGTGCAAGGTTGATTTCCCACTGTAAGGCTCCGGTGCCTGCGTGGTGTCTGGACTTAGGCATTTTAGGTTAGAACTCTATAGCATACTCGGAGAAGGCAACGGCAACCCACTCCAGTCCTCTTGCCTGGAAAATCCCATGGACGGAGGAGCCTGGTAGGCTGCAGTCCATGGGGTCGCTAGGGTTCGGACACGACTGACCGACTTCACTTTCACTTTTCACTTCCATGCACTGGAGAAGTAAATGGCAACCCACTCCAGTATTCTTGTCTGGAGAATCCCAGGGGCGGCGGAGCCTGGTGGGCTGCCGAATACGGGGTCGCACAGAGTCGGACACGACTGTAGCGACTTAGCAGCAGCAGCAGCAGCATACTGGGGAGAGAACACTTGAGTCCTACCTAGACTCCAATCTGTCCAATGAGCTGGGCAACCTCAAGGAAATCTTGTACGAGAGATTCCTAAAGTCTAAAATAAGGAGACGGGATTAGGACCCCTGAAGATCTACACGTCTAACTCTGATGCTATAAACAAGGGATCACACAGACCTCCTTCCTCCAGAAAAGGCCAGTCCTCAGGCTTCGCGCCTTCCCGGTTTTTCCGCACATCTGCATTAGCTCGGGAGACGGACCCCGCACAAAGCACCGCCTCATTAAACGCCTCAAAAACCCCAGTCTCGAGCAGGCCTTCAGCGCCCCGCGCTGGGTGACTTCTCGGACCTCCCTCCACCTCCCCGGAACGCCCGACCTCGGCTGGGACCCGGCACCCCGCGGCTGGGTGTCCTCCCTGAACAGATAAAATCACCTGGGGTGTCCAGGCCTAAGCTTCGCGTCCGCCGCGGTCTCCAAGAGGAGAGCTGAGGGGGAAATCGACTCCCTCGACGATCTCCGCGGCCTAGGCCCGCCCCCTCCGCCCGGAGCCCGGCTGCGGAGGGCCGATCGGCTCGATGAGCGGGGGCGCAGCGGCGGCTGAGCGGCCAACGCCGGTCCGCGCCCACCGTCTCCCCCTCCCCGCTCTCGGCTTCTGATTCGCACTCCTTCCCCCGCCCGTCCAGCGCCGCCGGCCCGGGAGAGCTGCCGGGCGCTCCCCGGGAGACTCAGGTACGGCCGCCCTCCTGGGCCCGACGGGAGGGGCGGATGCGCGGAGGAAGGAAACGGAGACGACGTCCGCGCCCCGCAGCCCCCAACGTCCGCGTCGGCCTCGGGGGTCGCCGAGTGGGGAAGGGCTGGGGGCGGACGGGCGGGCGGCTTACCCTGCGGAAGAACGGTCGGGACCTGGGCGGGCGATAAGGGGCGGTTAAGGGGGAGAAGAAGAGGAACGGTAGGGTGCGCTGGGGAGATGGGAGGACCGGGGAAGAAGAGTGGGAGGCAGCCCGGAATGTGCGTGCGTATCTTGGGGCAGAAAGGACTAGAGGCAGGAGCCCGTGCCGGGGGACGTGACCTGGTGCGACTGGCGCGGGGGCGGGCGAACGGGGCTGCTTGCTGGAGGAATGGGTTTGTTTCTTTATTCAAAGGCAGCGGAGAGCGCGCGCCAATCCCGTTGCGTTTATAATGGTCGGAAGGGTGGGGTGAATCCTGAACACTTTGACAGCTTTTGTGAAGAACATCTCCAGGCTGTGTCCATCCGAGTCACTTATTTCCGTGTAACGGCACCAACCACGATTGCTGATGAGAGTTGAGAAAGAGGAGTCGGAAAGGGAACGGAGGCTGGGAAAAGGGAACCCTCCATACAGATTTCAAGCTTTTTGTAAAATGAAATACTAGGGGTTTTGGTTTGTTTGTCGTTTGCGTAAAGCAAAAAAGAAGCCAACATTTACTAAACAACAGGTTAGAAGTACATTACGTACCTGCCTCTTCAAAAAATACAGGAAACTGAACGTATGATGGTGGCTTAAGAAGCTTATGGTGATGTGACATTATAAAAATGTGTTGGTGATGTTGAAGTACATCACTGAAGGTTCTGTTGTTTACGTATATACCTAGACACAAGCACCTGAATTTATATGTATTTTGGGCAGGAGAGATGTAGGGAGAATATGTATAAGTCTAATTTCTGAACGTGGTTTATTTCTACTAGTCGTTTGGTGCAAATATCATCATTTGCCCTGTCGTTCATCAAGTGCGGTTAATAATCTGCCTGCTGCTTTGCTGATGGCTTTTATTTTTGTCAGTCGCTGATTTCTTGCTTTCATGAAGCTGATTCTTGGATTATGGGCCCTGAATTTGGGTTGCTTATCGTTAAACTTGTAGTTTTACTGTGCATTTCACAAAGATGTTATGTAAGTCTCCTGCTATTTGCTTTTGGATGTTGAAGCAGCCGTTTTGTAGGGTTTAAAATACAAATAAAATACAGGTATAATTAAAAGCTCGAGTCTTTTGGTTGCTTCTTTTGTCATCTGTTTCTCCATACTTTCTGTAACGTTTCTGCATGAATGAATTGTTCTGAAATCGAAGTATGAGGAATAAAATGGGTCAGATGCCGGATGTACGTGACAGAAATATTGTAGAATGAAGAACTCTAGAGTTGTTACTTAGGTGGCAAGTACTTGGTTTTTGTTACAAGTGATTAAGTTTCTGGTTTGGAAAATTATTTCTTAGAAAAGTGTTTGTATCAATTTGTTTGGATGGGACGTCAACTTAAAATTTTACTTAATCTGGTTTATGAAACTGGACTCTGGGCTTGTTTATTCTTTTTTAAGTGAACGATATTAACCACCAAAGTGATGTCTAATTATGCTTAAAGATCTTAGAGGTTGTTCTATGCAAAGGGAAAGAGGGCTGCTGGGTTGTTACAGGGAAATGGTCTTTATAGAAAGAATTGTGTAACCTGATAGACAACTTATTGAGTAAATACTAAAATTGATCATGCACAGTCATTAATAATTTAGGCCTATGTTTCTGCTATTTCAATCAGTAGAGTGACTAATGCTGTTGCTTATCTTTTACCAAGCCTTAGTTTTCTTTTGGTTTCTTGGTGCTTACTTCAAAGGAGTGTTATAAAGAATAAAAAATGTGTAAGTTACTGAGCACAGTGCCTAACACATAGTAAAATATTCAGTACACCTTAGCTATTCTCATTATTCATCCATCTTCTTGTCCAAGATACTGAAGAACTTCTATTTGCATATGTCAGCTTTTCCTCAAGAAAATTTTGAATATGTTGCATATTCAAGCATTTACCTGGAAAAACCCAATGCAAATTAGCATTTTAAAAACAGACTTTCTGTAGCAAACAGAAAACCTGACTTTGTTTAACCCAACACTTAGCAAACATATCCATTTCCTTGGAGCACCTAGTGTTATGCTTTGGAACAAGGCATTATAATTTACAGAATGTCTTTGCATGTATGTATTAATCTGATATGACCATCCCAACTCCATGCAGAAGCCTAGAAGTCACTATTTTACAGATGAGGAAATGGAATCATTGTTGATGCAACTCACTAAAAATGAGTGAGAGAATTTGAAGTGTTTGCTGTCTTCTGACTCCAAATTAAAATCTTTAAGCTTCTGATGTCTCACTTACAAGGGGACAACCTCCTGTTTTTCCCTCTTCTCCTGTGCAATCTTCTGTTTCATTTTATAAAAATGTTGTCACTGATTTTCTCCACATGTTCTCTAAAAGTTACTTCCATTTTTCTCAGGGTTTTAACTGTTTTTTGTGTACTGAGGCCTTGCATGGAGGGAGGCTAGGGTCACTGGTGTGGAGACCCTGTGAGAGAGCAGTTGAAGTCAGAGAAGTGGAGGGGGCCTCACCACATCGGGCCTTGTGTGCTGTTTTTACTACTTTAGCTTGCACCCCAAAGTTTCAAATATGATGAAATTTACTTTCTCTTTAAGGTGGTAAAGATTTATCCTGCTGGGAAGTAGAAGAGTACCTCATTAAAAAAGATGCCTCCCAAATTCAAGCGCCACCTAAATGATGATGATGTCACAGGTTCTGTGAAAAGTGAAAGGGTAAGTTCAGAATCGTAATCTTTAAAAAGGAAAGATTCAAGATTTGTTTTCCTTTGTAAATGATTTTAGAAAAATCTAATGTTTATGGCTATATTTGAATACTATATGTTTTCTTCATAGTAAACATTAAAAAGTATGTTACTTAGATTTGGACTCAGCCAAATTCTCTTTCTATTAGAGACCACATTTTGTTACCAGCTTCTTTCTAGTCTTTCAAAGGGAATTTCATATAAATGCACAATATCTTCTTTTGGACTCTGGAGCCAAATGTGGTTGGAGTTCCTCAGGATTTTTCAGGTTTTACAAAGGTAGTTAGTGCACATTTTACAAGAGTCTTCTGGGAGTCTAGAGCAGCACCTCCAAACATGCTAATGTTTCTCAGTGAAATGTCTGGTTGTCCTAACTAAGTATATAAATAAATTAGCTAACATCAATTCAGGTCGGCTTTTCCTCCAAGTGAGTTTTGACTCCAAAACTTACAAAATCTCTTGGTTTTCAAAACTTTTTAGATTTTGGAATTGCAGATAAAAGATTCTCGTCCTGCAGTTGCCTCAGAGCCACAGTAGCTTTTATATAATGTTCAATTTCTTGTTTATTTTGGAATATTCTATGCAGAGTTGTATAAATCTAGAAATTATACAGCATTTTGGAAGACAGCATTGATACGAATATTGTAGATAGCTTTCTTTTAGAATAAATAATCAGTAAGGATTTATTGAGGGAAGGAATTAGAGCTGGTCTTTTTCATTCATCTACCTAAAGCCCTCCCTCGCTTCTTGTCTTCCTGCCATTCCTTTATTTGCTGATTCATGCAACAGATAAATATTGACTACCTATTATGTGCTAGGCATTGTGTTAAAAATTGGAGGGCATGGTCTCTCCTCTATAGAGCTGATAGTCTACTAGACTTTGTTTTACACAGTCCTTTTTCGCACAAAACTTCTGCCCAGCATGTTATGATTTAGAGGTACCTTGAAGTATAGTATAGGAATCATTTGTCATCCCTTTATTCTAACTCTTTCTGCAGTTTTTGTTTTTGTTTTGCTTGAAGGGAGATAGAATCCACCAGCAGACAAATTGCTAATAAACTTTTTAAAATAAACTTTGTGTATATACCCAACAATATAAGATATGCAGTCTCAATCAGTTCTACTACAAAGAATAGCACTTCCTTTCTACATTGTTGGTTGATTACTACCACAATTTGCTGTAAAAATAGGAAATTAGATACCAGAATTGAACAAAACTGGCTATTTAAATGGAGTCCTCCTTTTGAATATTTATCAGATCATGACATTTGATAACTAGTTCTAAGAATTTATAAATCACTTTTATAAAAATTTTTAACTTTTGTTCCTCTTTTCTATTACACTTTTTTGATAATAGCTTTATTGAGACATAATTCATATGCCATACAATTCACTCATTAAAAGTATATAATTCAGTGGATTTTAGTAATTAATATTTAGTACAGAATTATGTAGTCATCACCACACCACAGTCAATTTTAGGACACTTCCATCATTCCAAAAAGAAATTCTGTACGTTTTAGCTATCAACCCCTGTTCTCCTCATCCCTTCAACCCTAGGCAACCACAAATCTAGAGCTTTGTGTATTTTGTCTCTTCTGGACATTTTATATAGATGGGAGCATACACTATGTTGTCTTTTGTAAATGGCTTCTTAGCATGATGTTTTCAAAGTTCATCCATGTTGTAGTATGTATCAGTACTTCATTCTTTTTTATTGCTGAATAATATTGCAGTATATGAACATCACATACTTGATTCATTCATCAGTTATTGAACATTGGGGCTTATTTACATTTTTTTGGCTATTGTGAAGAATACTACTGCTGTGAACATTCACATTCAAGGTTTGTTTTCATTTCATTACATATATTTTCATTTCTCTTGGGTAAATATCTAGGAGTAGAATTACTTGTTTCTATAGTAACTCTTTGTGCAGCCTTTTGAAGAACTGTCAGACTGTTTTCCAGAATGGCTGCACAGTTTTTACATTCCCACCCAGGAATGTATAAGAGTTCTAATTTCTCCACATTTCTCCTCACCACCAATCTCTCCTCACCAACACTTGTTATTATCTGCCTAGTGGATGTGAAATGGTATCTCATTGTATCCTGTTACCCTTTTTGTGATAATGTATACTTAGCACTTGTGTTTGTTCAGTGGATAAGTGTAAAGACATTGGTTTTCATTGTTTCTCATTGGGCAATTGTAGTAAACACTGTATCTTAAGTATACAGGGCAAATAAGCTGTATTATAAATGTAATGATTGTCCGTTACTTATTAGCTACAATAGCATTCTAGAAATATTTGTTGAAAGAAGTCATTAATGTATCTTCCTAAATATTATCAACTTTGAACATCTTTTCATGTGGTCATTGGCCATTTCTTTTCTGTTAGGAATTGTCTATTTCTCTCCTTTGATGATTTTTCTGTCATGTGTCTTTTTCTTACTGGTTTGTCAGAGATCTTTATACAATAGAGATCTCAGACCCTTTGGTCTGAAAATATGTTGCAGATTTCTTTCCCGGCCTATTACTTTTTGATAGAATTTGCTAATATATCTTTTCCATCTGTCTCTTTTTTCCATTCTTTATTTGACATTTATTTTAGGTCAGTTTCTTATAAACATACTGGCTGGAATTTTTTTGAACTTCACGTATTGTTTTTACTTTTAATAGGAACATTCAGACCGTTCATATTTATTGTGATAACTAATTTATTTGGACATTTTCTGCACTAGCTGGTCCCTCTGCTGGCAGTGAATGTGCTTCACCTTAATCTCTGGTTGGCTCCTTGATGTTGTTTGGATCTTAGCCTAAATTTCACCTTTTGAGAATGATTTTCCTTGACAGCCTAATCTCATTTAGTTACCCTGTCACTTTTTATCCCATCACTGTTTTAATTCTCTGCATAACTTTTATCACCATCAGATGTTTTTCTATAAGAGCTCAGACCTTGTCTGTCTTGTTCAAAGCTGGTGCTTGGTCCTTGGTACAGTGCCTGGTACACAGAATATGCTCAAACATATATATTAAATGAATATTGAATAACCCTCTTTTCATTTTTCTTGCTCTTTGTGTATTGTTTATAGTAATATATAGAGATAATGATTTTCATGATATGATTTTTACCTATTTATTTTTTGGCTGTACTGGGTCTTTGTTGAAGCTCATGGTCTCTTTGTTGTGGCACACGGTCTTTCTCTTCAGGAAGCAAGGGCTTCCCCTTGAGGTACGTGGATTTAGTTGCCCCAGAGCATGTGGGATCTTAACTTGGACCAGAGATTGAACCTGCGTCCCCTGCATTGGCAGGCAGATTCTTAATCTCGGGACCACCAGGGAAGTCCTTCATTATATTTCTTAGGTTTTCCCAAGTTTTCCTAACTTCTTTTGCTAAGTTAATTATTTTTCCTTACGTTTCCCCTGCCCACAGAGAAAAACTTTACATGTTAACACGTGTGCATGCTAAGTAGCGTTAGTTGTATACGACTCTTTGCAACCCCATGAACTGTATGTAGCCCACCAGGCTCCTCTGTCCATGGAATTTTCCAGGCAAGAATACTGGAGTGGGTTGCTATTTCCTTCTCTAGGGGATCTTCCCATCCCAGGGATTGAACCCATCTCTTCTGCATTGGCAGGCAGGCTGTTTACCACCACATGGGAAACCCATACATGTTAGCAATAATGTTTAAATTTGTATTTTCTGTCAACATGCTGAGAACTATGCCCCTCCAGACTACTTTTCATTCTAGGCCTCTTCCCCCTTCCTCCACTCCTCTCCTAACCCAGAAGAGCATGTCATTTTGCTGTTACTTCCTCACTTTACTCTCCACTTCCTGCTTTTGGGTTTTGTTAGAAAAGTTTGAGATTCTTTTAAAGTTTTTCTTTATATTACCTGTTTTCTTTTTCAATAGCTGTGCATTATAATTCACAATCACATTATCATCTTCCCTGTAGATTTGACCACACATTTTACTAGACATACTGAGTGTATCAATCTCCATCTTAAGATCTTTGTTCTGATTGAATCTTCTTCTTGGATAATATTCTCAGAAAAGGTACATGGGTGGCGTATTTGCTTCCTATGGCTGCTGTAACAAATTACCACAAATTTAAAACAACATAAACTTATTATCTTATAGTTCTAGTGACCAGAAGTCCAAAGTGGATCTTACTGGGCTACAATCAAGGCACTGCCAGGACCGTGTTCCTTCAGGAGACTAGGGAAAAGGCTGTTTCCTTGCCTTTTCCCAGCTTTTGAGGCTGCCTGCCCTGCATGGCTCATGCCCCTCCCTATATCTTTAAATCCAGCTGTGTGACATCTTCCAGTGTCTCCCGCCTCTCTTTCATTTCTGCCTCCCTGTCTCTTTTTTAAAAAGTTTGTTTACTTTTATCTGTTTATTTGTTTTTAGCTGTGCTGAGTCGTCATTGCTGCATGTGAGCTTTCTCTAGTTGCAGCAAGTGGGGACTTCTCTTTTTGAGGAGCACAGGCTCTAGAACACATGGGCTTCAGTAGTTGGAGCTCGTGGGCTCTAGAGCATGGGTTCAGCGGTTGTGACACACAGGCTTAGTTGCTCCGGGGCATGTGGAATCCTCCCAGACCAGGGATCCAATCCTTGTCTCCTGCATTGGCCGGTGGATTCTTTACCACTGAGCTACCAGGGAAGTCCCTGCCTCTCTTTTAAGAACTCTCTGATGACTTTGGGCTCACATATTGACCTTTCCACCTCAGGATCCTTGGTTTCATCGCTTCTGCAAAGTCCCTTTTACCATGCAAGGGAACATAATCAAGGTTTCCAAGATTAGCATGTCGACATCTGTGGGGAGGCACTGTTCTACCTACCAGGTATATACTGTTGGAGGTCTTGTATGCTGAAAAGGTTTCGTTTTTGCTCTTCTTTAGCCTTCTTTTGGAACTTTATATCTTCGCCTTTGGGGGAGAAGGTGAGACATTCCTCATTTTAAGAAAAACAGTTGTATCTTATAAAAGTATAAAGTTGTTTTTGTTTGGAAGTTCAAGTATGTGTAGAGGGCTGTTCATGGGCTGAGTCGCTATTAGGTGGTCTGTGCCAGTTGTTAAGCCTTGTCTCTGAGCTCCAAAACCTACCTTACATACTTCTCTCTCTGATGCTGGATTTGGACTCTGCAACTACAGTACATTTCGCCTTTGCCTCCTGATTCCTTCTTAGGTTCTGTAAATAGACAGAGACTGGAAGGCAGAGGGAGGAGAAAGGACTTGCTCCTTCCTGATTGCCTGCATTCCTTACTCCCATGCCAGCTTCAGTGACCTCTCTCTACCTTGTGGTCAGTCAGTCAGAGGATTCTGTGTTATAAGCATTTTCTTAGGAAGTCTGCACTGCGGTTCCATATCTTTTAGCTTCTGATGAAGCACTTGTAATTACTCTTCCCTCTGTCTGGAAGCTGGAGTTAAGAAATTTCACCGGGATATAACTTGTTTCACTGCTCTGTCCCTGACAATTTGTAAGCCCTGAGAATCTGAAAACTCAAGTCTTTTTCTCTTTTTGACAGAGAAATCTTTTAGAAGATGATTCAGACGAAGAAGAGGACTTTTTTCTGTAAGTTATTTTTGTTTGTTTTACAGCTTTATTGAGGTATAACTGACATACAGTAAAATATAAAGTGTACAATATGCATTTTGACATATCCACTGTATGCCTGTGAAATCATTAGAAAAATCAAATAATGAACACTGCCATCACTTCAAAAGTTTCCTCAAACTTCTTGGTAATCCGTCACTTTTCCAGTCCGTGGGCAGCCACTGGTCTGCTTTCTATTACTGTAGTTTGTATTGTCTAGATTTTTTTGATAAGTGGAATCATACAGTATGCCTCTCTCTCTTTTTTTTTTTAACTGGCTTCATTCACTCTGCATAATTATTTTGAGATTCACCCTTGTGGTCACATGTATTAGTAGTTTCACCCATACTGTCCCATGTATCAGTAGTTTGTCTCTTTTTATTTTTGGACAGTTGTCCATTGTATGAACATTTAACCCATTCACTTATTGATGGATAAGTGATGGGGTGTTTGTAGTTTTTAGCTATTATAAACAAAACTGCCGTAAACATTTGTGTACAGGTTTTGTGTGGACTTATGCTTTCATTTCTCTTGGGTAAATACTTAGGATGGTAAGTATGCTTACTTAATATACATAACATTAAATTTATGTTTAAATGGCTGGCATATGTTTACAACCATTTCCCAAAGTGGTGTGAGCCACTTTATGTTCCCACCAGCATTGTATGGGAGCTCTGGCTGTTCCAAATCCTCATCACCACTGTGTATGGCCAGTCTTTTAATTTTAGCCACTCTTGTTAGTGTATAGTGGTATCCCATTATGGTTTTTGTTTGCATTTCCCTAACTACAGATTATGCTAAACAACTTCTTTTGTGTGTGTTTACCGTTCTCATGTTTTTTTTCATGATGTATGTGTTAAAATCTTTGGCCCAATTCTAAGTTTGTCTTAATAAGTTGTAAGAGTTTTTTTTAATATGTTTTACAAGTTCTTTGTCAGGTAAATGTTTTTACAAATATTTACCCCAATCTGTAATTTAATCTTTTCATTTTCATAACTATCTTTTGAAGAGCAGTTTTAATTTAATCAGTTTATTAAATTTTTTCTTTTATTGTTTTTGCTTATTTAAGAAACTTTTGCCAAACCCAGAGATTCTAAGATTTTCTTCTTTGATTTCTTCCAGAAGTTTTAACATTTTGGCTTTTACATTTAGGTCTGTGATCTATTGTACATTAATTTTTTATATATGGTTGAGGTAAAGGTGAACGATAATTTTAGGGGGGGATCAGGGGGCATATGTGCCACCACCATTTGATGAAAAGAATATCTTTTCCCCGTTGAATTGCCCTGATGCTCGGTCAGAATCAATTAACTTGATCCATCCTTTGCAGTTACAATTAGAAAGGGCCTAAGTTTTAGCAGGAAGGATGACACACATTGTTGCAGCAGTTTCTCTGAAGGTTGATGTAGCAGGGTAAGCCTGGGAGGAAGCATTTACCTCCCTCTGCTATAATGTTGTGGAGTGTTTTGTAAAGGCTTTTTTTTCCCTCAAATATAAAACATTTTATAAAAGTAATTGACAGCCATGAGGCAGTCGACAAAAAGAGCCTACAGGATGGAAAGCAAATCCAGCAAGAGGAGATAGTATCATTTTTGGCAGGAAGGTCAGATGAAGTGGGAAGAATATTTCCTATAGGTAACAAAATTTCCAGAGTCACAAAACTAATTGCTAACAGTGCCAATCCCAGTGAGAAGCCTTAGGCTACAGCAATAGCTACCTGTGAACAAAGGACTTTATTGAAAAGAAGGTCATATGCTTTGGCCAAATAGGTGATTACCTGAATGTAAGTGAGAAACAAACTTTTTGGGCCAACTCTGTACACTGGAGGTTTACTCCCAAATAATACTGTACAACTTCCAAAGGGCCTGGGGACAAAACTGGCACACTTATTTAAAATCAACTCCCATACACTGTGGTTCTGTCTGTGTATTGAAAGGGAAACAGAACAAATAAAATTCCAAAATAACTTTTAAAGATTATTCAACACTACTTTCATAGCAAGATTATTCGTAATTGCCAAAAGGTATAAGTAACCCAAGTGTCTGTTAATGGATAGATGGATAAAATGTGGTTTGTACATACAGTGGAGTAGTACTCAGTCTTAAAAAGGAAATTCTGAAACATGCTACAAATGAATGAACCTTGAAGACATTATGCTAAGTGAAGGAAGCTGGTCACAGAGAATACATTTCACATGATTCTTCTTATCTGACACACCCAGAGTAGTCAGATTCATAGAGACACAAAGTAGGGTGGAGGTTGCCAAGAGCTAGGAGTAGGGGAAAATGGTAAATTAATGCTTAATTGGTCAGAACCTATTCTTTGAGTTCTTTGGTTTATACCTTATTTTCTATCATCAGAAAAAGGAAAATTACTTAAAATATCCAAAAATTTTTATTTCTAGAGTATTAAAATGGATTGGTTTAAATGATACAACACTTGACTATAATGGAGAGATAATTTGAGAAATGTTAATATTTTCACAGACCCCTACATTTCCCTTTAGTTTTGTTGCTAAATTTAAGATGAGTAATCAAAAACATACTTTAAAAAATTTAGTGTTTTGAATGGATTTTTCTCTATATTCATCCCCGAAAATTAGCATTTCATTAGAGCCTAAATTCAAGGTAATTGGACTTAAACAGTTTTCTATGTGCTTAGTTGCTTAGTCGTGTCCTACTCTGTGTGACCCTATGGACTGTAGTCCACCAGGCTTCTCTGTCCAGGGGTATTCTCCAGGCAAAAATACTGGAGTGGGTTGCCATGCACCTCCTCCAGGGGGTCCTCCCCACCCAGGAATTGAACCCAAGTCTCTCGCATTGCAGGCAGATTCTTTACTGAGTCACCAGGGAAGCCCAAGAATACTGAAGTGGGTAGCCTATCCCATCTCCAGGGAATCTTCCTGATCCAAGAATGGAATTGGGGTCTCCTGCATTGCAGGTGGATTTTATAATTGATCATAAAGTTATTCATAATCTCTAGCACTCGGGTTGTTGTATTTCAAAGTTTAATGATTAGAATATCTGTGTATAACTAAGAATTATATTGAAACTGATAACATTCAGAAGAATTGGGTTGTGACAGCCTGTACTAAGTACCAGTGAAGTACAGACATGATTATATATCGTTAAGTTCTATAAATACTAGTAAAATCTGGTTCCTTATGATGAATGATCCATGTTTAGAATTCAACGTGTGTGTGTGTGTGTTTTCTGCTTTGGTGTTTATTTTAATGCTCTCCTTATTAATTGTATTTGGTGTTGGTTTTTTTTTTTTCAGAAGAGGACCATCTGGACCAAGATTTGGACCTAGAAATGATAAAATTAAGCAGTAAGTTTGTGAGATACTTATTTGTTTAAATGATTATCATATTTATACCTGGACCAGGGGATGGCAGACTACAACCTATGGGCCAAATCTAGTTTTTATAAAGTTTTATTGAAACAGCTATTCTTGTTATCTTAGTTGCTTTCAAATTATAATGACAGATTTCAGTAGTAGTGGCAAGAGACTTTATGATCCACACAATCTAAAAACTCTGTTCTATCTTTTACAGAAACAGTTTGCTGAGCCTTGATGTAAACCTAATATTCTAGGTTGTAAAAACCCAGTCATTCTTTTTGTTTTCACAGTACTACCTCCTAATTATAGCTAAGGAAATGCAATTCCTGGTTGTTGATTTTGATTACTATATATGAAATTCATTTATTTAGCATAATCTCAAGGTCTATTTTGGTTTTAAACCTGTAACGTTCCCATTTTCAGCATGATAATAAAAGCAACATATAGATTGTTTTCTGAAGTACAGTATCTTTTTATATACTTCCAAAATTTATTCATAACTATTACTTATCCTCACCCATTTATTGATCTAAGGTATTGGGTTTTTTAAAATAATTTTATTTATTTGTTGTTGTTTGTGCCGGGTCTTTGTTGCTCTGTGGACTTTTCTCTAGTTGTGGTGAGCGGGGGCTACTCTAGTTTGACGTGCAGGTTTCTCATCATAGTGGCTTCTCTTGAGATGCATGGGCTTAGTTGCTCCAAGGCATATGGGATCTTCCCAGATCAGGGAGAGAACCCACGTCTCTTGCATTGGCAGGTGAGACACCACTAAGACACCAGGGAAGCCCTGATCTAAGTTTTATGGCTCATTAACGTTCAGTTTAAAGCTTTTCTGTACATATTATTGGTGGAAGATGGTGGGTAATGCTATAGTGAATGTATTTAATGTAAGAAGTATAGGAGTCCAGACAAGAAGGGAGAAGGAATAACTGGAGAAGTGAAATAGCCCTGGAAACTTACCAAGCTGTAAAAGATAAACTGAATGGCCCAGGTTCAAGCTCTAAGGAGGGGTGGTTGCTCCCCTACGTCTGGATGTAGATGGCACATAGTGAAAAGGGTGCTCTTATACGGTGTCAAGGTATTGATGAGGTACTTGGGTTTTAGTCACATAGCTGTTGGAGTGAAGAAATAGGTCCACACTTAGCCAAATCCTAGTTAATGGATTCTGAAGTACAGATTCAAGGTACCAACAAATCGGTATACTGAATGGGATGTTTTCATTTTTTCTTGCTGCATAACAAGTTACCCTGAACCTGGCAGCCTGAAACAACACACATTCATCAACCCACATTTTCCATGGGTCAAGGGGTTTAGTCACTGCTTAGCTGGGCCCTCTGTGCAGGGTCTTATAAGGCTGAAATCAGGGTGTTGCCCGGGCTTTGATCTCATCTGAAGCTCCTGATCCAGTTCAGGTAGTTGTTGATAGGATTCACTTCCTTGCAGCGGTAGAACCCACAGTACTTGCTCCTTCAAGGCCAGCAGAAGAGAGAGTCTCTGCTGCTTCAAGGGTCTGTTTCAACAGTCAAGATACAATGAGCCTCTTAGATCCAGACAGTTTATTACTCACATAAGTTGTCAAAGGAAGAGTAGCCAAAGGTGCCAGTTCCCTGAGTTCTTGTCCTATACACCAAAAATGATTATAGGAGGGTTCAGGTGGCTGCAGTCTGAGCTGTGAGATACCCTGTTACAAAGGAGCCAGTTCTAGCCCAGGTTTATAGGAGTTTATAGTCTGCAGATATATCCTGCAGAAAGCTTCATGTGTCATTAGACTGTCTCATGACAGTCTCCAGAGGCAGATGGAGAGGTGAGTAAGAGATGGCCTCACAAGTCACTCACCGCCTCATGTTCTGGAAGTACCACAACATGGTATGCGAGGATACCATGGCAGAGAGTTTTTCCTTCTCTGAGCCGGAGTGACTTCTCTGTCCACCCACATATATACCTCACCTGCCATTTGAGAAGAGGACGCCACTGATGACACATCTGTTTTTTTCCCTGCCAATATGCTTCATTTCCTGTCTGTCACCTTTCCCCAGAGTGAGCCTGGTCCTGAGCATGGCCCAGTGAGTCTTCTCAGTATGGCTGTCCGACTGAACTCCTAAACCAGTGTCGATTGTACATAGTGGGCTTTGCAGACTATGTCTATATTAGTAAGTGCAAAGCACACAGACATGTGAATATGGATATGTGCATAGTAAATTATCACAATAACTTTGATCACAGAGTTTTAGAACAGTAAGGGACGGTTGAGTTCTTACTCTAGAGCTGAAGGCTTATAAGATATACTTAGAAGGTGATAAGTCATCAAAACACACAGTTTAAACCTTATTGGCACAACCCCATGAGTACTTATCTAACCAGGGCATGACTCAAACGTGTGTCAAAAATGGCCCAAAATGGTGGAGCACAACATGCCGCACCACTTGCCCAAGGACAAATACCTGGCATTTGTTTATTAATAGTAACTAAAATTGCTAGCACTGGTGAGTTTCTTTAAGGTGTGTTATTACCACTTAATATGTAACATTTCCATACAAGGTGTGGATCAGCAGCATTGTTGCTTTGTTCAAATTTGGTTGACATACTGATAACATTAATTCCACAAAAAATACCCAGTGTCCCTTTTTTTCCTATATTGAAGTATAGTTGTTTTACAGTGTTTAGTTTCAGGTGTACTGCAGAGTGATTTAGTTACATATGTATATAAGAATCTGAAAAAGTATATATATTCTTTTTCACTATAAATTATTACAAGATATTGCATATAGTTCCTTGTGCAATACAGTAGGTCCTTTCAATGGGTTCATTAGTATTCCAGTGTCACTTTTTAGGGAAGATTTTTGGGAAAGATCTTAAATATTCACATGCCTATATAAAAATTGATGATTCTCTTTAGAATGTTTCCTTTGCTTTTAAATTAATAATAGCATTATAAATGCCACTCTAGTGAATTGTAGACATAGTAGGAAATCTCAACTATATATATCCTTGGTCTGAACAGTTTTAATTTTATAAGGTCCCCAAGGAATCTTCCATGATGAACAGCAAAAATATAAAACTGCAAAAATACAACAGACCTTTAAAACTTTTGTCAACAGTACCTTAAGAGGCCACAAGATGGGGTGTTAACTATGCAGATATTTTCTTTATAAAATAAGGGAGGATGAGTATGTGTAGCAAAGCATGAGCTTTTTTGTTTTCTTATTGGAAGAATACTGACATTAAACACACACTACACATTAGGAACCAGACTAAGTGTTTAAAAAACACTGAAACACTGTCACATATAATTCTCATAAGGGAAAGATGATCATCTTCATTTTAAAGGTGAGAAAATTCAAGGCTCAAAGAGGCTTGCGAGATGATTTGCAAAGCCACATAAATAGTAAGTGATGACACTGAATTCCAGACCCAGATGTGTCTGCATCCAGAGCCTGGGCGCTCTACACTACACCATGCAGCTTCCCTGTAGTGGTGATAATTAGAGACATTTCAGGAGCACAAGTGCTGTCAGACTCTAAGGAGGATTTAAAACAATGTTAAAATGTCTTCTCTCTGCATACCTTTATATTTTCCAGGGTAGCTTCTCTCTTGTGTCCTTTCTTCTACCACATGACTGTTTAACTGGAAATGAGTTAAACAGTTAAACCCCTTCCTTCAAAAACTTGCTTTTCCTTTGAGTCAGTTTTCTTTTACAGTTAATGACCATCATCTCTATCTACTCGGTTGCTCAGTTTATAAATCTAGAAGTTCTCTACCCTTTTCTTGCCCTGATTCCTTCACCCATATCTGGTTAATCATTGCTTCCTGAAATATCCCCTCCTCTTATTCCTTTAGCCTAGAAATTTCCCATCATCCATCACCTTTTTCTTTAACTATGCCCAATTCTCTCTTAACCCCTTAAAAGTTAGCACCAGGATGTGGAAGGCATCTCTGGTCCAGGCTGGATTGATCTAGGCTGCATTACAGATACCATGGACTTCTTCCATTATACCACTTAACATATGGTAGTATAATCCTAGCTACCAGTGTTCCCCACTAAACTGTGATCTTGCTGAGGATTAGGCTCAAAACATTCACATGGGTGTCCACAATGAACAGCATAATAATAACTCCTTAGTAAGTAGTTTTGAATAAATGAAATACATAATTCAGATCAGAAAATATTTGTTGAATGCCTGTTTTCTACCAGGCACATTTCACATGACCTGGGAAACAAATGAGTGAGTGTGACAATTACTGTTTTTACTGTATTTATGCTTTTGAACTGTGGTGTTGGAGAAGACTCTTGAGAGTCCCTTGGACTGCAAGGAGATCCAACCAGTCCATCCTAAAGGAGATCAGTCCTGGGTGTTCACTGGAAGGACTGATGTTGAGGCTGAAACTCCAATACTTTGGCTACATCATGCGAAGAGCTGACTCATTTGAAAAGACCCTGATGCTGGGAAAGATTAAGGGCAGGAGGAGAAGTGAATGACAAAAGATGAGATGGTTGGATGGCATCACTGACTCAATGGACATGGGTTTGGGTGGACTCTGGGAGTTGTTGATGGACAGGGAGGCCTAATGTGCTGTGATTCACGGGGTTGCAAAGAGTCAGACACGACTGAGCAACTGAACTGAACTGATGGTATAATAGTGAAGACCAACATAAAATACAAATAGAAATCAAAGTATTGTAACTGCTATGAAATGTAAAAGATCATGGGGAAATACGTTTTTATATTTTTTTTAATCCTTTCTGTTAAAATAAATAAGTATATAATTTTTTTCTATAAAAGTTGTGTTCTGGGCATGAAAATATCTTGAAATATAGAAGCACAGTCATGAGATTTTCCATTATCCTAATTGAATGTGTACTGTATTGAATATATTAGATGAGAGTTATACAGTAGCTGGATTAAGAAGGTTATACCAGTGTATAGTATTATCTGAAAGAGAGCATACCAGTAATTTATTTGTTACTTGGTAAAAAAATTAAAATGTTGGGTAATTTCCATTAGCCATAGAGATTACATGTATGTCATACTGTTGAGATAATACCCCTAGGTTTATGATCATCTAGTAAGAACTAATCTGGAATTTTATGAGTTCTATTCTAATTAATCTGTCTTTATCCATGGAGTCTTTTGTTTATAGGGATTCTAGGATCATAATAATTCTTTCAGTTACATTGGTTTTGTTTTAAAATCACATGTAGTGTAGGTATATTGATATAAAGAATAGCTATAATCTGATCATGTGTAGGAGCTGCCGTACATTTTGTCCATTTCCACCCTGCTATGCCTTATTTAGGCTATTGTCTCTTGCATATGATGGAAGATAACTACTTAGAAATTTCAAGATTGGTCCTTGATGAACAGTAGCTCTGCTTGCATTATAGTTCAATGCAGATCTCTACATTCACTACCTTATATTTCTTTCTCAAGTAGCTGGATGTGCTTGGCAGGATTTACACCCAAACTGTTCACTTATTGAACTGATAAGTCTTAAGTGCATACTCTGTCCCAAGCAGTATAACAGGTACTAGGGCTACAAAAATGAACCAAATAGGCAGTTACTGAGCTTTCTGACAATGCATTTAATTTGTAGAAACAGGACTAAGAATAAACTATCTTTAAGTTAAATTAAATCACTTTTATTTATTTTATTTTGTCTTTTAATTTCCTGAGTACTCAAGCCCACAAATGGAAGGAATGTTGCTACAAGCCTTAAACTTAAAAACTTTAGACTTGAATGATTCTGAGAACTTGTTATTTTCTATAGTGTCTAATGAAATTTTCAAAAATTGTAAAATTCTCAAAAGAAGAATACATTATTTTTTAATCTTTTTTTTTAAACTAGTGTTCAGAATCAGGTGGATGAAGTCATTGATGTCATGCAAGAAAATATTACAAAGGTAATAGAAAGAGGGGAGAGACTAGATGAACTACAGGACAAATCAGGTACAGATACCTCATATATTTCTTGAAATTCTTTATCTGTATTTTGATAGTTTACTTCTCCCATTTTTCTAGCTAAAGTTTAGGAATCTTGTCTTAGGAAAAATGGTATTTATTTATTTTAATGTTTTAACTTTAGCTTCCTTTACTTTTTAAAAAAAATTGTTTTATTCAAGTATAGTTGATTTATGTGTTAATTTCTACTGTACAGCATATATATATATATAAACTTTATCATATTCTTTTCCATTATGTTTATTCCAGGATATTGATTATAGTTCCCTGTGCTACACACTAGGACCTTGTTGTTTATTCATCTTATATATAATGTTTTGCATCTGCTAATCCCAAACTCCCAATCCATCCTTCCCCACTGCCTCCCACCCCCTGCCCACCCTAGGCAACCACAAATCAGATTTCTACTTGGGCCTTCCATTCATTTTTCAGCTGGGTTGTTTGAAATTTCATTGTTAAGTTGTATATATTAGCTCCCTTTACTTTGAAACATCTTATTGTTGTATTATTGCTTTGATTGGTTGAGAATGAAAAAATTAAGAATTCATTATAGAAGAATTAGAGTATTTTTTTCTTTTGTCTTGTTATGTTGATGTACTTTGTATCTCTCTTGATCTCATGGAAAATACATCTAATCACTTCTATTCAAACTTATTTCAGACTTAGCCAGCATTTTTATCTCATGCTTTGTCTGGTGACTTAGTAACCTTTCTTTACTGACAGATGTTAGTCTGTTTTTATAATAGTTTCTGGCACTTATTAGGCACTCACATATTGTTTAAATGATGAATGGCTGAATGACTATCTGATTAATCCTTGACAGACTTGTTTAACAAAAAATATTATTTAACCACCTTTAAAATTTATACTGTTTGCTTCAGAATCACTTTTTGATATCATCTAAGAATCTAGCCTTCTGTGCTTGTAGATTTTTTCTATAGTTGTGCCAAGTATTTGAGTTTTTAAGGGGTATTTTCTAACAGAATTCATAAGTTTATTGAAAGCACTGAGGCCCTCGAAGACCTCTCTTACTGTTATCATAAAAGTGGATTGAGCAAACTGACCTGTAGCCACTTTTTCCTTTTTTTTTTTTAAGAATACAGAATGCCAGAGTTTGTGGGTGGAGGAAAGCATGTTGTTTTCTTGCTTAAAGGGGAATAAATTTGCAGAAGTAGAAATTAATATTTTCTTGTCTTTGTGTGACTAGATAAAAGAATCCTGTTATGTCGTTTAATCCTTCTCTCCATCCTCTATGTGATATAGAAAGCTTATCGGATAACGCAACTGCTTTTAGCAACAGATCCAAACAACTTCGAAGGCAAATGTGGTGGCGTGGATGCAAAGTAAGTAAATCATAAGATGGTGGATAGGTTGGTCCGCATATCCAGTGGTGGTCAAAGACATGAAGGAAAAAGGGCCTCTAGATTATAAGCTCTGTAAGGACAGGGGCTACAACTCTTGCTCATTAATGTATATTCTGAGCCTAAGACAAGGTGGAACTCTGAATATTTGTCGAATTAATATCTTTTGGGTTAAAAATGACTAAAGGAATCAAGCAGTGCCTGAAAGGATGTTTTCATGAGTTTCTTCACAGAGAGTAACCCACATTTTATTAATAATTTAGCTTCCTCTAGACTTACCTTGTAAGAAATATTAACTTATAATTTATTATTAGTACCTTTTTGGAGCAACCTATACCATTACATACAGATGTTAAAAAGATAGAATGCAAGCTAGAAAAAAGTATAATTTTCTGTTGGAAAGGAGGAAAAAAATAAAAGCAGTTGAATGTGTCAGAATTCATATGGCAAATGGGAGGCTTAAAAAAAAAAATCCCACTGTCCCTCATTATTCTAGAGAGTCTTCTGCCATACGACCCTGAACCCATCTGCCTGATCTCAGAAGCTTGGCAAGGTCAGGCCTGGTTAATACTTGGGTAAGAGAAATAAGAAGTAAAACATTTTAACCAGGAAAAAATTAGGAATCATTATATGCTGATATATTCCTGCAAAACATTTTTTGGAAATGAATTTACTTCTTAAATCAAGTATGGCTACTGCTTATCAATCAGAAAAATGTTTCTCTTAAAATTTTATAGAAAATTTCATGTCATATGAGCACATCTCATCTTTTCCTCCTGATACTTTGTATCATTTTTAAGTTTCTCATTTTCCAGTTTAGGAATAATTTTCAAATCATGATGTTGACATATGCTAAGGATTTATTCCAAGAGTTTCCTTAGATTTACTTCTTTTTGTCTGTGTACCTATTGAATGCTCTTATTTTCAGAAATAGAACTTAGGGGAAGATACAAGTTTCATTGCTCCTCTTGTCTAGAATTTAAACTTTGTTTTTTTTTTTTTTTTAATGAGTAAATTTTCTATTTCTATACAAATGTTCTGTTCTGCAAATGAGTTTGGTGGAACAAAAGGTCGACTAGCCATTATCCCCCTCTCCCCACACATACACGTGACTCACTCACGTGGCCATTAACAAAATGATAGTGAACATTTTGTGTAGCTTTTTTTAACCATAGCTAAAGGTTTTCATTTTGTACTTTATGGGGTCCAGATCAAAGAAATAGCATGCTTTTAAGGGGAAAAATTAAAGAGTATATTTTCAATTTGCATCTTTTAATAGTCTCTACATCACTGCCATTTTCTGGTTTAACTTCATAATTATTATTTAGGAAGGACTAAGAAAAGGGCTATAGAAATGGAAAAGAGATTAGAGGTTGCCACTGGCTAAGGGTCGAGGAGTTGAGATTGACTATAGCAGGGCATGAGGGCACTTTCTGAGTAATCAAAGTGTCTTACTTTCAACTGTGATGGTGATGGTTGACAACTAGATGTCAAAATGCATCAAAATGAACTTTAAAAGGGTGAGTTTTATTGTGTGTAAAGTATCTCTCAATAAACCTGACCTTGAACATAAATAAGTGAACATGTTTAACGAGAAATAGATTTTTGTCCATGTTGTTTGGAAGAAGTGCACTTCGGACATGCGTGAATACTGGCATTTTTGGTTGTAAACATTTCCTGGCCAGTATTAGCAACTGTTTAGCTAGGTGTTTTTAAATTGTTTTTAATATTTTCATTTAAATCTTCTAAATGTTAAGCCTAGCACAAATTAATAGGGCAAATTAATATGTATTTTTGGTAAATTTGAAAAGCTGTTGTAAAATTCCAAATTACTTTAGAAATGTTTTCAGGTTTAAAAAAGCAAAGCTTCCATATATTCTCTGGATCACTTTTGCCACTAAAGTATCTTATAGTGTAGTGTGGACCCAGACACCTATTGAAAATGTACCTATATCCATTTGATCTGAGTCTGTGTCTACATTTTTTGGTTATCATATGATAGGTCCCTGCTATTCAAATTGCAAAGCTTCCGTGTATTCTCTTGGTCACTTTGTTCTTGTCATGAATGTAATGCCACTAAAATGTCAGCAATATCTTTATCTTAGAAACATTTCATTAGCCACTTCTAGTTGCTATTTGTGATATCCACCGGGGTGTTTCATGTGTTTATAACAACTGGGTACCTTTTTTCTGAATGAACCATCTTTAATCAATTATCTGTGAAAATGTTGATGATAACAACACTTTGATTTGAATTCAAATCAAATCAATTTATAATTTATGCATTTTAGGATTAGATAAGGAATGTGACAATTTTATAGAGATGATATAGACTTAAAATATTAAGTAGCTATTAACTAGCTAAAATATTAAGATTAGCTAAGGACTAATCTTAAGATTTCTGCTATCTGTGAAACTGATACACAGAATGCTCTTAGGCAAGTTATTTATTAAATGATGTTTATTCATGGAGCGTTTAAATTATATTCCTCAAAATGGAGATAAAAATGCTAAGAAGAAAACAAGGGGAGCACAAACTAACAGAATTCCAATATGTTAAATACTTTGAGAATAATTTCTGTAAGAAACGCTGCTTTATACTATATATATTGAACCATCTATATTGGATGCCAATAGTATTCATAATATCCTGACATTTTTTAACAGAGTTACTAAAAGATTGTTCTTTTTCTAGCCTTACATTAGAAATATATGTGAAATCAGAGACAAAAAGACCAGGCCCATGAAAGCTTTGATTATTACTGTTTACTCTGTAGCCTTCAACAATAAAATCTACACAAGCATAACCCCTCAAATTTGGGGAACTCTGATTATTACAGAAAGATGCAAATAGTCAAGTTTATGTGGAAAAAAAAATTTTTGGAAACCTTTCATAGAAGGAGATTGTCTGTTGATAGTGTAATGTGGTAAATAGAATGACAGATACTCTTTATTAAGAAGTGAAACATTAATCTTGTCTGTTTTCTTGTGTGTTGTAGATAAAAGCCATCATGGCTTTGGTTGCTGTTATCCTTTTGTTAGTGATTATCAGTAAGTATTTACTGGATTATTAGTTTGGAGGAGTGTCATTTGATATGAAGTTTTTAAATATTTCCTTTTTAATTTATTTTCACTTGACCTAGTATGATTGATGTCAGGATTGAGTAATGATTTATGGCCCCAGACAGGAGCTCCTAACCTAGAATCTGTAACTCTGAAAATGCATATAAATTGTATATAAAATTTTACCTGAGTATGCATATGTACATTTTTATAGTGAGAGTCTTTATCTTTCATCAGATTCTCAACAAGAATGACAGGGTTGCGCGATTTGTTTGAGGCCATTTATGGCTACTGTTACACTCAAGACCATAACACTCATCTTATTTATTATTAACTTTTAGGTATGGCAGCTTCATTTCATAATACTGTGTTTGAAGAAAATCCAGATAAATTCTCTAGATGATAATTTTTGTTTTGGATTTGAGCTTCATTTCCATCATTGAAGTATAACTCTTGCCCTTCCTTTTTTTCCCCTTAATATCCTTTTTAAAGTCAGATCGTTAAAAAAAACTTTTTTTTTAGTATAGTTGGTTTACATTGTTGTGTTCATTTTGGCTATATCACAAAGTGATTCAGTTATATATTTTTTCAGATTATTTTCCAGTGTAGGTTATTACATGATATTAAACATAGTTCCCTATGCTGTATAGTAGGTCCTTGTTGCTTATCTGTTTTATTTATAGTAGTTTATATTTGTTAATCTCATTTGCTAATCTATCCTTTCCCCCTCCCTTCCTCCTTTGGTAACCAGAAGTTTGTTTTCTATGACTGTTAGTCTAGTTCTGTTTTGTATGTAAGATTCATTTATATTACTTTTTAGATTCCACATGTAAATTATATATTTGTCCTTTTCTGGTCAGATCATTTTTTATATCTCCTTTTCTCCCAGAATTCTTGCTCTGTGTTTACAGGGATTTTATAAAGATCTGGAGAGTATCTCAGAATAACCATTTGAAAAATTCCATGGTGATACTACTTTTAAACAGAAAAAAAAAAAAAGTTTTGTTTCAAAGACAGTCAGTCCTCATTATTTGTGGATTCTGTGTTTGTGAATTCATCTCCTAGTTAGCATTGATAATTTACCCCAGTGCTTTTGGAGTCATTGGCAGATATAGTCAGAAAGGTGAAAACTTTGGATCTCTTGATGTGCATATTCCCAGCTGATGTCTAATGTCATGCTCTGCCTCAGTCCCACCTAATGAAGTAAACAGGTGTCCTTCAGAGTCTGTTCAGTGCCACGTGGCTCATATTTCTGTCAATATTGTTAATGATTTTGCTGTTTCAAATGGCCCCGAGGTGTAGTTGTGCTCCAGTGCCGTCTAGTGTTGCTGAATACAAGGCTGTAATATGCCTTGTGGAGGAAATATGTGTGTTAGATAAGCTTCGTTCAGGCATAAGTGACAGTCCTGTTGGCCATGAGTTCAGGGCTAATGAGTCAACACTGTATAGTAAATAAGGTATCTCTACCCAGAAACTTACAAAACAAGGTTATATATTGACTGGTTGTCAAAAACGTTGTAGCCAGAGGCTGGCAGGGATTTAAGCCTATGTTTGCCCTCACAACATTAGTTCAGTATCCACTCTTTCAGTGTTTGTGGTGACTTTATAGAACATAACTACTGCCAGTACCAAGAATCAATCAGTGGTATGTTGAATGGCATTAAAAAAATAAAATCCAGCTGTTCTCTTAGCACCCAGAGATAGCTACTATTAATATAACTATTGTATATACTTCGTCTTTTTCTGTTAATAATATATAAACATATTTTTCAAAAACTCAGATCATATGTATACTTTCTAATAAATATTTTCTAAATATTTTCCCTTGTTATTAAATATCTTAAAAATATTTTAGCTTCTTTATACTATGATTTTGTATTAATCTGTTTGATCAAAATGCTAATATTAGACATTTAGGTTGTCTCATTTTTGCTTCTCCATTCCCATGTGTTATCTATCATTTCAGATAAAAATTGTCCCCGTTACTTACCTCTTTTCACAATGGAAACTACGTTCAGGAATATTGTTTCTCACGTAGCATATGAATCTGATTTTGATGTTTCTTTTCCATTTTTTTCTCTTGCAGTTCTTATAGTTGTGAAATACCGTACTTGATTTGATGACAGATCTTCATTAAACAAAATCTGGGACAGTAATAATAAGAGGTTGCTGCATAATTTAAATGAAACCCATGTATATACCTTTCAAAGCTTCTTTTTCAATAAATTACGAGGCAAGTATCACTTCAAATTGGAGCATTGAGAATGTCCGATTATCTCCCTCCCTTCCAACAAAATGTTGCTTTTAATAACTATGTTTGAGGCAAAGATAACCAGCCTTGATTTTGTCATATTCCAAGGGTCTAATTTGAAACTAGATACTTGCCAATTCATTATTGTATATATAGTTAAACACTGATGAGGATATTTCATACTGTTATTTTAATGGCATAAGGACTTGAATTTATTGCATCGAGGTAGGGATCAGGCTGGTGGTCAGGGAGCCTCTGCAGAGTACCAAATCATTATGCTGAAAATGTGTGTAACCAATCCATCGATATTTGCAAGATTCTTCTCATATTAACAGTTGCTTTGCAAGCAATGTTCACATGTTTATAGATGTAACAAAAGCTAAATGTTGTAAATGTTGCTGCCTTTAGCTATAACTAAAAACATTCCAGTAAATCTATTTTTGATTGTGTAAGGGAATGTGTAGTAATTTTTTGACATTTGGATTATGGAAATGGGAAATTTAAAGTGTGAAAAGCATAGTATGGCGTCATAAACTGGAGGTAATAAAATTATTGGAGAGCATCATCAGAGTATTTGAAAATGCCAAACATACAGCTAAAAGTCATGGTCCAGTCTGTTTTCAGTTAGCCTCCAATAAGGAGGGCCAGTCCTAATGTGAGTAGACGAAATCCACAGGTAACTTGTCCCCCTAATTTTCTGTTTATTAGTAGCTTTCCTCTTTAACTTCAACTAGCTGTTTTACCAGAAATGCTTAAAGTAGCAAAATCACCTGCTTAGGATTTTTGATTTTTGCATTCCCTGATTATTTCCTGGGAAATGCATGTTATACATACAATCAAATTTTAAATTAGCCAATAATAATGAGTGTAAGAAGTCAGGAGCCTAGCTAATCAGTTAGTCAGTAACCAAATGCTAGGGTCACCATTAATCTCAGCCTGTTCTTATGATGATAAAAAGTGTTAACTTTAAAACATGCCAACCTTCTTGGGTTGTTCAAACATGTGAAAATGAAAATACAGTTCTCTAGTGTGTGTGTGAGGAAGTTTTATAATAAAATTGGAGGTTCTGTAGAGACTTGTGTACATGGACGTCTTCACAATGTATATATAACTCTAAATTTGAAATAGGGTTAATAGAAAGTAGCAGTATTTAAATAGGAAAAAAATAATCCATATAGGGTTTATTTCTTTGGTTGTTTTCATTCAAAATGTATGAAATATAGGATCTTTTTTTTTTAATTCTACAGGATTAGTACTAAGATACAAAAATGTTTTCTTTAGAATGAAAAGACATTTGAAGGGAGAAGGCAGATTAAGAGATATCCAATACACCTGCAAGTTATGAAGGTCTAAATATATTTGCTTAGCATTATAGTCCACTAAGAACGTTTAAAAAGAGGTAAAGGTCTTGCATACTATGGAGTATGTTCTCTGGTTTCTCCATCCTTTGTAAATGTCAGTTACTGTAAATAACATGATAAATACTAAACCCTTTGACAAAAGAGGATACCCAGGAAGATGAGCATTTTTAGAATTTCAGTAGCTAATATAGTTCAGGAATCGAAATGTTTTAACTGAGTGTACAGAATCAGTCCTAACATGTTTATTTTGTGTGTCCTTCATTTGGGATTGGAGCTAGACTCACCAATGGTTAATTTTCTATTGGTTAGTATAGAAACTTGGTTTCTTCATATCATCTATCAGTGAAGATGATTATTTCTCAAAAAGAATCCACATTTCTAGTGTTTCTTTAATAAAGTATGCTTTTAAAGAAATAAAAACAAAATTTATAAAAAAATTTTAACAATGAAAAATAAAAGGAAATATTTATATGATAATATCACATATATGTAGTTCTCTTTGTATTTAAATATATTGCTGCTCAGAATACTGGTGGTGGATATGTTCCTCTGTTAGGGATTTGCACTGGTAGTAGCCTGACCCAGTTTATCATTTTATCCTTCTCAGTCTTCATTAATACTAAGACCCTTAAAGTGACTGACATGTTTATGAGTTTATTATCATAACCTTGGAGACACACGGCTTAGGAAAAAAAAAATGTGTTCAAATTGATGCCAGGCCTGCCTTCCTTCCCTCCCTTAATCATTCTTTTTCTCATTCAGCTCAGGTCATCCTACACTTGAAAAATGAAGTTTCCCCATCATCAAAACTCTCATTACTTAACAACAATGAAGAGCAACAGATAAATTCAAGTAGCTTTGTAAATATTAGTTGATACCCCAGTGAAATCAGGTCACTCCTTTTATAATGCTAGAAACATACCCTTTTGATTCATGTTTTAACTACTGAAACCTGTCGCCCTACAGTAGTTCTGTGATAATGCTGATTGATTAGTGTTTCCTACAGATATGATCCAGTAACACCTGTGGTCTTTTTGCTTCTCTGTCCTGATAAAGCTCCCTGGAAATCACCCTCAGGTTTTTATAAACTTGGGGATTTCTTGACTAAAGAAAAGTTCAGTATTGAAAATGGAACATTATAAAATGGAGGATGGGTAATAGTACACATCAAATTCAGAAATACTTTCTGTTAGCACTCCTGCGGATGGCTTCTATATAGTCTTTATGTGCAGTCACTCTGCATGAAAAAATTATAGCTTCAGCATTTTTTTAATAGCAGAATTGGGCATTTTTCAATTTTGTATGACATGTGGGTATCCTGGAGATGATTATACATGTACAAACTGAGAAGGAAAAAAATTGAAATTTCTTATTATCAGTACACTCTTAAACATGCTAGATGGCCTGTCAGCATTTTTATCCACACTCTCCACACCTATATGTATGCACACTATGATTAAAAAATATGCTAGAAATTGTTTTCTCATGTTTAGAATGAGTGCCATTAGAAGCTAACTGTATTGAGGAGTCAGTATTCCTAAGTCTCGGAAAACCAACTCTCTTCTTAGTCTGATTGTGTGTTTTCATGTGGAAATGTGATTGGCACCATTGAAGTCAATTTTATTTTTCTGTGAGTGAGGAGTTAGAACATAAATCAGTCAAAAAGCATTTATAGATTTGTTTTAGAATGCAGTAGAATACTCTTGTTTGTGTAGAAAGTTGCCACAAGGCCACGTAAAGATAATGAGTCAGAAGGAGCTGGAAGGTGCCCTACTTCTCAATCCATCCACTGTTTTTCCTATATGGTAGACATATGGAACCATAGGGGACCCAATCTTTTTATTCTGGCTCCTGTTTTAAGAAGCTGCTTGTAACAGGTCAGTAGGAATTGAAGGGAAAGCATGACCAACTCAATTGAGGGGGATAAATGTAAGCTTGGGAAAACACAGATCGCGTCGTACTTGTGTCCCCGCAGCACCCCGCCCCGTGCAGCTGGCTAGGTGAGTGTACCTAGGAAATCAAAGACAGCGGTGAGCTCATCCACACAGCGTCACGGTCCATGGTCCTCCCTGCAGAGGTGATGTGACTGACGTAACTGGGCGTCTTTTGCCTTTACCAGGAGATAATACTACTCTTTTATAATGAGTAAAGAAAAATTTTGATTTTACATTATTTCATTAGGTTCTTTTCATTTGAAAAGGTCTTGAAATCAGACCATCCAGTAAGCATTTTAGGGCTACAAAGTAAATTGCATAAATCAGTCAAATGTCAGAAATCAAACTCTTAAAAAAAACTCAAGCACTTGATCTTGTGCCTGGGGTGTGTGTCATTGTTGTAAATTCCACACTCCTTTATTTAATCATTTTGATAAGTGCCTTTGATGTTTTCAGATGTATGGTGGGAGATGAGCAATGTGAATGGCGTGCACCCTGTGCTGTACACTCTCAACTCTTCATAGCCATTTTCACCAGTGTTGCAAATCTTAGTCCTCGGTGTTCCTGTCAGATATGTATTTGTAGCCCCTCCATAGTAAACAGTAAAATAAACTATTTCATAGAAAACAAAATTAAGCACTTTTTGGCTTATTCAGTATGTATTACTTATTGCGTTAACTTCATAGTGTAACTTATTTGAAATACCATCTGGCTAACCTGATTTGTGGCTCAGCTGGTAAATAATCTACCTGCAGTGCGGGAGGCTTGGGTTTGATCCCTAGGTTGGGAAGATCCCCTGGAGAAGGAAATGGCTACCCACTCCAGTATTCTGGTCTGGAGAATTCCATGGACTGTATAGTCCATGGGGTCGCAAAGAGTCAGACATGACTGAGTGACTTTCACTTTCACCCTGGTTTAGTCCATCCCAGTTTTCCAATAAAGTACATGGAAGAAAAATAAATAGAAGATGTCCTGTCACCAAAAACCATGCCCAGTGCCCAATCTGTTGACAGAATCTGGTAAGAATGTCTCAGTATAAAATTATTGAGTCTCAACTGCAGAAAAACAATTGGAATACTCATGCTTTTGAAAGAGAGGAAGTGGGGACAAATTTCTCCTGCACTTACACTTAGGTGTTCCAATCAGAAAACCTGGCACCCACCCCTCAGCTGCATGAGCTGCTTTTAGAGGCAACTGGAGTAGTCTTCATTCTCTTCAACCTCTCTCCACCTAGAAACTAAAGTTTGTTTCTTTAATACTCCAGAAAGGTATGGGAGGGGGTGACATTGGGGGCACGTTGTACTCAAAAATGTATAGTCTCTACAAATAGAGGACCGTGGTCAGGAACGGAGATGGGAAGGACTCTAGTTTGTGCATTCTGAGAATGATGGTCTTTAATGTAATCCAACCAGTCATTGTATGAGAGAACCAGGCAGGGAGGTCAGAGTCTCCCTAAATCCAACAGTCACACTTTGTGAAAACCTATCAAATGCTGGAAACTTCTGTGGAGCAGTGAGCAGTACCTTGCTTTTCAGCTGCAGGTGTAAGAAGAGGTTTGACTAGTAGCCAGATGCATAACTGAGCAGGGCCAGGTGCAGTGCGCTCACCATGTGTACTGGGTAAAAAGACTGGATCTTGTCTAAGGATGTGTAAAAAGATGTACATGGAGCCTGTGAGCACATCCTCCTGGAATCCTCTGTAACATACAAAAACACCTCTCCACCCCAGTTAGTCTCCACTGCCTATCTTTGCTCCTCTATAAAGCAATAGCCCTTGAAAAAATATCTATGCTTGTGATTTCTAGTTCTTTTTCACTCACTCTATTAAATACTTCAGTAGAGTTTTTACCTCCTAACTTAAGCTCTTGTCAGGATCACTAGTGACCTCCGCATTGCTAAAGCTGAAAGTCCACTCTCAGCCTTCTTCCCTGCATGTTAGCAGCATTTGATGATGGAGCTGATTGCTCTTTTCTCATTAATGCTTACTACCTGGGCTTGGTTTGTTCTTACCTCACTGCTGGCTCTTCTTCTTCCCAACTTTTAAACATTGGACTGCTCCAGGATTCACTCTTGGTCTGAACTATACACATGCCCTTTGGTAATCTTATCTAATCTCATAATTTGGATAACATTTATGTGCTGATGAACCCCAAGTTTATGTCTCCTGCTTGACTTCTGAATACAGACTTTATCCAATATTCTAGAAGACCTCGGCCGAGATGGCAGAGTAGGAAAACCCTGAGCTTACCTCCACTCACAGTCACACCAAAACCACAAGTATTTACAGAGTATCTATTGATCTAGCAGAAAAGACCACCTCCAAGAAAAGTTATAAAGAAGGAACCACAACTAGATGGGTAGGAGCGGAAGAATTTCAGTAAGTTGAGACCCACACCCCTGCATAGGCAACCCACAAACAAGAGGATAATTACAACCGCAGAGGTTCCCCCCAAGGAGTGATAGGTCTGAGCCCCATACTGTGCTCCTCAGTCCATGAGTTCTGCACCAGGAAGATGAGCCTCCAGATGCTTGGCTTTGAAGGCCAGTAGGGTTTACATTTGGGAGAACCAGAGGGCTGTGGGAAATAAGGTCTCCACCCTTAAAGAGCACACACACAGAAATTTCACATGTTTTGGGATCCAGGGCAGAAGTCATTTGAAAGGAACCTGGGTCAGACCTTCCTGCTTATCTGGGAGAACCTTCTGGAGAGGTGGGAGACACTACTGGAGCTCACCTTGGGGACACAGACACTGGCAGTAGCCATTTTTTGGCAGCTGGCTCTAACATGAGGACGCTAATGCTGGCAAGCACCATTTTGGAATCTTCCCTCTAGCCTATTGGCACTGGGACCTGGCCTTGCCCACCAGCCTGCTGGCGCCAGTCCTGGGAGACCTCAGGCCAAGCAATTAGCCAGGTGGAGACACAACCCCACCTACCAGCAGGAAGCTACCTTAACACTCCCTGAGCCCACAGCCTATCTAGGACATAACGCTGGCCACCAGAGGGCACAGGGCCCAGGACCCAGTCCCCCACCCAAAATGCATTGGCAGGAGACCAGAGGACGTGGCTCTGCCCGCCAGTGAGCCAGCACTAGCCTCAGGAAGAATATCACACACCAGTGGGCAGGAACCAGACACCCTGGGCCCTAGCCCCACCCACCAACAAGTGAACACCAACCCCAAGACCACCATAGCCCTGCAGCCTGGCATGGCAGGACCCATCTCACACCAGCAGGTCAGCACCCACATGAGGGCTCCCCAGGCTGCAGCCCCACTCACCATCAGGTCAACCCAGCTCTAAGACAACTTGGCTCCCTCATCCAGCTGCCCCAGGATCCAACCCTACTCATTAGTGGGCCAGCAGCAGCATTGAGACACCCCAAAACCCACAGTCAGCCATGTCAGGAACCAGCCCCAACCATTAGCAGGACGACACTAGATCCAGGAACACTGGCCTTGCACCTACATACTTCAGAACCCAGTTCTCTCTACCCATAGGGCAGCGCTAGCCTGCACCCACCCAAGACTCCACAGCCAGCCACCTTGTGACCTGGCCCTGCCAGTCATTAGCTGCACCCTCTGCACAAGGTAGGGCCTGCAACCAACTGGTCTGGGAGCCAACCATGCCTGCCAGATCACCCATAGTAGTCAGCCTGCCACAAGAGAAGGACCCATGCAGCCTGCATAGCGGGCGCCTTTAGAGCATACAGCTCTGATGACCAGAGCAGAGCAGAGTGCATATCAATGACTAGATCATCCAGACAAAAATAAAAGAATAAGGAAACAGTGGTCTTAAATGAGATATTACACCAAATGGATTTATATATATATATATATAATATTGCATCCAAAAGCTGCAGAATACACATTCTTTTCAAAGCACATGGAACATTTTGCAGGATGAATCTTATGTTAGACCAGAAAACAAGTTTCAGTAACTTTCTGAAAATAGAAGTCATATCATTCATCTTTACCAACCACAACACAATGAGACTAGAAATCAACTACAAGGAAAGGACTGCCAAAAGCATAAACAGATGTAGGCTAAACAATATTCTACTAAACAACCAATGGATCACTGAAGAAACCAAATCAAAAAATACCAGAGACAAAAAGAATTAACACAATGGTCCAAAACCTCTGGGACTTAGCAAAAGCAGTTGTAAGAGGGAGTTTTGTAATAATACACTCCTACTTCAGGAAACAAAATTCTGAAGACAACAACCTAATCTTACACCTAAGTGAACGAGGAATAGGACAAATGAAACCCAAAATTGGTAGAAGGAAAGAAATCATAAAGAGCAGAGCAGAAATAAATTAGAAATTTTTAAAAGCAATAGAAGAGATCAATGAAACTGAGCTGGTTCTTTGAAAAGATAAAATTGATAAACCTTTAGCCATACTCATTAAGAAGGAAAGTGAGAGGGCCCAAATTAATAAAACTAGAAACTAGGGACTTCCCTGGTGGTCCAGTGATCAAGAATCTGCCTGCCAATGTAGGAAACCCAGATTTAATCCCTGATCCAGAAAGATCTCACATGCTGCGGAACAGCTAAGCCTGTGCGCCGCAACTACTGAGGCTGCACTTAGAGCCTGTGAGCCCCAACTACTGAGCCCGTGTGCCTGGGGCCCATGCTCTTAAACGAGAGAGGCCGCCACAATGAGAAGACTGCGCACCGCAACAAAGAGTAGGCCCCCACTCAGCACAATTAGAGAAAGCCCGTGTGCAGTAATGAAGAACTACCCAGCGCTGCCAAAATATACAAATAAAATTTAGAAAATAAATAAAATCAAAAATTAAAAAGTTACAGATACTTCAGAAATACAAGGGATCATAAGGTTACTACGAACAATCATATGCCAATAAATTGAGCAACCTGAAAGAAATAGGCAAATTCTTAGAAAGGTACAATCTCCCAAGACTGAACCAGGAAGAAATAGATAATATGAACAAACCAATTACCATTAATAAAACTAAATTAGTCATTTAAACTATCCCAACAAGCAAAGTACAGGGCCAGAGAGCTTCACAGCTGAATTCTACAAAATGTTTAGAGAGGCATCAATATCAGTTCTTCTCAAACCATTTTGAAAAGTTGCAGAGGAAGGAACATTTCCATACTCACTCTATGAGGCCAGAATCACCCTGATACCAAAATGGGACAAAGGTCTCACACATACACACACAAATTACAGGCCAGTGTCACTGAGGAACATAGACATAAGAATCCTGAACATAATATCAGCAAGTCAAATTCAACCAAACATTAAAAGATCATAATCATAATCAAGTGGGATTTATCCCAAGGATGAAAAGATTTTTTAATATTCACAAATCAATGTGATAAACCACATTGACAAATTAAATAAAAACCATATGGCCATCTCAATAGAGGCAGAAAGACTTTTGACAAAATTCAACATCCATTTATGATAAAAACTCTCAACAAGTGGGTAGAGGGGGACGTACCTCAATGTAATAAGAAGCCATATATGTTAATCCCAGAGCTAACATTATACTCAGTGGTGAAAAGCTAAGATCCTCTAAGATCAGGAACAAGACAAGGATGTCCACTCTCCACTTTTATTCAACATAGTCCTGGAAATTCTAGTCACAGCAGAGAACAAAAAAAGGAATCAAAATTTAAAAAAAGAAGGAAAACTGTCACTGTTTGCATACATATAAAATTCTAAAGATACCACCAAAAAACTACTAGAGTTCAATGAATTTGATAGAGTTGTAGGATACAAAAGTAATGCACAGAAATCTGTCACATTTCCATACACTAACAACAAACAATCAGAAAGAAGAAAGGACACAATGGCATTTACCATCACATCAAAAAGAGTAAAATATCTAGGAATAAGTCTAAAGAGGTGAAAAGACCTCCTTGGAAAACAAAACACTGATGAAAGAAATTGAAGATGACACAAGTAGATGGAAAGATGTACTGTGTTCTTACACTGGAAGAATTAATATTGTTAAAATAACCATACTTCCCAAGGCAATCTACAGATTCAATGAAATCCCTATCAAAATACCAGTGGTGTGTTCACAAAACAAGAACAAAAGTTTTTAATTTGTACAGAAACACAAAAGACTGAATAGCCAAAGCAATTCTGAAAAAGAACAGAGCTGGAGGGAGATATCATGGTCCCTGACTTCAGATTATAGTACAAAATTGCAGTAATCAAAACAGATACAGAACAATGGAACAGAATAGAAAGTCCAGAAATAAATCCATGCACTTATGGTCAATCTATGACAAAGGAGGCAAAAGTTTACAATGGAGAAAAGACAGTTTCTTCAATAAGTGGTGCTAGGAAAACTGAGTGAATTAGAACATTTTCTCACACCATATACAAAGCTAAACTCAATATGAATTAAAGACCTAAATGTAATACCAGAAACCATAAAACCTCTAGGAGAAAATATAGGCAGAACACTCTTTGGATAAATCATAGCAACATTTTTTTAGATTTGTCTGCTAAGGTAAAGGAAACAGAAGCAAAACAAGCAAGTAGGACCTAATTAAATTTAAAAGATTTTGCATAGCAGACCAAACAACCTGACTAACAAATGAGCAGAAGACCTGAACAGACATTTTTGCAAAGAAGACATACAGATGACCAACAGGCACATAAAAAAAATGCTCAACATCTCTAATCAGAGATACGTAAACCAAAACCAAATGATACATCACCTTGCATCTGTCAGAATGGCTATTAAATTGATCACAAATAAGAAATATTGGCAAGGATGTGTAGAAAAAGAATCTTTGTACAATGCCGGTTGGAATGTAAATTGGTGCAGCCAAGAAAATTTGTCAACAATTTCCAATCAATCGAGTGGTACTTACAAACCACTGGCTATCCATTTCACATATGTTTCAATTCGTCCCTCCCTCTCTTTCCCCCACTATCTCCACAAATCTATCCTCTATGTGCATTGCCAGTTTTAAATGCAAATTATAAGAGCTTTTCTCTTGTGTGCAGAATCAACAAAATTACAGTTTGATTTTAGTTGTGACATAGAGCAATTGCTTCACATTTGTTGCATGATAATCGATTGATTATCTTGTTTAACCCTCATAAAAACAAATATCCTGAGGTGGTTCTTCTGCTTGTCCCGCAGTCCAGCATTCAGTCACAGATAAGTATTGAACATTACTCTGTGTAGCCAGGCACTCTCCTTTTTCTCATTTTTCCACTCACCTTGCCCTTTGGAGCATAAATGAGGAGTGGCAATGATCATCATCAATATCAAAGTGCAGAGAATTTACTGTCCTATTTACTACCCCGTTCCTCTGAAACCAATACCCATTAGTTACTAGGCATTTATCCTATGTAACTGGCAAGTTTATCTTAATATTCCACTCACCTTGGTGTGACCTGCAAAGCTCATTGAAATTTATTTTATTAGAACTTGTTCATTAGCTAAAAGAATTAAACACACTAGCCTGAGCAATATATTAAAAAAATTCAAAATGTTTTAAAATATTTGAGAGGACTGGGCCCAGGATCAGGGCAGGACCCTCAAAGGTTCAGGCCAACAGCTATTCACCTAAGAGAAGAAAATATGTCAACAATTTCAAACCAATAGAGTGGTACTCACATTTACAGCCTGGCAAGAGGGCAAGGTCCTGCTGCCATGCAATGGTGAGTCCCTTTTCTTTTCCTTGGATGATGCAAAACCAAGATGGAGTCACCTTGCTTAGACCTCTCCAAAGGGTTGTACCTCAGAACCTCGGTGACTCAAGTGGAAGTCCACGTGAACTCTTGACTTCTGATAAGTGAGCAGCAGGATGCTACTGAGAGGCTTCAGGGACTGAAAAGGAGGGATAGAGGAAAACAGAGACCAGAGAGGTACGAAGAGAAATTTTGCTGTCTGCCGTCTCTCAGGAGCTGTGGTTCGCCCATGCTGAGTTTTAAGCACACAGTTCATGAGGAGCAGCTGTGGGGTGGCAGGAAGAGCTGTGAGCCTGTGATAAGGAAGACCTGTGCTCACATGTGAGGATAATCCTGGACTCACCTACTCATTTAACTAGCGGAACTTGTGCGTGTGTGCTCGGTCACTTAGTCGTGTCCGATTCTTCGCCACCCCATGGATTGTGGCCGCCCAGGCTCCTCTGTGCATGGGATTTCCCAGGGAAGAACACTGGAATGGGTTTCCATTTCCTTCTCCAGGGGATCTTCCCAACCTAGGGATTGAACCCGGGTATACTGCATTCCAGGCAGATTCTTTACTGTCTGAGCCACCAGGGAAGCCCAACTAGCTTAACTCACTTGCTTACATTTTCTGAGTCTCCCATCTTTTCTTTAAATGCACAGGACAACGTTCTCATCAGAGGACTCTTCACTGCAGTAAAGTTCATAAACTGCATGCAAGTACTGTTACCTCCTCAGTGGGACATAAACTTTGCTTTCCTTTTTAGTCAAAACAACAGGTTTATAACAAACCCGTTATTCATTTTCTCCGCCCAAACCCTGTGTCTTCCATATATTTATGAAACCAACTGGGTAACCAGTTAAGTCTATTACTTTGCAACAAAGTAAAACAAATAGCTTTATCTATAAGGCTATCAAAATGTTGTCATTTTTCATCTCATTCTTTAGTCCACTGAACTGCACACACACTATCCAGTGCAAACTCTAGTTAATTTTCTGAATGTATTCTGCATTTGATTCATGACATACGTGTGTCATACTAGCTGAATTTGGTTTGACTTTGCAGTCCTCAAAAACTTTGTATGATCACTGGCATTTTCAAAGGAAGAATACTAAAATATTATAATAACATGGAAAGATAGCCTCTGCAGAAACTGTAACATGGTGATTCAATAACTGGCTCTGACAGATCTGACTTAGGGTTAAATCTCAACTTCATTACTTAATAACTTTGTGATCTTTTTACAAATTATTTAACTTCTCTGTGCCTCAGTGTCCTCACCAATAAAGTGAAATTTTAAAAAGTACATGCAATTAACATTTATTGAGCACCTTACATCCAATAAATATTTTTTGAATCTATATGCAAAATGGGTGTGGACATCAAGAGAATCTAAATATACTAAGAGGAAATGTAAAGCATTAACTGAATCAGTGAATAATTAGATCTACTTTCAACCTGCCCTGGAAATAAATCCAACATGTCTGATATGTGTCTTTCTTTCCCCCTACAAAGCCAAGTCAAAATTAATTGGGACCAGAAAATGCCCTATGTGTAAAGGGATTAAACCTTAGAGATCACTGTAACAAAGAACACAAATATTTTGAAGAAATACCCATCAAATTCTTCTATACCCACTGGACTGCCCTATTTTCCACTGTCCTCTTCCTGGTCACGGGCTCTGTCAAGTGTCACACATTTCTGAGCATGAGAAATACAGCATATGCTCTGGCTTCATCATCTTCTCACTCTCTCTTTTCTCCCTCTTTCCCTCTCACCATCCTCCTGTTCCTTCTCTCTTTCCATCATCTTCGGGGCCATTGTTATCGTCACTAATATTTTTTAAGTACTCAAGCCATGCCAGGCACAGTCCAGGTGCTTTATATGCAACATCTCAATACCCATCACTTTGTCACAAACACTTTATTCTTGAGAATGTCAACAAAGAAAATAAACTTACCTGTATTTCTACTGTAATTAGAAGGTAAATCTTAAGGACCTCCCTGATGGTCCAGTGGTTAAGACTTCACCTTCTGGAACCTTCTACACTTTTGGTGGGAATTTAAATTGGTAGTCACTATGGAGAACAGTATGGAGGAGAACTAAAAACAGAGCTACTGTATGACCTTGTAATCCCATTCCTGGGCATATATCCAGAGAAAAACATGATCCGAAAGGATACATGCACCTCAATGTTCACTGCGGCACTGTTTACAACAACCAAAATATGGAAGTGAACTAAATGTTCATCCACAGAGGAATAGATAAAGAAGTTGTGGTATATCTATACAATGGAACATTATTCAGCCATTAAAAAGAAAGAAATAATACCATTTGCAGCATCATGCATGGACCTAGAGGTTGCCACAAAGTAGATTTTTCAGCATTATAAAAAATATAATTTTGTTAATTAAAAAACAGTAGCTCAATGAACAATGGCTTCTTTTATTTTAAAAAGCTGGGGAAAATATCATGGTTTTGTAACTTTTTCCTTTTAACTTTCAATTTTACTGACAAGCACTAAACTGAACCTGTTAGCTTTTTTTAAGATGAAATGCTTATTGCTTATCTTCCATTGAATCAAGGGGCCTTTTCATCATTGTAAAGGCAGAATTAAAAGAAAAGTTTTAAAATCCTCTATTTCAAGCAAATATTAGCCAACAACAACAATGAAAAATGCCAGTCATTTTCCTTCTTCTCTTTCATTGCTGGTACTTAACCTCCTACTCTTCTATCTCATTTATTTAGTGGAACATTTTTCCTATTCTGTACCTTAAGTAGTGTAAGATTTCCTATGCCTTTCCTAAAGAGATTACATTTCCCCAAAAGAATATATTATCCTGCTTTCCCCCAAAGTATATATTATCCTACTTGCCCCAAAAGCTTATGTTCTTGTCTAAAACTCATCTCTATACCCTCAGCCCTAGTCCCACTTCTTGATGGCTTTCAACTTGAGATTTCTTCAGATCTACAGCCAGGTCTGGGCTTAGCCAACTTGACTCAAATTTTATAACACGTCCAAAATCGCCTGGAGCAATACTGGTGCCAGGAATGAAATCCAGGTATTATTAATTTTAAATTCCATATCCCTTTTCATTTAAGAACTCCTCTTCCTCTCCCTTTACCCCTGTTTCCAAACTAAGTCAGCTTTCAAGACAGGGCTCATTCTAGCACCACAAAGTCTTGTTTATCCTAGAAACTTGGCCAGCAGATTCAAATTCTGAACAGTATGCCCTACTTTAAGAGGGGAGGTGATGGGGAGAGAAAATAGCTTTTCCAGAAGCACGTTGCTAACATTTTTACCAATCTACTTTTAAGATTTGGAATGATTTCTTCCTTCCTTAGTTTCCAAGAAATCTTGGTTGAAGGCCATTGTTGCTTCATGACTTCCAAAAGCAGCCCAGGCCTATGTAAATATGTTGTTTCTTACTAAAAGCCTTCATCCCAAGTATCTCCTGCCTTGGTCCAACCATCAATAGTTTATATTATGTATGAAGGAAATTGTGATCAGATACTTGTTGTACTGTAATAACTGAAAATACAAGTCAGTTCTGAAAAGATTGATGACTTCCTTCTTGGCATTCTGCTTGTGATTATAGTTGATATTGCCAAGTAAACATTGGATCCCAGTGTTTGGCAGGGGTCCCTAATTGTAAACTCGCTCCAGATGTGACTGTAATAATCAGGGTGATTTAATAACAAAAAGTACAAATAGCATGACTTTCCCATTTCCCTGTAACTATTTTGCTTAATATAAATAAATATTTGGAGTAAGATGAAGTTTATTCACCAAGGTACAAGTTAGGCTCTCTTCTCACATTAAACCCAAGCATTAAAGATCATCACTTAACTACCATTTCTCCCATTCTCCCATAAAATTTTTTTAAACTTTTTCCATTTAGAATTTGGATATCAAATGCCTAAATATAAATTCTGTCTGTCCTAATTATAGCTACTATATTCACAGCAACTATATTCTTCATATAATCACCTGTATATGTATGGTTGAGTTTCTTTGCTGTCCACCTGAAACCATCACAACACTGTTCATCAGCTACGTGCTGTGCTTAGTCGCTCAGTCATGTCCGACTCTTTGCGACCTCATAGACTGAAGCCTGCCAGGCTCCTCTGTCCATTGGGATTCTCTAGGCAAGAATACTGGAGTGGGTTGCCATGTCCTCCTCCAGGGGATCTTCCCATCCCGGGTCTCCTGCATTTCAGGCAGATTCTTTATAGCTCAGCTACCTGGAAAGCCAATTCATCAGCTATACTCCAATACAAAATAAGAAGTTTAATAAATAAAAAATTAAGATGCAGGAAATACATGTAAAGAAAAATTACCATGCTATTAATTCTAATTCTCTAATAAAAGGCCCTTTCATGGGGTTGCAAACTGATATTCTTAGTCCATATTTCTTTGGGAGACATTTTCTCTAGGTTATTTTCCTTTTTGAGTTCCCCAAATAAAGAAAACTAAGGAAATTATTGCCTTATAATAGTCTCTATTCTATCATGAAAAAACTGCTAAGAAGCCATATCTGGAGATCCCAGTTCGATTTCTGGGTTGGGAAGATCCACTAGAGAAGGGATAGGCTATCCACTCCAGTATTTTTTGGCTTCCCTTGTAGCTCCTGGTAAAGAACTCACCTGCAATGCAGGAGACCTGGGTTTGATCTCTGGGTTGGGAAGATCTCCTGGAGAAGGCAAAGACTATCCACTCCAATATTCTGGCCTGGAGAATTCCATGGACTGTATAGTTCATGGGGTCGCAAAGAGTCAGATACAACTGACAGACTTTCACTTTCATTTTCTCTCTCTTTGTTTTTCTGTGCTGCCCACCTTGGAATATCTTCCAATTTGCTTTCCAGCTCATCAGCTTTCTCTTCATCTATATCTGATTGATATTTAACCTATATATTTCAGGTTTTAGTTTGACCGTATTTGTCATTTTTAGAGGTTATGTTTATTTTTCAAATCTGCCTCTTCTTTTTTGAAAAATAACTTGATATTTTCTTAAGATCTCCAGTCTTTTGAGTTTTCAATTATTTTTACAATACCTGTTTTTTTAAGACATATTTTTAGTTAAGTCATATTTTGTTAAAATAATAGTATGGAGTTCTTGGGCTTTCCTCCCCCTGTTGCAGTGCCTGCTGCTTCTTGCTGATGACAGATGATTTCTAGGGCCACCCGGAAATCACAACACGCAGCTCCAGGAGCTTCGTTCTCATCATCGCACGCATGCCCCTGCTGTGTGCAACGCACAACCTGACCGGCATCTGCAGTAGACCTAATGGCCTCTGCCCACATGAGTTTGAGTAGGCTCCAGGAGTTGATGACGGACAGGGAAGCCTGGTGTGCTGCAGTCCATGGGGTCGCAAAGAGTTGGACTTGACTGAGTGACTGAACTGAGAACTGATTGGTAAATTATCTTTAGGAGGGATAGTTTTTTCTTGTGGGAACCCCATAGAAATTGCTTTCTGGTTTTACATTTCTGCCAAGCATTCTAAGAATATTATGAGGAATCCATTTTTACATTATTTCTCACCTTGCAGGGTTTCTGGATCACTCAGGTAGTATCAGTTCAACCCTCAAATCTGTACAAACTGAAAGTTTCAGTTCCTCAGAGGTCTTCTCTTCTCAGGAAACAAACTCAAGCTTCCTTTCATTTCCTTGAGATGGCGAATTTCTTTTTCTTTTGTCATTCTTTCAGCGTTAAACAATACACTTTTGTTGTTTAAGCCACACAGTCTGTGGTACTTTTGTTATGGCAGTCTTTGTAAATTAATATGTTATTATTAGTCCAAGATGGAAAACAACCCAAGTATCTGCTGCTGCTAAGTCGCTTCAGTCGTGTCTGACTCTGTGCGACCCCATAGATGGCAGCCCACCAGGCTCCGCCATCCCTGGATTCTCCAGGCAAGAACACAGGAGTGGGTTGCCATTTCCTTCTCCAGTGCATGAAAGTGAAAAGTGAAAGTGAAGTCGCTCAGTTGTGTCTGACTCTTCGCTATCCCAAGGACTGCAGCCTACCAGGCTCCTCCGTCCATGGGATTTTCCAGGCAAGAGTACTGGAGTGGGGTGCCATTGCCTTCTCCAACCCAAGAGTCTACCAGGTGGTAAAAGGATAAACATATAATGGTGCATCTGTACTGTGGGATATTACTCAATAATAAAAAGGAATGAACTTCTGATACATGAAGCAACATGGATGATCTCAAGAGCATTCACGCCAATTGACTTGCTAAAACTCACACATATAAAAAGGGTAAATTTTTTGTGTATAAATTATACTTCAACAGGCTGGCTTTTATTTTTTTAAGTCTAGAATATTTTTAGAATTGAGGAATACTTGATTAACAATATTATATAAGTTTCAGGTGTACAACATAGTGATTCACATTCAATAGCCTGGCTTTTAAAAGTTAAATTATATTGCAAAAGAATACAAAAATGAAAACCAAAGTATCATATAATCTCATCACCTAAATATAATCACTATGAACATTTTGGTATATGTCTAGCTTTTATTTATAAAACATAGGTTTATAAACTTAGCATCACATTATATATACAATGTTATAATTCAATTTTCATATGATAAAACATTGTAAATATTAATATTCTTCTGAAACTTTATTCCTGACTGTTCTACTTTATGGTATATGATTTTTTCAATCAACCCCCTAGTTGAAAATTAAGATGCAGACATAGAGAATGGACTTGTGAACACTGTGAGGGAAGGAGAAGGTGGGACAAATTGAGAGATGAGAATATTGAGCAAATTGAGAATGTCTGCACTGCCATGTGTAAAATAGATAGCTAGCGGGAAGCTGCTTACAACACAGGGAGCTCAGCCTGGCACTCTGTGACAACCTAAAGGGGGGCTGGGGGAGGTGGGAAGGAGGCTCAAGAAGGAAGGGATGCATATACTTATGGCTCATTTGCATTGTTGTGCGGCAGAAACCAACACAACATTGTAAAGTAATTATCCTCCAATAAAAAATTTTAAAAAGAAAATTAAGGAATTCCCCCCAGTGTTTTGCCATTATAAACAATCCTTCAATCAATATCTTTAAACCTTAGTTATTACACACATTTGTAAAAAGAGAATAATAATGATGTCTATTAAGCAACAATGATAAATGTATCATATACTATATTGATGAGAGACTGAGGAGAATAGTGGAAATTAGGTGCTGAGAGACCAGGCCACCTAAGTTTGTGCCCCAGCTTGAGTGATAAGCATGCATGCTAGCTTTCCCATCTGTACAGAATACTATATGGCCCACACTATTGGTTGGTTAACCAGACATTCTTGTCAAAATGCTTCACTCTTGCTCACCTTCACTAGAGATGAGCTGGAAAAGCTAAATAATTGATTTCCCACTCTCCTTTGCAGCTAGGGCTTCCCTAGTAGCTCAGTTGGTAAAGAATCCACCTGCAATGCTGGACACCCACTCTGGGTTGGGAATATCCCCTGGAGAAGGGATAGGCTACCCTCTCCAGTAATCTGGCCTAGAGAATTCCTTTGACTATACAGTCCATGGGGTCACAAAGAGTCAGACACGACTGAGCAATTTTCACTTTCACTTTGCAGCTAGGACGGCTGAGTGACACAGTTCTGGCCAATGAAAGGCCAGTGGGAAAGTTTATGCTTTTCTGACGAAAGCAAAGATGCCCTTGGTACCTGCTCCTTCCCTTCCTCCTTCTTCCAGGCTTGAACTACTATGTGATGCCTGGAACAGCTGTCACATTGTGAGGGTGAGAGGCCAACATTTTTTTCAGGCTGGTGAAGTGGGAGGTAGAAGAAACATGGATTCTTAATGACACTGTTGGGCTCCACACCAGTTCCAGAATGCCACTTCCCAGATTCTTGTTAAATGAGCAAAACAAGCTCCATCTATTCAAGCCAAGTTCCCTGTTATTTGTAGATGAAAGTATTCTTAACTGATAGGTCAGTTGTTGTGAAGGCCAAATGAGGTATATATGGGATTGTGCTTTGGAAAGTGGGAACCAATATAAACATTTCAGATATTAGTTGCTGGTCAATTAAATATAAAATTAATAGCATGCAGGCTGTTTTACTCGGGATCCTTTTTCTTTCCCTAAGCTTCTCACTCATCAAAAGTTTATATTACTTTTCTTACACTCTTTCAACATTTTTTCAGTTATTTAGTACGTATTGATTATTCCCAGAACCTTTTTATGATTAAACTGAAATATACTGTGCATTGCAATTTTTAGAAAATAAATAAAATCAGTTGCCTTATTGAGTGACATGAGTGTTATAAACAGTACCATACCTGTGTCATTGAAAGTAGATTATGAATTCCATCTACAGATGAAGATAAAGAAGATGTGGCATATATAAACAATGGAATACTACTCAACCATAGAAGAGAATGAAATAATGTCATTTGCAGCAACCTAGATGGATGGATGTAGAGATTTTCATACTAAGTGAAGTAAGTCAGAAAGAGAAAGACAAATATCTTAGAATCACTTATATGTGGAATCTAAAATATGACACAAATGAACTTATCTATGAAACAGGAAAAGACTTAGGGGCATAGAGAACAGACTGATTGCCAGAGGTGAGAGGAGGAGGGGTAGAGTGGGAATTTGGGATTAGCAGAAGCAAACTATTATATATAGAATGGATAAGCAACAAGGTTCTACTGGATAGCACAGCAAACTCTATTCAATACCCTGTGATAAACCACATAGAAAGAATATTAAAGGAATATATATCTATATATAACTGAATCACTTTGCTATATAGAAAAAATTAACACAACATTGTTATCTCAATAAAATAAATTTCAAATAAAGAATTCCACTGTCAAAAGCAAAGATACAATTGCCAGGAGCATCTCAATTCCAACAGTTGAGTCAAACCTTCTTAAGAGGGTAGTGCAGCCAAACTATCCTAAACTATTGCTCCAAGAATGTCAGTTCCTGAGCTAGGAATTCTCATTCCCCTTCCCTGGATGGGAAGTGTTGGAAACAAATACTGATAATGAAGTGAGGATATAGAACCCCACATTTATCATCATTCATGACAGTGTGTTTAAAGAGAAGAGATGAAGGCTTGGAACAAGTCACTAGCCACAGAGGCTCAATTTTCTTATTTTAATATGAGGATTGGGATGGAGGTATTTATCTACCTACCCTGAGGGGTATCATTAAGTGTCAAAGTAATGTAAGTAATGTCTTGGCATTTACTGGGTGCTTCTTAAACAGAAGCTTGGCTGTGGTACCAGGGAAAGTATCTACCTCTGCATTCCTGAGCCTCGTGAATTAGATCCCCTCTGTTTAAATCACCATCATTGGGTGATCTTGGACAAAGCCTCACTCTTCTCATCTGTAAAATATCATAATAACAGTACCCACTTTATAAGTGTGTTATGAAAGATTAGTGATATAATCCTGCTAAAGTACTTAACCTGGCCCCTGGCACACGGCTGTGCTTAATAAGTGCCAGCTGTTATTATCGTCTGTACTTGCCCCTCTGTCTGTTGGCACTTTCCCGTTAGCAATATAAACACATCAAGTTTTCTTCCATCTTAAAAAAAGTCATAAACCTTAGATATTACCTCTTAATTTTTTCGCCTGTTCAGTGAAGTCTGTGTTCATACCTCCACCTTGCCCCTAGCCATACACACAGGGTGCGGTGCTCAGTTGCTCAGTAGTCTCCTTGTGACCCTACAGACTGTAGCCCACCAGGTTCCTCTGTCCCTGGGATTCTCCAGGCAAGAATACTGGAATGGGCTGCCATTTCCTCTTCCAGGGGCTCTTCCCATCTCAGGGTTTGGACCCACGTCTCCTGTGTCTCCTGCACGGGCAGGCAGATTGTTTACCACTACACCACCTGGGAAGCCCATGGCTGTAGACACAGAGCCTAGGTCAATGGCCTCTGGAGTCAATCCCACCCACCCGACCACAGCCCAGGGGCAGGGCAAGCACATGACACAGGGGATGAGCAGGAGGTTAAGAGCCAGAGGGTCATCTTTTCAAATCCCGGCTCCACAGCTTCAAATCCTGTGTCTACCTCCGGCAAATTTCTTGTCATCTCTGAACCTCAGCTTCTTCACCAATAAACTGGGGGTGAGAAGAGCTACCTTCAGGATAACATCAGTGAGGTTAAAACAGACAATGCACATAAGGTACACAGCACAATGTCTGGAACGTTGCAGAAACTCAATGCAGGTGAGATATAGTTACTACCTAAAATGTAAAGTGCATTATAACTTGCAGTCTATACCCACAGGTTGGAGCAAAGGAGGGAAAGAACCCAGCTAAGGCAGAGGAGGAACAATCAGAGGGTCATAGGAGACCCAGGGAAGGTCAGTGTTAGTGTAACAAGAGTGAAGCAATATTTCAGAAAGACTGCAGAATCAGCATCAAATGCTGCAATGATAGAAAAGATTATAAACTCTTAAAAAAAGAGAAAGCAAAGTTACATTTAACTTGGATGGCACTATGTTCTTGGTTTTAATGTTTAGTTTTGTTTTAGCAGATTTACCTTTTTATTAAGTCTTGCTGGTACTAAGAGTAAAATCATTCTGAGTTCCCTGACCATGGGCTAGCTTGATTTTGTGGAAAAGACTCCTGAGAGATTGGGAGCTTGTTTAGGAAGCTTGCTGGATATGAAATACATCCACAGATAATCTGCAAGACACAGTGTTCCCAGAAGGATGCTCAGGGGTCACTGACATAAGGTCATTTCCTAATTTTCCATACTGGATGCTTGTTCCCTTTCACAAAGGACAAAAGGCCACAAAGAAGATAGCTGTTTCTTTTGAGCTCCCTCCTCCTCTGCCAAACTTTGGATACACCCTATCAGCACTGAGCTTTTAAAGGACAAACTGTTCTCACTTAAACCCAGACTGCCTACTGTAACTGAATGTGGTACCTGCCTCTGTGGCATTCTCTCATCTCTCAGTTTTGCTGGTGGGAGATCATAGTTCCCTCTTTAAAAACAAAATAGATCGCAATAATTTCTTAATTAAAAACCCTTTGAATCATTACTGAAATCTGTTCCATGGATTTAACTGATGGGCAGGAAAGAGATTTTCTGTTCTCTGTGGACTAAAAGAATTCAGAAAGGAAACGAATGGCTGAAAATGTTCCAGTAATGAAATCCCCCTCTTTAGTACATTTAGTACACGGACGAATTATTGACTGGTAAATTTACTTAACTTCACTCAAATGAGGAATAAACCAGCCACTCAGGGAGCCTAGACCCGGGGGAAGAGTTGGGTGCACATTCCAGCTCCCTTTTGCACCAAATGTGTTTTTGTTTGAGACTCAGAAACTGACTTTATTCAAAAGTCATGTGAGGAAATTACTAAGCATCTAATAGGGTGGTTGAAAGATGATTGTATCTAGTGTGTGATCAGGGCCATTTTAGTAGGAAATGATTCTTTTCTCCTATATCATCTAGCAATGTCTCAGGAAAAGAATTCAAGAGAAACTTCCATCCTTGTGGGGTCTCCGTGCTCCACTAGAGGTACAAATGAGTAATAACCAGCGTTAAAGATCCTAATAATATGCTCTAAAGGCTTTTAGTCTAATTTGGCATATGATTTTCACAAGAACTTTCTGAAGCATTTTCAATCCGGAGAAACCGAGGCACAGTCAGTTCACCAATGCCCCAGTGACACAGGAGTGAACAGACAGTGTGGAGATGTCCAGGTCCCATCCTCCTTTTGCTATAATGTACTGACTCCTAAGGCTTCCCTGGTGGTGCAGTGGTAAAGAATCTCCCTGCCAATGCCAGAGATGCAGGAGATGCAGATTTGACCTCTGGATCAGGAAGATCCCTGGAGAAGGAAATGGCAACCCACTCCAGTATTATTGCCTGGGAAATTCCATGGACAGAAGAGCCTGGAGGAATACAATCCATGGGGTCACAAAGAGTCAGACACAACTGAGCATGCACTCACTGACTCCTGAAGAGCAGAAATATAAGGAATAATAAAAAGATTGGAAGAAGCTAAATAAAATGTTAAGTTTTAATAATCACTTAAAACCAGTTCAGGTTGATGATTAATCTTTCACTCTTAGATTAAAAGTAATACAATGGGAATATTTTAATAACATTTTAATCATTGTCTATTGAAAATATTCTGCTTTTCTGTGAAAACAAAGTTGATATTTACTAATTACCTGTCAGGAAAAATCAATGTAAACTTAAAATAGATCAGGGCTAAAATTGTTTAATTTTTATATGATTTTGATGAAGTAGAACAGGGGGGTGAGCAGTAACATAGAAGAACATGGAAGTTGCCCTAGTCAGGTGGGGGGGGGTGCTAGACTCTGTAACCCATTCATGGATTGACTAGTCAATTTCCAGTTTCCTCCTTTGTAAGATGGGGTTAATGGCACTTATCAAGATGATCATAAGGTTCAAGACAAAAATGAGCTGGTACATGTAAAAATTTGTTTATGTACAAAGGTACTATTTAGAGAGAAAAGGCAACGCTTTATCTATTTGTAAATGTTCTTAAAAGCCCACAGATTTGGTTCATTTGTTTTTATACACCAAGCTCAGTCCGATGTGTTGCTCTTGCAGCATGGGGCTCTCTGAGACTCTCATCCCCTCTCCACTGAGTACTGACAATTTATTTCATTAATAATAGCCCCAAGAATCACCTTGACTCTACCCCAAATATATCACAAGTGGATTATGCACCATTAGTAGTTTATAAACGTTTAGCATGTATAACTGAATCACTGTGTTATACACCTAAAACTAAAACAACAGTGTAAATCAACTATACTTCAATAAAATAAAAAATAAAAGTAAAACAAAAAAGAAGCATGTTTTTCTCTTTGATGTGAGCCAGGAGAATCCAGCATTTACCCTACAGAAAAATGTAAATAATAAGTAGTTTCCCCTGAAACTCATAAAAGTCTATTTTACCAATAGACTGATTGGGTACCTGATTTTTTCCCCCTCTTTGTGGGTGAGATGGAAAGTCCAAGTCATCAGGAAATTGTCTCTGTCTTCCCCTTAACCCCTAAATTTGAAATATCTGTCCCATGTCTAACACAGTGCTGGGCAAACAGAAGGTCCTAGAATATTTATTAGATGAATATCCCACCACTTTTCCTTCTGAAGTAGGAGGGAGATGGGCCCCAGCTGTTGTTTGTCAAGCTGAGTAAAATCAAAGCTCTGTTCTCATCTAGACACTCTAAGGACAAAGCTAGAGGCAGAAGCCAAGCTTTGCTGAAGTAGAGATAAGATAACCACTCCTGAGGTCAAGAAAAACTTCCCTGTCTGCACATGTGTAGGGAGGCTCCTTGGGGGTCAAAACCTCCATACTAAGTGGGGCCGTGACCCCCATCTCTCCAAGATTACTTCCATGGTAATAAATATTGCTTAAACACAGTGAGAAAGGTATTACTGAACAAGAACTGCTAGCTATCTCTTGCTAACTCTCATCTCCTTCTAAGAAAATCTTTTTTTACCAGTAGGTTTTTCTATTCTAAATAGTCCCCTCATCCCCCACTACAAAACATAACTAAATGGGTTAGATTTGAGTTTCTGTCTCAAGGGCAGAACCTCAATATGCTACTGGACAACTTCTGACTGGTATGGTTGGCTTGAGAGAAACAGATCAACCGTCAAATCTCTCAAGAACGTGGTCTGGGAAACAGAGGCTGAGTCAGAAAGCAGAGCTGAAAGGCCCTATGCTAGGAGGGGGGCTCAGGCCTGGGCTGACCGTGGGGGCCCTGGATGAAAGCTGAAGTCAGCGGGAAGATGCTGTTGAAGCAGAGAACAGAACTGACACAAGAGCAGTAGAGCTGCCATGAATGAGATCGTGCAGGTCCTGAGAAGCAGGGAGAAAGTGCACCTGATCCTGTTTCAAAAGATCAGTGACAGTTTCGGTTTAGGAGAACACACTCTACTGCACTTCCCTACCCACCACTCCTGTCGCACACATCCTTTCTTTTTCTTGGATTCTTCCTTTTTACTTTTATTTCGTAATTGAAGGATAATTGCTTTACAGAATTTGGTTGTGCACACATCCTTTTCCTTCTTTCAACCCCCCTCCCCTTCATCCTGAGGAAACTTGAATGGGAATCTGCACCTTGAAACTAAAATAGGAGAATTTCTGTGCTCAACCAAAGGACGAGTTACATCTGCAGCTTTCACACAGTCTCAGGAGGAAACTTGGTTTGCCCTCAGGGTTAGTCCAGGACTCCCCAGGAACATCACAGGCCACAGAACAGCTGTTCATGTTTCTGCTTTGGCCCACACGGTGTAGGACACATAAGCCCACTCTACAGAGTGAGCCCAGAGCAGCCATCCCATATACATGTGGGCAAATCTAGTCTTTAAGTTGCCAGTTGATAGAATGGGTGGAGGGAAAATATCTGAAGCACATTTATTAAGTTCATTCTTGAGGGCTTCCCTGCAACACCATTAAATTTAAAAAATTGGATGGAGTAGGAAGGCTGGTATCCAGGTCCTAGTCTCATCTGCCATCTCTACAATCTTGAGTGAATCAGTTAACGCACAGTTTAACTCTGATCCAGTTTCTTCATTTGTAAAATGAATAATGACTTTTGCCCAACTTACTTCAGGGTTATTGCAAGAAGTTAGATAAGATGAGAGTGTGACAGTGTCCCATCAACTCTTTGGCCCTTATTCAGATATATGTCTTTGGCTGAGCGATAAAGCATTGAACAGGGAATGTCCGCTCCAGGGAAGTGCTTGGGCTGTGTCTGCTCTTGTTTTTAGTGTCTGATGCTCCTCCTGACAGAAGCTGACCTTCAGGAAGCATGAGGGCCCATAAGGTAAGCCCATCAGGGAGGAGCTAAAAAACCAACACGACTGCCTTATGGCACTTGTCCATGTGAAAATTCCAGGAGGGCAAATAATAATGGAAAATAAACTTTCCCCTAGTTGTTAATTTCAGGAAAAAATGATGAGAACCAAGGGTTGGTGAATAAGGAAAACAGCTCAGAAAAAGACATTTCCAAACTGATAATTAAGTACCTGTTCCTTAGGAAGGGACTTCCATGGAAACTTAAAGGAAAATGAGAAAAACATAAAAAAACATGATCTGATCAGATCCCAAAGTGGATCCTTATTTAAAAAACAAAACAAAAACAGACATTGTTCCAGTGCGGAGGCATGTTAAGGAACGTAAGGCAAGTGAAGGATATACCAGCAATACCAACATTCTCCAAATGCAGGAAGCAAATAGGGATGGGGAGATTTTAATAACAGAAGGTGATTAAATATGTTCATAATATCTCCTTGTATCAGGAGACAAAAATAGTTGACTGGGTTTTAAAGGAAAGATGAAAGAGAAGAGAGTAAAACATACACTGTTCAAAAGTATCAACAACGCTGGATGTATTCAAGTCAGCGAGGGTCTGCTGGCAGGGACCCTAAATCCTTTCAAAAGTCCAGTTTTCTTAAAGAATCTCAAGAAATTCTTGAAAGAGAGCTAGTTTTAGTAATTTTAATAATTTTATTATAAATATGTGATACATAATCAATTTAGACAAGGCTAACAGTTTTGTAAAGTCAGGCTTACACGAATGGCATACCCCAGCTTCTGACTGGTTAGAAACCACTGTCCTCCCAAGCCTAGTTCTCCCCCCATGATCTATCACGGCCTTTGTGACACAAGCCTGATGCTTTTTTCAAACTGGGGTATTGTTTAGTCTTTTGAAAGGGTCTCATTATTTTCTTTCTGTACTTGCTTTCGTATATCCATATTCCACACCCACTTCAATACCCAATACCCTATAGAAGTCCTACCCGTTAATTGCTGGAAGAAAATCAGCATAACAGCCATATAATAAGGCTTTATGGGATGTTCATGGCACTAGTTGTTTAGAATCTGTAGGCTGAAAGTTGCCAACAGTTATTGCAATCATTTAACTGCAATTTGACACTATTGGACACTAGCATGACGTCTGGAGCTCTCAGAACTGCCAACAGGGCTGTCTCCACACACATTCAGCCCTCATAAAAGCCTTCCTCTGCAGGAAGGGACAAGCTCCTGGGATATACTTTGTGGCTACAGCCTTTGGAAGTCTCTCTCTCTCCCAATAGGAAGAGCATCCCCAGAGCCCAGGACCAGCCCACCTGGACAGCACTAGACCCCCCTGGACAAGCATGGATGAAAGAGAATGTGGAGGTTCGCTGGCTTAAGACTTCCCCTTCTTTTGTATTTTGGCTCAAAGGATGGTGGGAGGCAGCACCAAAGAAAATAGACAAGCTTAATCTGAAAGTGATTCTGTCTGCCTCTTCATTAGACACAATGTACTCGTGAAGAACTCAAGGCTGATCTGTAACCAGGCCACAACTGGAGGGCCTGAGCCGTTGTTTCCATGTCATCTCATTAAGTCCCATTACAATGCATCTCCCCTGTGAAGCCCTTCCATTCACGAGGGACAGGGGTGGCCCTAGGCTCCTTCAGCAGTTAGGTTACTCCACTAGCCTTGCAGTGTTACAGCCTAAGAGATCCTTGCGGGTGGGGGCTGTTTGTTACACAGCTCTGTGTAGGACACAGCCTTTAACACATAATAGGTGCTTAATAACAAGTCATTTGAATGATGAACCCCTGGGGAAACAGATGAAAACTGTTGGGTGGAGAAAGGTGCCTTGAGCTGGCCAGTCGAGACTGCTTCTCATCAGTCCCTTCCCTGGGCCTCCTTCTCATGCTAGTAAGTTATAGTTTTAGTTCACTGTGTTTTGTAGTAAGCCTCCTTAACTGTAGTGAAATAAAGGCATACCAAAAATAATCCCAATTAAGGCTATGTGTGTCCGTTTAGGGGAGAAGAGTGTGCCCCCAGCAAACACTTCCTCTCCAGCTGGGAGAGCCCTGCACATAGACTCCAGGGTGGCACCCAGAGGGTCCTGAGCAGCCCAGAAGATGGCACCACCTGTGGGTTTGCTCTGAGGGCTCTCTTGTTTTCTATTTTTGCTTGAGTGATCACCCATCCACGAATCCATTGAAATTTTATTGAGCACTTGATGCCACCCTTATGGCAGAAAGTGAAGAAGAACTAAAGAGCCTCTTGATGAATGTGAAAGAGAGTGAAAAAGATAGCTTAAAACTCAACATTCGAAAAACAAAGATCTTGGCATCTGGTCCCATCCTTTCATGGTGAACAGATGGGGAAAAAGTGGAAGCGGTGACAGATTTTATTTTCTTGGGCTCCAAAGTCACTGCCGATGATCACTGCAGCCATGAAATTAAAAGATTCTTGCTCCCTGGAAGAAAAGCTATGACAAACCTAGACAATGTATTAAAATCAGAGATGTCCCTTTGCCAACAAGGGTCTGTCTAGTTAAAGCAATGGTTTTTCCAGTAGTCATGTATGGGTGTAAAAGTTGGACTGTAAAGAAAGCTGAGCTCCAAAGAATTGACGCTTTCACACTGTGGTGCTAGAGAAGACTCTTGAGGGTCCTTTGGACTGCAAGATCAAACAAGTCAATCCTAAAGGGAATCAGTCCTGAATATTCACTGAAAGGACTGATGCTGAAGCTGAAGCTCCAATATTTTACCTGATTCAAAGAGCTGACTCACTTGAAAAGACCCTGATGCTGGGAAAGATTGAGGGCAAGAGGAGAAGGGGACAACAGAGGACGAGACAGTTAAATAGCATCAAGAACTCAATGGACGTGAATCTGAGCAAACTCTGTGACATAGTGAAGGACAGGGAAGCCTGACGTGCTTCAGTCCATGGAGTCACAAAGAGTCTGACAGGACTTGGCAACTGAACAACAATTTGCCAGACCCTGGGGACAAAATGGTAAGCCAAGCAGTCCCAGCCCTACTCTCATGAAGGTTCCAGTTTCTCCTGGAAGAACTGCAGAAGAAAACCAGTAGGCAGTCAGCTTAAACCCATGTTGTGCTTAGTCACTCAGTGGTGTCCACTCTTTGCAAACCCATGGACTGTAGCCCACCAGGCTCCTCTGTCCATGGGATTCTCCAGGCAAGAATTCTGGAGTGGGTTGCTATGCCCTCCTCCAGGAGAATCTTCCCAATCCAGGGACAGAACCCAGGTCTCCTCCATTGCAGGCAGATTCTTTACCATCTGAACCACCAGGGAAGCCCAGACTCCAGGCAACAAGAACAGAAATAAACACAACCTTGAATCGAAGCGCCTTAAGAATGCTGCTCCCTAGCGCCCCCTGCTGTCCCCATCTTGCACGAGCGGCCCCAGGCCAGCACCCTCCGCGCCTGCTCCAGCCACAAGTTTAGCCTTGAGGTTGGCTGCCCGACACACGCCTTCCTGGCTGTCTGAGCTGGAGACACCCTGGTTCCATGCTCTAGGAGCTGGAGCGCACAGTTGAACGGCGAATCTGGAGTGGACCGGGTTTCCTCAGAGAAAAAGGGGTCTACATGTCCAGAGTTCCCGGAGGTGGGGACTCCGGGAGTCGGGGCGCTGGCCGCAGAGGTTAGTGAAAGGCAGAATGGTGAAAAGGGCAGAAGGAGGCAGCAGACCAGATGTTTGCTGCTGTTCAGGGGGCTGGAAAGTTTCCTGTGTCTTCTAGTGAGTCCCTTTCTCTGCTTTTAGGAAAGTATTTCATGAAAGGATGTAGTTTTCTAAAATCAGTTGCTAAAACTCAAGGGTATGCATGGGTTCCCTTCACTGAAGGCCTTTGTTTAACGGGATTATAGGAAGCTAATTCCTCTGTGGCTCAGGGGGTAAAGAATCTGCCTGCAATGCAGGAGAAATAGGAGACACGGGTTTTGTCCCTGGGTTGGGAAGATCTCCTGGAGGAGGAAATGGCAATCCACTCCAGTATTCCGGAAAATCCCATGAATAGAGGAGTCTGGCAGGCTACAGTCCATGGGGTCACAGTGTCAGACACGACTGAAGTGACTTAGCACACATAGCAAGCTAGCTCATTTTCCTAGAGCATTGATTCCTGGAAGAAGTGTCTGGAGTCTTTCATGTATTCTGGGCAAATAGTGGGTTCTTGGGTGGACTTGGCTTATGTGAGAAGATGGAAAACCTTGGAGTCTGGAGACCTCAGTTTTCTTTCTGGTTCTGCCACTCATTAGCTGTGTGACCTTGGGCAAGTTCCTTTCCTTCTTTGGGCCTTAATTTCTCATCTGGAAGTACCCTTGTGACTCTAGTATTCCCTGAAGGTTTTGAGAGGGAGATGCTGGGAGCAAGCAGAGAGCAGAGCTCCAGTGGAGGTGATGGTAGCAGGTCAGGGGAGGCAGGATATGGGGGCCTGGTCAGTCCTTACCACATCAGGCTCCAGGGGAAGACAGGACAGTGAACCACAGTGACAGAAAAAAGGTCGATGACCCAACAGTCACATTTCTTTCCCTAAGCACAGTGACTTTTGCCAGGAATCATCAAGAACATTGAGAATGATTGCTTTTGCCTGGCATTCAAAAACTGGGTTGGCCCAAGCGAAAATGCCAGGGATTGTTAAACTCTTCACCCCTGACTGGCACCCACACAGCACAACAGTGACTGGCCTGCAGCTTAGGGGAGATAAAGCAAAAGAAAGATGAAATGTGGGTAAAAAAGAAAACTCCAAAATTCACTAAAGGGCAGTGGGAACTGACTGGTAAAGTCCCGAGAAATACGGATTGTGTGTTTCTAGATTATCCAAGGTAGAGCTCTATTGCAAAAAAGTAATCAATATAAGGGAAGTCAGAAAACCTGATTTCTAGTCCTACGTTTGAAGGACAGGGAAACCTGGTGTGCTGCAGTCCATGGGGTCGCAAAGAGTTGGGTACGACTTAGCGACTTAACATCAACAACAGTCCTGTGTTCTTCATTTACAAGCAGTGATACTGAGCAAACTGAAGGCAGTAAAATTACTTACATTTCTCTTTATCCAGAACTCTTTTTCCTGCATGAAGCTGGCAGCCCAAGAATGATCTTAGTCCTTCCAACAGAAAGAAAACATACATAAAAGTAAAGCCAAACAGATTTGAATCAGTTCTTGCTAACTATAAGGTATTAAAAAAAATCATTTTGATAATGTTTATTATCTGATTCAGGAACTGAGAATGGTATCCTTTAGTCAGCAGTAAACAGATATCTACTTGCAAATATCTCAAGTTCAAGACTAACTTTAGAACCAATCAAATAAGGATAGGCTCTTTAGAGCAAAATGTATTTTCTCAATCTTGAGGTGAGTCTGACCCAGGGCACATCTGAAATATTTATTTCACTAATAGTAAAGATGTTATCAGTATCAGACAACATCAATTGCTTCAGTGCAAAGAGTATTTTAAAAGTTACTGATGAGGCTGTTACACATGTTCTGATTTGTATATTTGATGGATTTTGTTTGTTTTATTGGTGGGGATTTTTCTCCTTAGGTTTATTAATATAAGGCAAGGATTATTAACCTAGGGTCCAGAAAGCCTGTGAATTTGAATGAAAAAAAATACATCTTTATTTTTTTTTACTACTTTTAAACTAAAATTGGACTTTAACATTTCCCTGCATCAATCCAAAATTGTATCAGCAGAATCTGTGACTTTGTCACCACCAATAGAGATCACAGACATTTTATATTTCAAATTACACTTGCTGCAGATAGCATGCAATAGGATTTACACTCAAAACTACTTTGAAATTAGACACACCCCCAGATCTTGTTTTAAATATGTTGATAAAAAGGACATGAATATTTCAATTTTTTAAAATGTTTCAGTAGTAGTATTTCAATATCATATGTTTTCTTTACAATCCTATATACATTTAAAAACATCTTCCTGAGAAGGGTTCCACAGATGTCATCAGCGAGACTGATGACATTTGCACACACACGAGTGCACACTCATAGTAAGAGAACTAGTCTAGAGGCCATCATTGACTTTGGTGCCTGAGATGCCAGACTGAAGTCAGAAAGTCCTTCCAGAGACACACCCACTCTTGTTTTATAGTGAGGGACAGGGGAAGAAATCTGCTTCCAACTGCTTTTAGACAATGGCTACTCCCCGAAACCTGGTGGCATTCTGCCCTTGTACCCTGCCCAGCTGCTTTCATCTCTGTCACTGCTATAGGGACAGAGGGGCTTGTCTTAGCTATGGATGTATCCTCATTTTCTAGGACAGGGCCTGACACGGAGCGGGTTCTTGAGAAAGTTTGCAGAGTACATGGAAATATGAACTAGAAATAAATCCTTGTTGAAACGGACAGAACAAGTAGCGGTGCGGGATGGGGTGGGCACATGTGAGGGTGTGTGGGAAACAGGCCGGGGACACAGGGGCTGTATTGGGGGTGTGGGCTGCAGAAAGTGGGGCATTCTTCTTTAAAAGAAATTCAAAACAGACTTCTGGAAGGTCATTTTCTAAGAATCTTGCTGGCAGTGTGAAAACACCCCCTGCCTGTGCGTGGCCCCACCCGGCTTCACGTGGCCACCTCACTCTCCCCCCACGCAGGGCTGGCTCCTGGCATATATAAGTCTCTGTGGAGCTGGGGCGGGAACCAGCAAGGCCACCCATCCAGACACCTCTCGGCGAGGGGAGAGTGTCTGAGGAGCCTCGCCCAGGCTCTGCACTGAGGGCCTCTGAACTCGTCGCTGCCACCACAGCCCCAAGATGCCAGCGGTCCAGCTGCTACTGCTGGCCTGCCTGGTAGGGGGTGTGGGGGCCAGGACAGCCCAGTTCCAGAAGGCCAACGACCGGAGTGGCCGATGCCAGTACACCTTCAGCGTGGCCAGCCCCAGTGAGTCCAGCTGCCCTGCGCAGGGCCAGGCCATGTCGGCCATCCAGGAGCTACAGAGAGACAGCAGCGAACAGCGCGCGACCCTGGAGTCCACCAAGGCCCGCCTCAGCTCCCTAGAGGCCCTCCTCCACCGCCTGACCTCAGGCCAGCCTGCTGGGCCCTTGGAGACCCAGCAGGGGCTGCAGAGGGAGCTGGAAGCCCTGAGGAGAGAGCGAGAACAGCTGGAAACCCAAACCCGGGAGCTGGAGTCAGCCTACAACAACCTCGTCCGTGACAAGTCGGCTCTGGAGGAGGAGAAGAGGCGGCTGCAGACGGAGAACGAGGATCTGGCCAGGAGGCTGGAAAGCAGCAGCCGGGAGGTTGCAAGCCTGAGGAGGGGCCAGTGTCCCCAGGCCCACAGCAGCTCTCAGGACGTGCCATCAGGCTCCAGGGAAGGTAAAGACGTAGGGTGAAGGTGACAGGGTTCATGGTGACCTGTTACAGGTGGCCCAGGCCTATCCTTCCTGCCCTGTGCTTTCTCCCAGAGACCACACATGTAGTGTGAGGCAGACAAATGAAGAAAGGCAAAGCAGCCACTTTCACATATTCCTAGTACATTAGCTCCTGAAAATTCTGTTAGGGTTAGTGGTTCTGGGTTCTTGTGCTCACCCATGACAGTTTCCACCGTTCACAGCAAAATGAGAAATAGGAGGACCAGATGAGAGGCCTATATATGGGATCAGTAGAAAGTTGCCAACTCTCCTTTTAGAAAACTATTCCTTTGTGAATCTTTGTTCAGAAGTTATTGATTCTTGCCTTTTGTTGTTAAAATGACCTCTGTTTATGAAATGATTATAGGTGATAGGGTTTTTTTTTTTTTTTTTTTAATGTCCTTCCTTAGCAAAATAAAGAGGAAGCAATCCTGTTGTGTGATCCCTCATTATGTTGTTTTGGAAGTTTTCCTGCTCTTTGGGTAATCTGATAGGGATTGACTTAAATCTGTAGATTGCTTTGGGTAGTATTGCCATTTTAACAGGATTCATGCTGGAAGTTTTCCTGCTCTTGATTCAGTCTGAGAACCTCTGCCTTGAAGTCACTCTGAGGTGGCTTTTGCTCCCTCAGATGCTGTTCTGTTCATCCTGCCCCTGCCAGAAGGTGAGTCCCTGAGTGTCTGGGCTGGGGGCGGGGGCACTCTTCCCAGTAGCTGGGAAGACTGTATCTTTGTCACTTTTTGTGAAATTGTGCTCCCAAATGTTTGCTGTTTAATAAGTTTTCCAGTCATGAGGATATAAACAAGCAAATCCAGTTATGGGACAACTACCCTAGAGTCTTCAAAGATATTGCTATCAAGAATGAAAAAAAGGGAGGTGGGGGATCTTGTTTTCAATTAAAGGAGACCGTAGAGATGTAGTGACCAAGCGCCGTGCATGACCCTGGAGTGGCTCCTGCATCCAGGGGCACAAAGCTGCAGAGAACAGGTTTGGGATCCTTGAAGAAATTTGAATAGAGACTGCTTGTCAGATTACTTTATTGGGTTAATGTTCAGTTTCTTGGATGAGAGATGGTAGTGTGGTTATGAATAATAGCCCTGTTCTAAGGGGATACATATTCAAGTACTTAGGGGTGAGGTGTCAGAATGCCTACAGTTTACTTTAAAATGGTCTGACCAAGATTATGAATATATAAAGAGAGAAAGGAAAAGAATACAAATTGACAAAGTCTGAACAATTGGTAAATCTAAGTGAACAGCACACAGGGGTTTATTGTATTAATACTATTCTTTCAATTTTTCTAAAGATTTGAAAATCTTCAAAATAAGGTGATGGGAAACTGTTTTCTAAAGAGGGCCTGGTGCAAGATCAGAAAACCCAAGAGTTGATGCCTGGGTATGATCTTGGGCGAATCATTTAGCCTCTACGTCTTGGTTTCTCACCTATAACATGGCAATGAAAATTCTTATGGAGAATAATGATTTTTGTGGGGTTCAAGTGAAATGACTCTAGGGTATAAAGGATTTTAAAAAATCTTATATTGCTAGAGTTGGAAGAGATTCAGTTCTAAATTTTCTTTTTTTTTAATGTATATTTATTTGGCTACTTTGGGTCTTATTTGCAGTGTGTGGGATCTTTAGTTGTGGCATATGGGATCTAGTTCCCTGACCAGGGATCGAACTCAGACACCCTGCACTGGGAGCATGGAGTCTTAGCCACTGGACCACCAAGGAAGTCTCCTAAGTTTTACAGTGAAGGAAAGTAAGATGCTAAGGGACCCCAGGTTGAACAGGTGATCAGTGATAGAGCTAAGATTTGTTGAACTTTAGTCTTTGAGCACTAATGAAAGAATCATTATTAATATAAATGTTAATGAGGCATTATGTATTTCATACTGTTTACTGAATGAGCAAAAACAGTTTATGTGTGTTTATGAAAATAGAGGCAACTTTTTTATTCTTATGGTCATTTAACAAGTCTTTGGGAATTTATTTGATGTGTTCTCTGATTTTTGAATTCCCTGATGGCTCAGACTGTAAAGCATCTGCCTACAGTACAGGAGACCTGGGTTCGATCCCTGGGTTGGGAAGATCCCCTGGAGAAGGAAATGGAAACCCACTCCAGAACTCTTGCCTGGAAAATCCCATGGATGGAGAAGTCTGGTAGGCTACAGTCCACGGGGCTCTACTTTTGAAATAAAGACAACAGCCTATTAGAGTGAAGTCCAGACTTGGAAGCTCTTTTCTAGCAGTGGGATTTTCGTGAGCAGGAAATTACATTAGTACAAGAATGTAGAGCTGGAAAGGGGTCCTCAAGAGCCTCTGGCATCTCTGGCTCATTTGGGCAGATGTGGAAACTGAGGCCCACAGAGGTCACGCAGTGGTCCCCAGTCGCCAGCCCTCTGGAGACAGAGCTGGGACTAGAATTCAGTCCCACCTCGAGGTTGAGTGGCTCCTAGGACCCTGATGGGACCTCTAGTTTGTAGAACATGAAGATGAAAGACAAAAGGGTTACATTTAAGTGACAGGGAAAGGAATGCTTGGGACAAAAGATGTGCTTCAAGGTCCTAGATTTGAGAGTAAAGAGGTGTTTTGGGGTGTTGGGTGTGGGTGTATCATATGCAGGGGAGGCAATACCTGGGGAATAGAGGGTGAGGGGTGAGGGCTTACTGAGTGAGCAGAGGAAAGGCCTAAGAGGGTAGACTTTTTGTTATTCCACCTATAATTCAAATTGTCACCACCACTTTATTGGGTAATTGTTACATAGGGAAAAAAGTCTCCATAGAATCACGGAAGGCAACTGCTTTTGCATGTGTGTGTGTAAGTTGAAATAATATACACATATAAAATGTTGTAGTAATAGTTTTGTAGTGAGATGTCTGGAGGGACTTCCCAAGTGGTCTAGTAGTTGAGACTCCCTGCTTCCTACCACAGGGAGCATGGGTTCGATCCCTGGTCAGGGAATTCGATCCCACATGCCTCACAGCCCAGCCCAAAAGTTAAAAAAGGAATGTCCAGAAATCTTTTAAATAAACCCTAAGTAGAAAACACAGATTACCAGAGATAAGTTAGAATTGCTTGAGAGTCACAAGAGAAGCCTTACTTCCCCCTGCATTTCTCCTCGGCTTTGGACTGGTCGTCTCAGAGAACAGAGTCCAGCATGTGGGCTTGTGGCAGTGTGTGTATGACCACATCCTGGGAGGAGAATCGGGGGTGGGAGGAATGTGACAGGGAAGGAAGGAGAACCAACAAAGGGGTGGCCATGAGGGGCACTCTCCAGCGGGTCCCCACTGGAGTGAAGGCCTGAGCCCACAAGACTTCTGAGGAGCAGAATGCAGCAGAGGAAGGGAGCACTCCTTCCTGGATCCCGCGCTCTGTTGGCCAAGGATCATCCCATGGGATGTATTGCATTTCCCTGATCCACAAATGGGGGTAACAGGCTGGTTCTTGCAGAGGCAGACACAGCAATGACTGGGGGAAGAGGGACAAGATAAACAGAAGGGGCACCAGAGCTGCTCAACACAAGTGCCACAGATTTCACTTCCTCTCCTGGAGGATGAGGCGGTGGTGATGGTTTAGTTGCTAAGTCGCCTCCAACTCTTTGCAACCCCATGGACTGTAGCCAGTCAGGCTTCTCTGTCCATGGAATTCTCCAGGCAAGAATACTGGAGTGGGTTGCCATGCCTCCTCCAGGGAATCTTCCCAACCCAGGGATCAAACCCGGGTCTCCCATACTGCAGGATGCAGAGAATGACCACCAGTTGGAGGTAAAGTGGAAAACACACACCAAGGTGTTTGGCACACAGTGACCAGCCAGGGAATGGACTCTTAACTATGAAGGGCTTCTTTTGCTTGAGTTCCACTGTGGTTTAAAAATGTCATTTATAGATCAAAATGTCAACACGTACGTATCGTTTCTGTAATTCCCATTGATTCCAGAGATAGTAGGTCTTGGAGCAGCACTCAGGAGAGTAGTCTGCTACCAAATCTTCAGTTTCCTAGAGTATTCATGACAACCTGTGACTTCGTCAGCACCCTTCTTTTTCTTCATCTTCTTCATGCATATAATACTGACCTAACTTTTTAGGCAGATAGAAAATAGCTACAATAATCATTATAATGTCATTTGCATATATACATATACATGTTATGCAACCATATATCCCTTATATATATATTGCCTGTGTGTGTGTGTGTGTGTGTGTACATGGTATGCAAGCAAGTTAATCAATTAATTCAGGTTAAGCTCTCTAGCATGTGTCTATAAAGCAGCAGTGGGGGAGATAGGACAGAGCTTGAAGAAAATATTTCCAAAATTTTGTAATGGATATGAAATTTTAAACCACAAAAAGACTGGATTTTCATAGAAACAACCCCCTAAAATTTTTTAGCTGTCTGATACAATATAGTTCTTAATCTTTTCATAACCTCTTTTTGTTTCCCTCCACACACATTCAGAATGAAATTTGAGTGATTCTGAAACATTCCAGAGAAACTTTAGCTTTTTGTTACATTTTTTATTGAGGATCATTTCATTTTCCGTTTGAGCTAAGACTTCTGAGGCTCAGAGAGTTTGAGGAACTTGTCCAAAGTCACACAGCTGGTACATGGCTGGACTGAATTAGGAAAGTATGACTTCTGGCCCAGCCAGGCCCCTTCACACAACAGCTTCCCTGCCCTTTGGGCTCTGTATCCTCTCCCACAGGCTTCAGTTCTCATGCCCAGCTCTGCTCTGGGAATCTGACAGTTGCCAGGTGCTCCTGGCTGACATAGCCACGCAGCAGCCAGCAAGCTTGCAAGCCAGCCATCCCACCTGCCAAGTGAGAACTGGCCTTGCAGTCATTCTGGAAGCCATTCCCTGACATTATGTTTTATTGTGATTCTTGTTTACTCCAAAGAAAGCCATGAGGCGTGGTTCCTGCAAAAAGTGATTAAAGGGGTTGGATGCCGTTAAGAGGGAGGCAGGGAGAAAGGCCCCTGGTCAGAGCCCCGAGGGCCTTGGTGGGACCAGGAAAAGAGCTGGGAACCAGTCAGTCACTTGTAGGGGGAGAAGAGTTGATGGCAAGATAACTCTTTGGGTGCACCGCCTGGGAGCTGTGTGTGTGTGAGTCACCCGCTGGAATCTGAGTCAGCTCCAGGAGTGGGTCACCACCTGCCCCAAAGAGGTAGGCAGCATCTTCCAGGCTCTTGTAGAGCTTCTGGTAGCAGTCTGGGTTCAACATGGAGTCAGAAACCACATAGCAGACTAAGTCAGGGATGCTTCACATAAAGAATAGCTCATGAAAGAGGAGCAACTATGAGATAAAGTAAACTCTGCACGGCACCCTGGGTCTGAGTGAGGGGAACCAGAGGGAGCACAGACTTGGAACGGTCCTGGCTTCATGGAGGAAGGCGGGTTTCAACCCATGAGACAGCAGAGAGGCTGGCTGGTTAGGCTGAGCTAGAGCTGGAATGGCCACCTCTTCAGTCTGAGCCAGGATGCAGGAGCCCCTGCAGGACGTGCGTAGGGGCTTGCAGAGGTCCACAGAGTAGGGGGGGGGGTCCCTGTGCAGGGACTTGGGGTGCCATGTAGCAAGGGCTGTGGAAAGGTTATGGCCAATCTGAGGTGGCAAGGTCACAGAGGAACCAGGTCCTGGGCTTGTGCCTGGGCAGGGCTCCGCCAGGTGTCCTCACACTGGTGCCCACCAGCCCAGCCCCTGCAGGAGACCCACTTACCTCCCCTGCAGTGTCCCTCCAGCAGCCTCTACTGAGAAAGCTTAGCATCGTGCTCACTTTAGAAGAGAAATGCCTTGTGTTTTAGAGAGCATCTATGAAAGGTTGCATCATCTCTGCATTCAGCACTGACAGGCAACCCATTTGTAACTGACACACAACCCCACCCTAGGGTGGAAAGGTTCACAGTTGCCATAACCATGACAGTTCAAGTCCCAGTCCCACCACTTACCAGCTGTGTGACCTTGGGCAAGTAACTTAACCTCTCCGAGCCTGTTTCCTCTGGTGCAAAGTGAGGATCCTAACGTTCCCTTTTAGGACAGCTACGTGGAATAGCAGAGCCTAGCATGGTACCTGGCTCATAGGAGGCCCTGAGTAAGTGGCCATAGTTACATTAGGTGCAGACTGACGTTCTCAAGCCTTATTCTATTTCTGTAAAACTTGTGAAGGCAATAGATTACATAAATAATTTATATAAAACTGCTTTGAAATGTGGAAAGAGCTATAAATACCTCTTAATCATCTCTTTTCACAAATAAACTTTTTCAGTATTTCAGTGCCAGTACTTTAGCTGTCTTCAAGAAAGTTACCTGGGAACATGCCTGTAATTTTGGGTTCCTCCTCCTTCATATTTCTTTATTCCCTGTGGCTAAAGATGGGATTTTTCTTTTTTATTTCTCTGTCTTTTTTGGCTGAACTACACAGCTTGTGGGATCTTAGTTCCTTGTCCAGGGATTGAACCTGAGTCCCCCTGCATTGAAAGCACAGAGTCTTAACTACTGGACCAACAGGGAAGCTCCCCATTTTTCTTAACTTTCTTCTTACTGACTGGCAGGTATATGCCTCTACTTTTCTCACCATACATCTTTTTTTTTTTTTCGGTAAAATTTCTCACTGAATTATATGTCCATCCTAGTTACATTCACAGAGTGAAATAATTTGTATCAGATGCAAAGAGGAAGGAGCTGGGTGCAGGGGAGGGTCGGCTCACAGTGATCCTCGATGGATGTCAACTGTGAGTCATGGAGTGGAAAAGCAGGGAGCTAGGAAGGGGCGAGGGAACTCTCTAGTTTTGCACAGATGCCACTGCGATGATATTTCTTACTCACCTGAAACCTCACCTCCACAGCTCTGCAGACAGGGAGGAGAATCAGGGAACCAAATTAATGTCCCCAGACTCTCCAGGAACCATTTGGATCAAATGTTTCTGATTCCCAAAACGAACCCATGTTACTTTTTGGCCAAGAGGACTTGCCAGATTGTGAACTCCTCTGGGAATTCTGAAGGGAATCAGGGAACCAACTGTATCTTATTCACCCTTTTTCTCCACATCTAGCCTCGCAGGGGCTGGGCTGGTGGGCACCAGTGTGAGGACACCTGGCGGAGTCAGGTGTGCCATCCTCACACCTGGGGATGTTCCTAGACTGTACTGCCTGAGCAGTTAAAAGCTCTAAGTCAAAATGTGCAACCAACTGAGGTCATCCTGGTTATGCACCCAAACTCCAGGGGTAACTGTGAGTACCCCTAGGTGTGTGGAAGTTCTGCAGCCTGGGCAATCTGTTGAGCCATCCCATCAGCCAGCCCCTGGGTGCATAACCAGGATGACCTCAGTTGGTTACACATTTTGATGGCATCCCCATCCCCACCCCCAGGGCAGTCACACTCTCCAGGAGGCCAGCTGAACCGCTGCACTAAAGGCAGGGTGGAAACTGTGTTGGGGACCAGGGATCGGGGATCAGGATGAGTCAGGGCTGGCTGTGCACAAAAATACCACCCCTAGCACGCTGGCCCAGCCCAAGCCTCAGGGCTTCTTAGCTGGGTGCTTTCTCTGCCTCCTTCCAGGGATAAACATTTCTAGTACTGTAGTTTACTGAAGCTAAACTCCATGGACTGTAGCCCACTGGGCTCCTCTGTCCATGGAATTCTCCAGGTAAGAACACTGGAGTAGGTTTCCATTTTCTTTTCCAGGGGATCTTTCCAACCCAGGTATCGAACTTGGGTCTCCTGCATTGTGGGCAGATTCTTTACCATTTGAGCCACCAGGGAAGTGCTTCATTGAAGCCAAATACCAGAAACCATGAGAGGGCGCCTTGATTCCAGACATGAGAAAATGTGAAGGAATGTGTGGCTTAAAATTACTGAATGGTGGGCACATCCAGGAGGGTTGAGTTCCATTACCTGAGAGGTCAATTTAGAAGGGTTAAGCGAACAAGTGATGAAAGACGGAGAATGTCTTCCTGACTTTCTGGGCTGTAGCCTCAGGCATTGCACTGACCACCCTCCCCCACCGTCCTGCACACCTGGGAACGCTGGGCTGGGAGCCAGATCAGACTGCCTGAGATGGTCAGGAAGAAAAAAGGCCGAAGACTTAAGCATATCTTTTTTATTCCAATACTATGACATCTCGACCTTGCTGCTACAGAAGGGACTGCCCCTCACAGGGTAGTATTCCTAAAGACAGTAAATGATTCAACTGTAAGCACACCTTTATCTGCACACCAACCAATCCAGAACCCACAGCCTACCCTCTCTTCCTTCAAACTCACACTCAAGGCCATTATTCCTCCACCCTGATCAATGGGTGCTAGGTACCAGACAACTAGGGACAGCTCCTACACTTCAAAACCTTGCAGAAATTATCCAAAGTAACCAATCCTAAACCTGCTTATCTCGCCTCACTCATTTCTTCCCCTGGAAATCACAGTAAAGTGGTTGCACATGTTCCCTCTCCCCCCTGACCAATTCTGGTGCTTCCCTGCGTGGCCCCCTGTGGAGTGGTATGCCCCCTCCTCTAGAGATCAGTGAGTGTAACAACTGTCTTTTCAAAGGCAATATCTCCTGATCTGTTGGCCTCACCATTGTCATTGTTTAGTCTGAGTCACGGACTGTAACTGACCCCATGGACTGTAATCCACCAGGCTCCTCTGTCCATGGGATTTCCCAGGCAAGAATACTGGAGTGGGGTGCCATTTCCTCCTCCAGGGAATCTTCCCAACCCAAGGATCGAACTCTCGTCTCCTGTATTACAGGTGGATTCTTTACCACTGAGCCACCTGGGAAGCCTGGTGGCCTCACCATACCTGAACCACAATCCATCTTACATTTTAAAACAGCTGCTCCTGTTCTATTCAAGGGCTGCTCTATGCCATAATGCTAATCAAAGTAGTAATAGCAGTAACTTAATATCTAACCAATGTCACCTCTTCCCTTCTCCATGGTTCAAACACTCCACCAAATTCCCATAGGAATCCTTCCTTGTCCATAACTAGCTTTGGAAGGATCTGACAGAATATTGCAGCTGAGCATGTAAAGCTTAATATGTTACTTCTTACAGACACTTCTGTATTGTGACAAGGGGAAAAAAAACAAGTCATGCAGGGAATTTGTTCATTGTTGAATTTCAGGCATCCCAAAAGATAAGGATCATTCCAGTATCCCAGCATCAGACCTCACCTACTCGTAAATCAGACCTTCTAGTGGGAACCATTTTAATGACTTTATTTTGAATATTATAGTCTGTGCTAGGCATGTTGCTATCCAATTTATTATTTGTGAGCTTTTTATTATGGGCTTCCCAGGAGGCGCAGGGAATGAGGGTTCAATCCCTAGTCAGGAAGATTCCCTGGAAAAGGAAATGGCAACCCACTGCAGTATTCCTGTCTGGGAAATCCCATGGACAGAAGAGCCTGGCGGGCTACAGTCCATGGGGTCGCAAGAAGTCGGACATGATTTAGTGACCGAGGACACAGGCACAAGTTTTTTATTATGGGATTTTTCAAACATTCACAAAAGTTGAGAGAATAACACAAACCCTAACATACCCATCAAGGCTTTGACAGCTGTCAGCACAGCCCAGTCTTGTTTCATTGTCCTTCCCCCTCGCCAACCCCACTTTTTATCTTAAAACAAATCTCAAACACGGTCATATCTTTGAAACCCTATTTAAATCCCATCCTCAATATAGTCTAGGCTTACACCTTCTTCCTCACAGTACAATCTTGCCTCTTTCTTTTAATATAGTTGCTAAATGGAATTTGGAGAACGTGGACTTCCAGGAACTGAAGTCAAAGTTAACAGAGGTTCCTGCTTCCCAAATCTTGAAGGAGAGCCCGTCCGGTCATCCCAAGAGTGAAGAGGGAGACACTGGTATGGAGTTAAGTTTCTCCTCTTCTATACCCGCATGGTCTAGTTCTGTGCTCAGAGTTGGTCAGTTTACTATGGGGGAGGCGGGTGGACAAGTAACCACCCTGGGAGCAGAGGCAGGAAAGGGGAAAAAGAACAGAACCCCTTTCCTTCTCCCTTTCCAGGGTACACTGGCAGGAAGTCAGTCTCTCCCAGCAAAGCTCTATATTTTGTCACTTACAGTTGGCATGGGGACTGCACTGCCTCAGGGGAAGATGAGAGATGTATCAGTTTTTCCCGCTTGGTTGTCATATAGAATGGATTGCCCCTGAAAAATGACATTTTTCAAGTAGATCCTTCATACCTTTATCTTGGGGCCAGACAGATACCATGTACCATCCCAACACATGTTAACTAAAGGTATCTTTTAATTTTGAGTACTAAGGAAAAGTAGCATTGCCCCTTTCCAAGGTGTTCCCTGAAAGCCTGACTTTAAGATGAAGACTGTGTCTTTCAGAAACAGGGACTATTGGTAATATTGACAGTTATTGCTAGCACAGAAAGGCATGCAGGAGGATGGGGAGTTTTAAAATATTTAAAATAAGATTCCTTGAGATATGGGCAACAAAGAGCTCCCACTTTCTCTAAGGAAATTGAGATACCTATTATATTACTGAGATGTGTTGTGATTCAAATAGTTCTCAAACATCTCTTCATTTTAAAAATCATATTCAGATTTTATTGTATTAAAATGATGGCTGAAGTATACGGTCCATTGGGGAAGGGCTTGAAAAACTTTGTTTTATTGAGATTATGATAATCACTTGATTTTATCTCAACTGTTTAATGAAATAAACCAGGCATAAAAATCATAGAGTAATATAATGAACACCATGAGAACTTGCCCAGGTTTAGAAAAATATACAAATATAGTGTGAAGCACTCTGTGCAGCCTTTATCTTTATAACCAATACCAAATTGAAGTATTTATTGAAAACAATCCACGTATAAGTGGACTCATATAATTCAAGCCTGTGTTGTTCAAAGGTCAGCTGTACTTGGATTCACATTACATGGTGATCAAATATTTCCTGGGCATTTACTCTATACCAAGCACTTAACATGTATAACTACATGGAAAACTTACAACCCTATTACCCAAAATATTACTCTTATCTCCCTTTATAAATGAGAATACTGAATCTTAGAGAGTTAAGTAACTTATCGAAAGTCATACAAGTGTCAAGTGGCAAAGTCCAGGGTGTTTTTTTTTTTCTTTTTTGCATTTTATTTACTAGAGTTGGGGCTAGTGGCTCAGATGCCTGCAGTGCAGGAGACCTGGGTTCGATCCCTGGGTCAGGAAGATCCCCTGGAGGAGGGAATGGAACCCACTGCAGTATTCTTGCCTGAAGAATTCCATGGACAGAGGAACCTGAAGGGCTATAGCCCATGGGGTCACAGAGAGTCAGACAAGACTGAGCGACTAACACTTTACTAGTGTTAGCTTTTAATGTCATTCACTAGCCAGGGTAAAGTTTGAGGAAAACTTTTGAGGACACTTTGGAGTATTGTGGAAAATGATTTTTCATAATCTGAGACCACCCATCTGTGCTTCTCTGGACTGGGAAATAGAGGCCTGGGGTGGGAGGAGAGGGCAGTGTGCCTCAGTTTCTCCCCCAACAACTGAATCTTTAGAATGTCTTAAAATTGAGGGGGTTTCCCTGGTGGCTCAGACAGTCAAACACCTGCTATTGCAATGCAGGAGATGTGGGTTTGATGCCTGGGTCAGGAAGATCTCCTGCAGAAGAGAATGGCAACCCATTCCAATACTCTTGCCTGGAGAATCCCTTGGACAGAGGAGCCTGGCAGGCTCAGTCGTGTCACAGAGTTGAACACGACTGAGCCACTGACACACACACACAAAGAAAAAGAAAAGCTTTAAACACAGACCGTCTGCCTCTGGGGTTCTCACTTCTGCGAGTTCTGCCATGCTCCACGTTCTGGAACGACGGTGAATACCCAGCTTTTGTTCTGTTTTCATCCACCAGGGTGTGGAGAACTCGTTTGGGTAGGAGAACCTGTCACTCTGAGAACAGCTGAAACAATCACGGGCAAGTACGGCGTGTGGATGCGAGACCCCCAGGCCACCTACCCCTATACCCGGGAGACCACCTGGAGAATCGACACCGTGGGCACGGACATCCGCCAGGTGTTCGAGTACGACCTCGTCGGGCAGTTCACGCAGGGCTACCCGTCCAAGGTGCACATGCTGCCCAGGCCGCTGGAGAGCACGGGCGCCGTGGTCTACCGGGGCAGCCTCTACTTCCAGGCGGCCGAGTCCAGGACGGTGCTCCGGTACGACCTGCGCACCGAGACGCTGAAGGCGGAGAAGGAAATCCCCGGGGCTGGCTACCACGGGCACTTCCCCTACTCCTGGGGCGGCTATACCGACATCGACCTGGCCGTGGACGAGACAGGGCTCTGGGTCATCTACAGCACCGAGGCGGCCAAAGGCGCCATCGTCCTCTCCAAGCTGAACCCGGAGACGCTGGAGCTCGAACAGACCTGGGAGACCAACATCCGTAAGCAGTCCGTCGCCAACGCCTTCATCATCTGTGGCACCCTGTACACGGTCAGCAGCTACTCCTCGCCCGACGCCACTGTCAACTTCGCCTATGACACGGGCACGGGGAGCAGCAGGGCCCTGACCGTCCCGTTCAAGAACCGCTACAAGTACAGCAGCATGATCGACTACAACCCCCTGGAGAGGAAGCTCTTTGCCTGGGACAACTTCAACATGGTCACCTATGACGTCAAGCTCTCCCGGATGTGAAAAGCGGCCAAGCTGTCAGAAAGGGCAGAAGGAAATGATGGTCAGGGGTCTTGAAGGGAGAGCCAGTCAGCCAAGGCCCTCAGAGCTTTCCTCTGCTCTCCAAGCTTGCATCAACCCAGAAGACGGTGCATGGGCACCAGGTCCCACCGGGTGGGAAGAGCCGTCTGGGGACTGAGACCATTCCCTGTTATCATAGATATTCTTTTCCTCTGTCTGCTCTTAATCGGATATTTAACCAAAATAGTGTACGTTTTCTGGTGATTTGAGGCAAAAGCTAGAATGTGTAGGGGGTTTCTTCATGAAAACCACAAGACTTTTGATAAACGGGCCTTACTGGCTAAAGAATGTGTGTTTGGAGAAGAAGTTGGGAAAAACAGATTGCTGCACAGGGAATTCAGGGCCAACGCCTGCCCTTGCATGTTGCCTGGTTACCATGAGCTACAATAACAAGCAGCGCTTCTAAAGGAAAAGGGATAGTTCTTGTGGCAGGCAGCATGAACATGCCTAAGATGTGTTTATTATATTGGCTTCTAATGCTTCAGGTGGATCCAGCTGTATATGACAGAATCTTTGCCCCGTGAAATAAAATAATCTTACACAATGTTGTCCTTGAACTTTGTGGGATAGTTTGTGGAAGAGAAGAGTACAGATTCTAACTATCAGATAATTCCTTTGGGTTGGGAGCTGTGATTGCAGGATGCTAAAGTTATGTAGTGTGTGTGTGTATATGTGTGTGTGTGTGTGTGTGTGTGTGTAACTAAAAGGTTTCTGCCTGGTTTTGATGTCTTGCCCATGATGACACAAGGCAAACTGCAGAGTTCATTCCTTCCCATCTCCATCTTCTTTTGCTTTTGGTCCTTCTCAAACAATCTTTCCATCTTTTCTCCAACTTACCCTCCTTTACCCTGGCTGTATTTTGGCTTTTGTTTGCTGTCATGGGTATAACTTTCAAAAGCCAAGACGGGGGTGAGCAGACCTAAGGAATTCAATGACCTCTTTACCTAAATTTAATTCTCTCTTTAAAGGTCTGTCTCCACAGACATCACAATTTGAGGTACTGGGGGCTAAGACTTTAACATATGAATGGGTGGGAAAGACAATTCAACCCATATCAACTGGGTATTACCACTCTACTCCGCTAGTAGCAAACTCTTAAAGACTAGAAAATCCTGACGCCAGTGCATGAACTCATTCACCTCTAAGCACCTTTAGCTGCCAGGTGTTGAATATACAGTGGAAGGTGAGGAGGCACCCATGGATGGTGAGTGAGTGGTCACAGCACACACTCAGGTGAGGCAGACCCTGCTAGCCCAGCCCTGTTTATGTTTTCTTCCTTCCACCAGCTACTGCTTCCGGCTTTGGGATGGAAGAAGAGAGTGAAGAAAGGAGAAACAGAAAGGAGAAGGAAACTCTTAGCTTAGCTTCCAGGGCATTAGACTCCTCCTCCACCGTGGACTGTTCTTTCTGGGGTTTTGTTTGTTTTGCTGGTTCCTCTTTTTAGTCTGTATTAGTCAGGGCTCTCCAAAGACATAGAACCAATAGGAGATATATAGGTACAAGTACAAATGTAAAAAAAGAGATTATGAGGAATTGGCTCATGCAATTGTAGAGAAGTCCCTCCGTATGCCACCTGCAAGCTGGAGACCCAGGAAAGTTGGTGGTATAATTCAGTCCCAGCTCAATAACCTGGAAATTAGGGGAACCAATGGGATAAGTAAGTCCCAGAGCAGGGGCAGAAGACGGATGGGAAGCCAGCAGAGAGCAAAAGGGGTGAATTCCTCCTTCCTCCACCTTTTTGTTCTTTTCAGGCCCTAAATGGATTGTATGATGCTCACCCTTCTTGGGAAGGGTGCTCTACTTTAGTGAATCCACCAATTCAAATGCTAATCTCATTAAGAAACACCCACTCACAAACATACTCAGAAAGGTTTAAATGGCCACCCCTTGGGTCTAATCAAGTTACATGAAATTGAGCATCATAAAGTCCCAACCTCTTGAGAGTGCAGCTCCCCAGGGCTTACTTTAGGGTTTATCTACTCCTTCCTCTGGTGATCTTACCCAGCACCATGGTTTTAAATGCCATCTCTATGATGATAATCCTTCAAATTTATATCCTCAGCCCAGACTGCTCCTGAAGTCCAGATTCATGTATTAAGAATCTAATAATCTAATTATTAATCATTAATTAATACATGAATGGATTTCAGGAGCAGTCTGGGCTGAGGATATAAATTTGAAGAATCTATCTGCAATACAGGAGACACAGGTTCGATCCCTGTGTTTGGAAGATCCCCAGAAGGGAATGGCAACCCACTCCAGTATTCTTACATGGAAAATTCCATGGACAGAGGAGCCTAGTGGGCTATAGTCCATGGAACTGCAAAGAATCAGACACAACTGAGTGACTAACACACATCCGGACCACCATATTCAAAATTCCAACTCACCTGGTGCTTCCTCTGCCACTTCTATTCTTACTCTTATTTTTAATTTTGTAGTTGGAGAATAATTGCTTTACAATGTTGTGTTGGTTTCTGCCATTCAACAATGCAAATCAGCCATAGGTATACATATATCCAGGAACTTCCATCCCATCCCACCCCTCTAGGTTGTCACAGGGCACGGGGTTGAGCTCCCTGTGTTATACAGCAACTTCCCACGAGCTATATATTTCACACAGGATAGTATATATATTTCAGTGCTACACTTCCAATTCATCCACTCTCTCCTTCCTCCACTGTGTCCACAAGTCTGTTCTCTTTGTCTGCACGTCTATTCCTACCCTGCAAATAGGTTCATCAGTACTATTTTTTTAAAATTCCATATATATGTTTAATATATGATGTTTGCTTTTCTCTTGCTAACTTACTTCACTCTCATCCACCTCACTAGAACTGACTCAGATTTTTTCTTTTTATGGCTGAGGAACATTCCATTGTGTATATGTACCAGAACTTCTTTATCCATTCATCTGTCAGTGAACATCGAAGTTGCTTCCATATCCTGGTGATTGTAAATAGTGCTGCAATCAACAGTGGGGTACATGCATCTTTTTGAATTATGAGTTTCTCAGAGTATATGCCCAGTAGTAATTGCCCTGTCTTATCATTGTTAACAGTCTCTTTCTTTACATTTATCATCTCCTAACATATAATTCCATTATTTTTAAATACTTTTTTCTGTCTTCTCCCACTGGAACATAAATTCCATGAGGGCAGGTATTGCTTTGTTCAATAATATGTCCCTAGAGCAGTGATCAGCTCATATAGTAGGTACTCGATATTTTTTGAAAAAAGAAACAAACAGAAAAAATATCCTGGAACCTGCTCAGAAAAAACCTGGAAATAAAGCTACCACAAGGGGTACCCCTTCCCACACTTTTCCCTCCTTGATTCTACTCTTAACTGGCTGTGTGACCTAAGACAAGTCACTTAAAGACTGTTCCAGAGCTAACAGAACTTTCTGTAATGATAGTCATGCTACCTTAACACCCAATATGGTAGCCACCAGTCACATGAAGCTATTGAAGACCTAAAATAAGACTAGTTCAAGGAAATGAATTTTATGTTTTATGTAATTTTGGTGAATTTGTTTAAGTAGCCACATATGGCTAGAGGCTACCCTATTGGAGTGTCTAAGTGCGTTCTCTCATCTGACTGAGGATGAGGTGATGTGTGTTGAGTCCCTAGCTGGCAAGGATGGGTGCTCCATGCATGCTCCCCCCTGCCCCACGTTGCTGCAGTGGACACAAGGGGAGGAAGCTGACTTCCACATCAATAGCAGAGCCCTCTGACTAGGTGGGGAGCGGGACGTGAGCACACTTATAACAGTGGACTTGGAGAGAGAACCCGCAGGGGCTCTATAAAGAATGCAATAAAAGATGGCCTTGTTGGGGCCCAGGGCAGTTTCCCTCAAATTGTGCCTCAATGGCATATGGATTATCTTGAATTAAAGTTACTTAGTAAGGGGCCAGTGCAAGAGGTATACTCTGACCCTCCTTTCTGTCTGGCCCTAAAAGCAGGAAATAAACCTCTCGTGTAAAAAGATACTCTACTGGTCAGAGAGAATTCAGGCTGAGAAGCCTATATAAACAAATCTCAGTGTTTTTTTTTTTAATTTACTATTTGGAGCCCAAACTCCATTTAGATTCATTAATTGAGCACCCAGAACCTAAATTTTTTTATCCTGTCCACTCCTCACAAATGTTTTGTTTCCTTGTCTAAAAAGTATAAAAACTTCCTGCTTTGGTCCCATTTCCATGACACCTTCACGTGCATGAATCAAAATTTGTTTCTCTTTTTCCTGTTCATCTGTCATCTATTTTATTATTAATCCAGTCACCAGAACTCAAGAGGGATAGAGGAGGAAATTTCCTCCTCCCCAACAGCACCTGAGGACATTTCTCAGATGTGGACTTGGATATCACTTCTTTGATGCTTTCAGACTCTTCACAAGAGCGCTTGGGGAGTCCTCAGAGGCGCTTTGGGGTGTCTTGAGCATGGGATCTGAGCAGTATTCTTCTCCTCTTTAACTAGGTCACTTTGCACTTGGCTGCTTTTCCAGTTCAGTGTCTTCTGTTAGAGTTTGAAGTTCCCTTAAACCTCCAAGAAGCAAATTTTGAAAATGTTGCCCATAAATGTGAAATACAGCCCAGTCCCAGACCAAAAGACAGGACACAGCTAGAAAGAACGTAAAACTATTGTGTCCCAAGCTGAGCTTTGAAAACCCAAACCTCTCAGAGTTCTCTGGAACTCAGATCTTTAAATTCACAGAGGCCTGGACTTTTCACTCATCCAAATTTATTAACAAACCCTGGAGCCCTGATCACTTTTTTTAAATTCAAATACAACTGACTACCATAACTGTTCTCTAGCACAACAAAAATTGACTACTGAATATGAACATCAGAGACTTGGCTTGAGACCAAAGATTAAGTGCACGAGGAAGGGTAAACAGTGCTCAAAGGTGGTTGAAGAAAACTAGGAAAGAAAGAATAAAGATTTTCCAAGACATTCTTCAAAACCAACTCCAATGACTCTGCAGAAACGGTTTTCTGGAGTTGTCTGTCAAAGTCCAGTTGAAAATGACCGATGTTTTAGATGCTTAGGAAGTCTTCAGCTGGAGAAGGAGGTGGGGCTGGGGGTACTTTGGGGCTAGCTGCACTTGGAAGGGCTTGTCTGGATTCCACATCTGAGGGTATTTCCCCAGCGTCATCACTTTGCTTGGTAAATCTTGCTTCTCTGGGAGGAAAGGCACACTGAATGTCATTTAAATAAAACTGGGATTTTTAAAAAGAAGGAAAAAAGAACACCCAGATCCCAGCCCCTAAAGAGAACATTCAGCATTTTAGATGACATCTTGCCTTACCTAAACTGACATACTCTCTATTTACACTTTGCGTGTCATTTCTTCTCAAAGAGAATTTAACCATGTCCTCTGGTCCCACGGAACCAATGTAGCTGGGGTTCACCCCTACCAGCCAGCTCTCTGTAGTTTCTCTAGGGCAGGCTCTCTTTCTCAAGATTTTACTTGCATCTGGCCACCTGAGTTTGGTCCCTGGGTTGAGAAGATCCCCTGGAGGAGGAAATGGCAACCCACTCCAGTATTCTTGCCTGGAGAATTCCATGGACAGAGGGGCCTGGCGGGCTACAGTCCACGAGGTCTCAAAGAGTTGGACACAACTGAACGACTTCCACTTTCATTCTCTGGCCAGTTCAGCCAGGCTCACTTCAGCTCTCCTTTCTGCCAAGGCCCCACCCTACCCTATATACACCCCTTCCCCTCCCGACATCCAGTCTTCTGGGTTCTCCTCCCCTTCTGCTCGAATGCACCACGCATCTCCATTCTACTCAGGGCTGGGCAAACCTTGCCTTCAAGGGAATAGGACTAGACAATCAAGTGATTCAAGATTCAGATTTAACAGTTCCCAGAGTACCTGCTATGGTCTAGGACTTGGAAATTAACTGAAAACTAACTACCTTCAGATTCTCAAGGACAGCTCACCGACCCCTATCAGTTTTTTTCAGCTGAGGAAGCTGAGATAGAAGGTGATTCACCCAGGTCATGTGGCCAGTACAAGACAGAACTGGAATCCAAACTCAGATCTCTCCTGACTACAAGCTCAGTGCTGCATCTCCCAGTTAGAGCTGATCCCTAATGTTGCCGAGGGGGTGTGGGGTAATGGGGGAGGGGGTAACAGGGAAGGAAGCCAGGAGAGGCCCCAGAACTGTGAAATCTCTTTCTGCTTGAGTGGATGTTAAAGCACAGTGACCACAGCCCCCTGGAGACAATGCTCACTCTCACGGACTAATCAGTCACATCAAATTTGCCATGTAACCCCATCAGTAAAATGTAACACCTCCATGATAGGGGTATTGCTCAGTTGTTCTGACTCTTTGTGACCCCATGGACTATAGCCCGCCAGACTCCTCTGTCCATGGGATTTCCCAGGCAAGAATATTAAAGTGGGTTGCCATTTCCTTCTCCAGGGGCTCTTCCCTTCCCAGGGACTGAACTCATATCTCTGCGTTGGCAGGTGGATTCTTTACCACTGCACCATCTGAGAAGCCTTTAACACCTCCATATCTATGATAACTAAGAAATTGTACATGATTTTTAAAATCAATTCACTAAAATCTTACATTCCAGTAAACACTGAGGTCAAGAAGCACTGTGAACAAACTGGATGCAAGTCCCTATTTCAAATTTTTTAGTTTTGGCCAAATTTGTCAGGTTTTATAAAATCGCCATTTTAAAGCTCATACTATATCCATAGAACTCAAAAGTGTCAGCTCTGCTGATTGTTGTTTACCCATGTTTGAATTATTAGAATTATTTCAAGCCAGGTTTCTTGGCAGAAATTTATGTTTGGCCCCTTGTCGCTACTGAGGGTTACATTCATTGAGACTAGATGCTATAACTTTAAAACCACAGAAACCACCCAGACAAACTGCAACATGTTAGCATTTGCTGCGAGTGAGTGAAGAAGGCCAATGGAGCTGGACTTCCTCTCGCTTTTTACCTCCCATCCTTCCATCGGGATAATCTCAGAATCTACACATGACCTCCTGACACAGAGCGAAGGTATAGCATCATGTCAAGTCAAACATCAATTTCAAAAGAGCTCAGTTTTCATAGAAATTGGAGTCCTAATGTTTTTGTTAAAAACCTTCATATATGAGATGTCTTGGGCATCCTACTGGATCTGGGGATCTCAGACCAGAGAAAAGACAGAACAGCCTACTGTGGACATTGTAGGCTTGCCAGATTTAGCAAAGGAAAACATAGGTTGCCCAGGTAAATTTCAGATAAACAACTAACATTTTTTACTGTTTTTGATGTGTGTGCTCAGTTGTGTCCAACTCTTTGTGAACCCATGAACTATAGCTCACCAGGCTTCTCTGTCCACGGGGTTTCCCAGGCAAGACTACTGGAGTGGGTTGCCATTTCCTACTCCAGAGGATCTTTCTAACCCAGGAATCGAACCCTTGTCTCCTGCATTGGCAGCAGGATTCTTTACCACTGAGTCATCTGGGAATTCCCCTCTTTTACTGTAAGTATATCACAAATCACAGAGACTAACTTTGACCAAAAAAACTCCTTCTGTTGTTCACCTAAAATTCGAATTTAACTAGGCATCTTGTATTTTATCCACTGGTCCTACCATCTGGGGAAGGTATCAGGTGGTGAACTTTTTGAGAACTCCAACATGCAGCTCAGGCGGCTCAAGGCAGGCAAGCTCTCTTCTGTGGGCCAGACAACCTGCTGAGGTCTCCGCTAGCTAAGGGTGTGCTAGCTACCCATCACACGTAGAGTGGTGAAGGAGACAAATAGTTCTTGCCTTACAGGGAGCTGAGGGTCTACTTGGGATGGGGGATGAGATTCTGGGCGTCCATGCTGTCCCCAAATCTTGCAGCGTCATACATTTTTATACTGGGAGGGCACATCAAAACTTCCATCTGATTGTCAAAGTGATCCTCACCCCTCAGTCAAGAGCCACTGATCTGAAGTCCATCCCAGTACCCGTATCGTTGTCTGCTTCCCACCGTGGGTGATGGAGTGTTTGGACGGATGACTTTACATAAACCTGAATCTAGAGGCAGTCCTTGGCCCTTGGTGGGCATCAGCATGTGCCCCATCCCAACCCCCACCTCAGATCCCGGAGTACCTCCTGGTCATGGTGATCCTGCGCCTCATCACCTCGGAGGCCAGGTCTCTGTAGGGGAGGTTAATGCTGTAGCCTGTGGAGCCTTTCTCAGCCATGGCTTTGCACTCAGAGGATTGAGATTCACTGGCACCTGTGAATCTAAAACAAAAGCACCGGCAAACCTGCTTCAGGGGCTGAAACAGCTGTGTCTGGGTCCAGCATGGCAGGGTTTGCAGAGGCCTCTCCCTGCCTGTGTTCCTCCACAGCCCACCCCTCTCCCACTCCCTGCCCCACCCCTGTCCTGAGACAGACATTCTCTCATTCTATTGCCTGCCCTGGGGACGAGCCAGGTCTCCCCACAATTAGATAGAGCCGGTATCATTACCCTAATCTGGTGACATGGAAACCGAGGGCAGCTATGGCTCCCCCCAGGGAACAGCTGAGGAAAGAGAGGCCCAGAGAGGTAAACTGTCTTTCCTGGGGTTGCACAGCTGGGCCCTGTCCTGGCTGCTCCTCCTGTAGCGAGCACCACTCCCTCACAGCCCTTCCCTCACAGGGTTGTTTGGCAGCACTGAGGTACACAGAGCCCTCTTCCTGGAACACTTCTAAAGAACAGGAACAGGGGGCTTCTCTGGTGACTCAGTGGCAAAGAATCCGCCTGCCAGTGCAGGAGGAGACTCGGGTTTGATCCCTGATCCGGGAACATCCCGCATGCCGTGGAGCAACTAAGGTTGTGTACCACAACTGCTGAAGCCGTCAAACCTTAGAGGTGGTGCTTTGCAACAAGGGAAGCCACTGCAATGAGAAGCCCACTCAGCAACGAAGACCCAGCACAGCCAAAAAAAGGACATGGGGTTGACAAGGCTACTGGTTCCAAGGCACTGGAGGCTTGATACTGAGAAGAGAAACAACAGTAGTGGGAGCTCTTGAGTCACACATTGTGGGATATCCTTTTATAGTATCCCATTTGATAACCACAGTAACTTCAAGATAAGTTATTATGATCCCCAGTGAACCAATTGATGGAGTAACTGAGCAACAGAGAAGCTAGGCAGCTTCGCCAGGGGGCACAGAGCTACAATCCGAACCTAAGGTCAGTCCAGCCTCAAAGATACCACTGCAGAGCCAGGCGCCTCCAGTTCTGCCTTGGTGCCAAGCCATTTCCAAAGGAGTAAGAGGTGAGTCTCCATTCCTGGACACCCGGTCACACTCTCAAGGTGACATGGCTGTTCTCAGGAGAGGGGTTGCAAGGGCATGAACTCACCAGCCTGACATTCCGTCTGCAAAGGTTTGTTCTTAGGAGAAAGCCCAACAGACTCACCTTTGATGTCAGATCCGCTCAGGATATGACCCCTTCCACACCTCAGCTCACAGTCTTTAAAGAAACACCCTTATTCTGCACAGACTCTGTTCCCACACATCAGTCACTCTACAGCCTCAGTGAAGGAGAAGGCCCAAACCAGCTCTCTGCTGCCAACTGCTCCCTGGGCCTTTTTATCCTCCTGTAGTCAGTCTTCCTCAACAGCTTGTGTTAGTGGATTGATTCAGGCCCTTTGAAGGCAACAGCTGACACAGGTGTTCCCTGTGACCTTGATGAGAAATCCCCAAAGATGTCGCAGGAAGGAGATGGGTCTTGAATGAACAACAGGGGAAGGGACTTCAGCCACATGGGCAATGAGGAAGCACAGAGGCCGGAAAGCATGACATCTCAACCTGTTACCTACTGACATTTTAAAAACGAATTCATGCCCTTCCCTCTTCCTAGCAGCATCATCATGATTGATTCCCCCTCCTTCCTGATGACTCAGCACTTCTATTGCCGTGGCAGGTGCTTTGGCTTTCAAATAAAAGGTGTTGATTGATTTCATGACTCTCATTTTTGAGCCAAATGATATTGAGCAAGTAATTTTAGCTTTTATGAGGCTAGGTTTTTCTACCTGTAAAAGAGGAGTAATATTCATAGCACCACTATTCATAACAACCAAGACATGGAAACAACCTAAAGGTCCATCAACAGGGGAACGGATAAAGATGTGGGGCACACACACACACACACACACTCACACACACAAATGCCATTTGCAGTAACGACTTACACTAAGTAAGTCAGACAGAGATAAATACCATATGATACCACTCTAATCTAAAATATGACACAAATGAACCCATCCAGGAAACAGACTCACAGACAGAGAACAGACTTGTGGTTGCCAAGGGGGAGAGAGGGGTCTGAAGTTTGGGGTTAGCAGATACAAACCATTATATAATATAAAGAATGGATAAAGTCCTATTGTATAGCATATGAAACTATAGTCAATATCCTCTGATAAAACATAATGGAAAAGAATATTTATGTGTATAACTGAATCACTTTGCTGTATTGCAGAAATTAACACTGTAAATCAAGTATACTCAGTTACAAAAAAGCAATACTCTCCCAGGGAAGTTGTGAGGATCGAGAAAATATTTGCAAAAATCCCTATTTTAACCCTGTTTTGGTCTTAAGTATTTTAAGGCATGTTTACATAAACATATCTGTATATATGTGTATGTGTATATATATATATATATTAAACCCAGGATGAATATGAACATATATGTATCCTGCCCCTCATGTACTACCATGAATGTAAGCTTTTCCTCACAAACCTGCAAATTTAATGACTACAATTTTCCACTCACAAAGTAGAATAAAACGAGAACATGTATTCCCTGTAACATAATAGAAAAATGTACAACTATCAATATTATTAACTAACTTTACAACAAGGGCACTGAAACTTCTCTCTTAGGCTCCCTTAGTTGTGTGGAACATAGACCAAGGGTATCTCTCAGCCTTGCAAATAGCTGAGAAAAGAAAAGTGAAGAGCAAAGAAGGGGAATGCAGAGTTCCAAAGAATAGCAAGGAGAAATAGGAAAGCCTCCTTAAGTGAACAATACAAAGAAATAGAGGAAAACAATAGAATGGTAAAGACTCTCTTTGGGAAAACAGTAGAATGGGAAAGCTCTTCAAGAAAATTACAGATACCAAGGGAACATTTCTTGCAAAGATGGGCACAATAAGTCACAGAAATGGCAAGGATCTAACAGAAGAAGAGTAAGGAGATGGAAAGAATACACAGAAGAACTGTACAAAAAATATCTTAATGACCTGGATAACCATGATGGTGTGATCACTCACCTAGAGCCAGACTTCCTGGAGTGTGAAGTCAAGCAAGCCTTAGGAAACATAACTATGACTAAAGCTAGTAGAGGTGATGAAATTCCAGCTGAGCTATTTCAAATCCTAAGAGATGATGCTGTTAAAGTTCTTCACTCAGTATGCCAGCAAATTTGGAAAACTCAGCAAAACTCAGCAAATTTGGAAAACTGAGGTCCGTTTTCATTCCAGTTCCAAAGAGAGGCAATGCCAAAGAATGTTCAAACTACCCCACAACTGCACTCATCTCACACGCTAGCAAAGTAATACTCAAAATTCTCCAAGCTGCTTCAACAGTATGTGAACCGAGAACTTCCAGATGTTCAAGCTGGATTTAGAAAAGGCAGAGAAACCAGAGATCAAATTGCTAACATCTGTTGGATCATACAAAAAGCAAGAGAGTTTCAGAAAAACATCTACTTCTGCTTCATTGACTACCCTAAAGCCTTTGTGTGGGTCACAACAAACTGGAAAATTCTTAAAGAGATGGGAATATCAGATTACCTTACTTAGCTCCTGAGAGCTCCTTACTTAGCTCCTGCTCCTTGTATGCAGGTCAAGAAGCAACAGTTAGAACTGAACATGGAAAAACAGACTGGTTCAAAATTGGGAAAGGAGTATGTCAAGGCTGTATATTGTCACCCTGCTTATTTAACTTATATGCAGAGAACATCACGCAAAATGTCTGGCTGGCTGAAGCACAAGCTGGAATCAAGACTGCTGGGAGAAATATCAACAACCTCAGATATGCAGATCAGTTCAGTCACTCAGTCATGGCTGACTCTTTGCGACCCCATGGACTGCAGCACACCAGGCTTCCCTGTCCATCACCAACTGCTGGAACTTGCTCAAACTCATGTCCATCCAGTCGGTGATGCCATCCATCTTATCCTCTATCATCCCCTTCTCCTACTGCCTTTAATCTTTCCCAGCATAAGGGTTTTTTCCAATGAATCAGTTCTTAGCGTCAGGTGGCCAAAATATTGCAGATACTATCCTAATGGCAGAAAGTCAAGAGGAATTAAAGAGCCTCTTGATGAAGGTGAAAGAGAAGAGTGAAAAAGCTGGCTTAAAACTCATTCAGAAAACTAAGATCATGGCATCTGGTCCCATCACTTCATGGCGAATAAGTGGGGGAAAAATGGCAACACTGGCAGACTTTATTTTCCTAGGCTTACTTCAGGAAATCACTGCAGATGGTGACTGCAGCCATGAAATTAGATGCTTGCTTCTTGGGAAGAAAAGCTATGATAAATCCTAGATAGTGTATTAAAAAGCAGAGACATCACCTTGCCAACAAAGATCCTATAGTCAAAACTATGGTTTTTCCAGTAGTCTTGTATGGATTTAAGAGTTGGACCATAAAGGAGGCTGAGCACCGAAGAACTGATGCTTTCAAATTGTGGTACCCAAGAACTCTTTGGAGTCCCTTGGACAGCAAGGAGATCAAACTAGTCAATACTCAAGATTGGTCCAATATTCATTGAAAGGACTGACGATGATGCTCCAATACTTTCACCACCTGATGGGAAGAGCCAACTCACCGGGAAAGATCCTGATGCTGACGAAGACTGAAGGCAGAGGTGGGTGACAGGACGAGATGGTTGGATGGCATCACCGCCAAGTTTGAGCAACTGGGAGGATAGTGGAGGCCAGTGAAGTCAGGTGTGCTGCAGCGCATTCGGTCAGAATCGGACATGCCTGACTGAACAGGACAGACCAGGTTATAAAAAGACCGTGACTTCTACCTTGGGTGCTTTTTCCGGGTATTCCTGGAATACATAGGAGTACCCATGTGCCTTTCCCTATGCTTAAGAAAGTGATCGCTTTGTGTGGGAGGCCTACTTGGCCATTCTATTCTTCCTAATTATACCTTGATGTACCTTTGGCAGGATGGTTAAAAAAAAAAAAGCATCTGAAGCACGTCATTCTGGGCTGCTGAGGAAAAAAAGTTGGTAATATCTGTAATTGTTTTTCCCCTGTGAGACTTGAAACTGAACACCCTCTCTTGGCAAAGGCTTCCCAGGTGGTTTAAGTGGTATAAAGAACCCGCCTGCCAATGCAGGAGACTTGGAAAGTGGTTTTGATTCCTGGGTTGGGAAGAGCTCCTGAGTAGGAAATGACAACTCACTCCAGTCTTCTGCTTGGAGAATCCCCTGGACAGGGGATCCTAGCAGGTTACAGTCTCCACGAGGCCACAAATAGTTGGACACAACTGATTACATCTCTTGGCAAAAAAGGGTCAGAATACATTGATCCATCCTCTTTCTGTCCCTCTACACCATCCTTGAACCTAGGGCTTTCTCATCTGTAATCTCTAGCCTGATTAATGAAACTTCTTTAATTCTCCACTGAATACTTATGCATTTGGGAGTTACATTTTCATTTCAGGAGAATAAACTGTTGACTTTGCGTTTTTTGCTCAGAAACCAGTAAGACCAAAATTTACATATAAATCTACTTATTAGCTAGCATGTCAATAAATCGATTAGTACTACCCAAATAATTCTAGAAGGTTTTAATCATACAATCAAGTTAAGCAGTATGGTCGGTCATATATAGGCAGGGGAAGACAAGAGTGACTGGAGAATGGTCCCAGGAAATAGAAGTCAGGTATCAGCGACTGCAACCTGCAAGACTTCAAGCCACCACTAGACTGTGCTCAGGTAAGAAGTGTCTTCTACATTCCCAGCACCTGACACATGTATGTACTCGATCAAAGCCTCATCTCTTGCTTAAACTCTAGTTCAGGTAAAATATCCTTCTCCTTTGATATTTTTCTGTCCAGGGAAATGTGTGTGTTTTGACAATAATTCTTTGGAGTAATTCTATGTTGGAGTATGGAGTAAATTTGTGAGTCTTACCCAAACTTTACTAAGATTCATTTTGGGTCCTTCCATTTCCAGCCAGAAGAATGGTGATTCTATTCAGCAGTTTACAACACCAAGAAAGATGACCCTCCTCTTCCTTGACAAGACTGTTTTCAAAAGAACATGGCTACCTCAAGAACAGGGGCCATGAATACTATCCTCAAAAGATAGTCTTTACTTTGAATAAGCTTTATAGTTCTTCAAAGTCAGAAATCAAGTTTTGGGGTGGTACTTCCCCCTCCCCCCCAGCACATAATGTACTCTTAAGATTTTAGGAATGGATAGGAAGCTCTAAGACTCATTATTTAGAGAATACTTTATTAGTTTCTGTAATCAAACCCATGTAGATAAGACCTTACATATTTAATACAGTGCGTTACCCCTGTACAAATGGAAAAAATTATGTTTTAACGTTTCTAGACCAATATGGCTGTTAATTTCTGTACAATGCCAACCCAACACGGTACAACTGGGATACTTTTTCCAAAGTTGACAGCACAGCTAAAGTTTCCAAAAATTCAAATTATATATATATATGTATATATATATATATAGATTTATTTATTTATATAAAAAGACCAATAGCAGTATGTTATGCATCAATAGCAGCAACAGCTTTTCCAAGTTCTGCAGTCATCTGAACAAAATTATAGAGACATCCAGCACACTCCATTAAAAAAAAAAAAAAAGTAAAAAACAAAATTTCAGAAAACAGCAAAGTTCTGTTACTGTTGTGGTACCTGGCACCATTTTTTTAAATTACATTTCTCAATCATCATCTGGAAAGAAAACATTCTAGAATAACGTCATTAAAAACAGATCTGATAAAGCACGGTCACTACTACATATCATAAAGCAGGTACAAGATATTTTACATTCACAGAGGTATGATACAGTACTGTCCTACATCTATAATACTAGAGGATATAATTAAGAAGGCATTATTTGAGACTTGATTCTACTTTTCCAGCAGAGGGCCCAAAGGATGGTTATGACACAGCTCTGGTACAGAAATGCACCTTCTTAGATAGGATTTCCTTTCTTTATTGGCATAGTTCTAGGTACTCATTGCTCTTCATGAACATCAGCTAAAAACCGTTTAAAAAATTAAACAAAAAACAACCATTGGATTTATACGAAGATGACTGAAGAGAGGCAAGCAGGACTCAACTTAAGTAGTATTTGACCAACTCCGTCATGTCTGAATGGTTAAGAGCTTCATGGAAGAAAGGAGATGCCAAGTAGCACTTCAAAGCTTTGGGCCACAACCAAAACACAGCATCATTTCAAACAGAAGCAGTAGCCAAACACTGCCCACTTGGGTATGTTCAAGGATGTTGACGTCAGTATTTCATCATCTGCTCACTCATCCAGGAAGAAGGGGAGATCAGTTACTGTACTTTGATTGTGTTCAACTCCATCACCAAGTTACAAAAATAGCAAGCTGCCATAATAAAAAATAAGGCTCCTCTATCCAGCACCAGTTATCTTCTGCTCTTCACCACCAAGCCCATAAACGCTGTAACCATTTCCTAAGAACACGAGGGAGCAAAGAAACCACATCTGACGTCTGAGCTAGGATCATCACATTGTTCAGGCTGAGCTATTCCTCTGTGCTGTTATCTCCCTCATTATTTCTGGTGTTTCATCTAACCGTAAGGATTTCAGTTCTACATTATATGCACTCAAGGAATGTGTGCACATATTCATGTACAAATTCTGACTGAAGATGCATGGCCGTCAACAGAGTGCGTGTTATGCAGCAGGTGCAAGCTGGCAAAGCCTCCTTTCACTGGTGCAGCAGCTGCGTGTCAGTGTAAATTGCTCCTATGTCCCTTGCGCACCTCCAAGCTCTGGACAGGATAATGTCAGAGACCACTTTACCCCTTTGGCTGACGGCATTGTCTAACTTCATTCTCCCTCTTTCCCCTCTCCCTTCCCCTACCCATTGCAATAACCCACAGCCTTTAAGATTTTGTTTCTTCGGTTTTGATCGCCTGAGGTTTGATTGGTCCAGTTCTAATAGGTTTGGTGGCTATGGTGGGTGCAGGGGGTGGCTTTTCTTCTACTTTTTCCTGACAGACACCAGGAGGGTCCGTCAGGGTTTCAGGAGGTTTACTTGAGTCACTGTCCACTTTCTGGGCTTTGCCTCCTATCTGTTTGTTCTGTTGCTGTTCAGAGAAGAACCGTTGCGTGGACTGAAGAACCTCTGCTCTCTGCTTTGCCTTAAAAAATAAGAAACAACAACTGAAAATGCTGCAGTATAACCAAAGCCTGTCAATCAATCTCAGTTCAAATTTTTTTTACCAATCATAAATCAGTTTTCCCCATGTTGGTTTGGCCCCAAACTACCTCATTGATCTGTCAGCTTTTAATGGATAGATTTCTTCCTATTTTTGAAAATATTCCACGTGATTTAAAAAAAAAAAAACAAACTGAAAAGAATAGGACCACCTCCCACCATCTTTCCAAAGTTTGCACTTGTAAAAAAATAATAAAATATAAATTGCTGTTGGTTTGTATTTTTTCTGGAAGAAAACTTACTGATACCAAATTTTATTTAGGGAGCCTGCTTGCAAATTTGAAAACATATAAATGTAATACTTAAAACTTCTATTTATCAATATGTGGTCTACAATAAAATGAAAAGGAAGCACTTATATTGTGGCATTACCAACACCTAGGACCAAATGTCTTGTGGCTGAGTCCTCTTCCCACAGCTCTCTTCTGCAGGGGAAGAGCATCAGAAATTAGTAACTACAACTTCACTTGATCACTAAGTTCTGATAGCTCCTACCACATTCTGAGCTGGTAAAATAATTTCCTAGTTTTATTGACGCTGTGCCCCCGAAGAATATACTTACGTCAATCTGTAAATTATACCACCACAACATACACAATTACGACTAAAGTTTCTACACCTCTTGCATATAACAAAAGCTCTTCATGTTCTACAGGTAACCTGTACTATTCAAAGATCTGAAGCAATTTCATGACATCTGTATCCTTTTCCACCCCACTATTAAGCTCTCATGTCATTTCCAACATGCGGATGTAGGAAAAAATCAAGTGGCAAGGAGGCAACAGAACTGGAAACCAAGGCCAAATGGTTTCCAAAGATTTCTACACATACTAGTATTTTTAATAGTTACGAATGGATGGAAATCCTAGGTACGCAACCTTAATAAAAGTAGATAACATTCAACAAGTGTTTCACTGCAGGGCAATCTTTAAATTTGATTATTCAGGATCACAAACAAGGGACATCAACCAAGAAAGAAACTTTACTGATCCAACTGAATTTTCTAACAGGATTGTCCTAAACATGTTTCTAATTCAGAATAAAGCGTGACTATGGACATTTCCCATTTGAAAGCATTTCCCATTTTCTTTGTTCTCATCTTGCCTGATATATATAGTGACAAAACTGGCAAAGATACTAAGACTTCAAAAGTTAAGTCTAAGTAAATATAGAAACAGAAATAAATTATTCAGCTAGATGTACTGGCAGACAGGTTAAGTTTATGCTGCAAGAACTATCCCCACACAGACTCCTCAAGGCACCCTTCTGCGATTAGCAAACCTCATGTTTATCAGTGCCTTTTATCATGAAGGATCCCAAAGTGCTTTTTGAGTTCTTCATCTACAACTACACAATCAGTTGTGGAATATGGATGCCTCAGATGGCAGGCAAAAAAAAAAAGAGATATGAAACCAGTTTGAAAAGAAAACTATACTTGGATGCTTGGATGATTCATGAAGGAAGAAAAATCAAGATAACATGCCTTACCCATTCCAGAGTTTTCACATAACAATGATTTATATTTTGGGATGGGGGTGGGGGTGGGAAGGGAAGAAAAAAAGAAAGAAAGAAAATGGGGAAGCCTGTAATAATTCATATTACTTATGTGCTCTTCCCAAAAAATGTAGCAGTTAAACTCAGATCTCAAATATTTATTCTATAAACAATTCATTTGGCCACAGAGTTTAAAATGTTAACTTGTTTGCTGACTATAGTTGCAAAAAAAAGAAACAAACAAAAACAAAAACATAAAAAAGAAAAAGAAAAGTGTTTGTGTGTGTGTGGAGGGGGGTGGGGGGAGTAGGAAGAAAAAAAATTAAATTAAAAAAAGGAGGTGGGGATGAACAAAAGTACTTAGTCTGGTTACGTCTGCTAAGACAATGAATGCCTGGATATGCAGTTATGGGTCCAGAGGCATCTTAAGACATGGTTCAGAGACAGATTTGTGCTCTGTTGGCTGTTAACACTGTACTAACCTTCATGTCTTGTTCAGCCTTCAACGCAGCCTGGGCCTGATTACCTCTGACTCCAGATAGTGATCCACAAGGACCCCTGGCTACATGTGGCAAACGAGCATGGCTCATGAGGCCTGTGGTCAGCGGAGGAGGCATCTGACTGGCCAGTGCCATTGGTGGCCTCTGAACAGGCGCTGGGAAGGTGTTAGTATGTGGGGCTCTTACCAATGGAGGGACCAGGTTAGGTTGAGAGAGAATCTGAGTGAAAAAAACAAAACATACAACATTGAACTGTTAAAAAAAAAAAAAAAATTGCCAACCAGACCAGGTTGGCTTATCCCGAGTAAACCTGTGCCCATTCTGCCAGTGGAAGGAAGTGTATGGGTTTGTGCCATTCTATTACAGGACAAAGGAGAAACATTCTCCATGCTTGGAGAATCTGACAAAAATTAGGCAAAGCATGCTATGGCACTTCAGCTGGTTCTAGCATTTCAGCTACAAATTCTGAAGGGGAAATAGAAAACCTATTAAATAGGATAGCTTTTAAAAAAGATATAACTGCAGAAAAGGCACACATACCAAATATAATCTGAAGATAAATGAAAATAGTACTAATCAACAAATAAATGAGAGTTCTTATCAACTTTAGTTAGTCCTTCCATATGATTAGCGAAGGGAAGAGAAGCCAACATGTTTACACATATATTAGGACATCTTTTAGAATTTCTACATCAACTGCATATAGTTACCTTTAGAAAACAAAAACCAAACCCTCCCCCCCAACTTTAAAACTAGAAAATGTTAAGCACTGGGACCCTTCTCTGAAAAGTGAGCTTCTTCAAAAGATAAAAGGTTTGGGACTGAAATAAATTTTTAGAGCTGTGTGGGGAATCTTTTGATTATATTTCAATTGTCTGCTTTAGAACTGTATGGTTACTACTTGTGTCTAGCTAAAAACTGTACAGAATATATTTGTGTGTCATAAATTTACTAAAAACTGTTTCTAAACTGGTTATAACATGGCAGGATTATAAAATCAGAGAATTAGCCAGATTAGCAATCACTTGCAAATAAGTAATACTCATTTCTCATTTATATCTGCCCACCTGGGGTGCAAACTGTGTAGGAAATGGTTGTGTCATTCTCACAGTGGCAGGGGCTGACTGGAACTGCTTCTGATAGACAATGCTGTTCATTTTGCTGGACTGGCTGTTCGGACTTGTGGAAGTAGCCCTTGGAAAGAAGCCATCACTGGTCAGTAACAGTAGTGCCATATAAGTAATGCTGTTAGATTTTTAGAGACATTGCTTTTGTAGATTCATCATACTTGGTAGTTGATGAAAATTTACTGGAGTTACCAAACATGCTGGGAATAGAAGTGCAGATGTGAGAAAGACTACTAGCTTGATTTTCCCAGGGTTAAACGTTTCCCCCCCTTAAAACAGAGTATAACAAATACATTCCTTATTATAATTAAACTTAAATAACAGCTTAACATTGTGGGTAAAACTACGAGAATGTCTTATGTTTACGACAGGAAAAGTGATATATTAAGTATCTAACAGAAACATGGTACTCAGCTATTTGGAAATTCTATAAGCAAATTTAAATGCCCATTTTACCGGAAAGGACTAGATGTTGGTGTGGTGCTTCTGCCACTGATCGGAGGAGTGCCTGGTTTTATATCAATGCCACTTCCGAAGGCTTTTAGTTCCATTTCAGACATCTGAGAAGAGCATAAAGTAAACTTAACACTTCTGCAATTCCACAAATTAAAATGCTGTGTTTAGTATTTTATCTATGATAATTTCATCTGGCACACAGCAAAGAACCTTAGAACAACATTTTATGATTTCTTTGTTATAAGGTAAAAACAGAGGGGCCTAAACACATTAATAGTGAGTAGATTAAAAAATAAGTAAGTAAACTAAACCTGATGTTTTTTGGGGAGTGGAAGAAGCTGATGGACTTGATTCTTATAGACTACACAGATACATAAATCTAACCTCATGGGCTTAAATTCTCAAAGCAAGTGCAATCATCTCTCCTCACTTACCTTTCCCGTGGTTGCGATCATGCTGTGCTGGGTTCCGGCAGGGATCAGGCCCCTGAAGGGCTGGCTCACTTGTGCAGCGCGACTCATGCTCTGGGCCTGGGCCTGTGGGGCAGTGTGCTGTAATGGGGGCTGAAGAGTCTGAGGCAGAGCAATCAAAGGTTGCCCTGCAGATCCAAAATTAGGCAAAGAGAGCTGGGAGGCTGGTAACGGTACTGTAACCTAGAAAACAAGCAAACAGAAACTGCAGCAATTTGCTTAATCTGTTGTACGTATATCCCTTTAACTATATACATGACTCTTCAAATACTTTTGAGTAAGATTTTAAACAGAATACTTCAATCTATTAATATATCTCAAATATCTTGATTAGTGACTACCTCCATTCTTTTATTAAATGTGCAACAATAAAACAGATTAGCAGTAGACAAACTCTGTATGAAATAATTATGACTTTGAGGTAATCCACAGTATGTCTTAATAACCCCAGAATACAAATAAACCATGAACATACACTTTAAGAAAGTAGTTACAACTTTCATTTTTACAACAGACATTTTTTATATTGTTTTAAGGTGTGATTAAAATGAGCTTTGGCAAAAAAAAAATCTTTCTGTTGTCATACAAATAGTATTTAATTTGAATGTCAATACGATGATATCCTCTTAATTTTAACCCCCTAAAATATGCACCAATAATAGTAATGAGAAAATGACTAACGGCTTGCCTCTCTCTTCCAGCCTTCCACCAGCTTTTTAGAGTAAACCAATTTATGAGATTGTCAGGAGACAGTTTCATAAAAATATACATTTCACTGAAAATTATTATTATATTCATATACTTAAGAAATGTTTTTGTTATTTTTACTCTATCATATTCTACTACACAGTCCTATGTATTGTATTAACTGGTGTGGGTGGTCTTCAGGGTCTTCCTTCACCTCTAGTTTGAATGGGTAAAGCATTTATCACACTAACATGTAACTGCATGTCCTGGACAATGGTTTTCAAATCTTTAAACTTGTGGAATCTTTTGTTAAAATAGTTGATTGTATAAAAATACATTTTAGGGACTTCTCTGGGGAACCAGTGGCTAAGACTCCAAGCTCCCAATGCAGGGGGCCTAGGTTTGACATCTGGTCAGGGAACTAGATCTCACATGCCAAACTACAGATCTTGCATGCCACAAAAAAGACCTCGTGTGCCCCACCTGATACGAAATAAATATTTATTAACAAATAAATTTTAAAAAGTCCCCTTTAAAAAGAGGTAAAAAGCATTACTGACTTTATGGGAAGCATGGGTAGGAAGAGGGGTGGTGTAAGACTGAAAAATGTCTCGCTAGCAGTGGACCCCAGAGAATCCCTAAATTCCTCAGAAAAAAGCCTGAGGCCACTGCACCATCTCCCCATCTTGGTTCTATTTAAATCCCCCAACAACAACAAAAGCAACAGCAACAACAATAGTAATAAAGAAAATTGAGGAAATTTACCATGCCATAGTTTACCTGCTGGAGAGCACTTGGTGACTGGGCAGTGTTATAAAAATTTGTCTGACCAGGCTGTTGCACTTGTCCAGAATAAAGATTTGAAGCCTGGGTAAGATTTGCTCTAGCCTAGAAAATATTTTTAAGAAGTAAGATTGAAATACTTTCCAATTCAGGTATCAAAAGTTATGACTTCAAAGTAATCTCAAAGAATCTTAGCATTAGACAGAAAGGAAGATCTTATTTTTTACATTGTGTCTATTAACATTTTTTTTCTTTCAAAACTCTTTCTTAAATAATTTGCTGAATAGGAACACAAAAACTGTGCACGACTGAGCTAGCTCTTGCCTTACCTGGAGAAGATGTGTATCGATCAGTTGGGAACCTCCTAGTCCTGATGCCTGACCCAGCTGATGTTCATACAATATGGGAATAGGTTGAGTATTTGAAGTTTGCTGGAAGGCAAGACCTGACTGTGCTTTGGCAAGTTCCTGGTGTTGGACAGCTGGAAAGTTGTGGATGGCAGTACCAGAAAGGACCATAGATGGCTGGGACAGACTGCTCTGCATAAAGGCTGGCTGAGATCTATGGAAGTATTAAAGAGAAAAGGCATGTTTTAATCTGGACTTTTAAGAATGAGTATCTCAAATGACCAAATACTCTACTTAGCATAACTAAAGAGGCAGAGAATATAATATAGACTGTGTCTGAAGCACTTGTTTCAAGATTTATTGAGCCCTATATACAGTGAAGCTCCTCACGTTAAACTTCTGGTAAAAGGCTTATTATTACTCTTGCTGAGAAAATGCTAAGATTTTCTTCTCTTTAACAGTGAGAATTAAAAAAAAAAAAAAACACAGTGAGAATAATTCTATTTTCTTGCGTTCATTAGCAAGCTCAGAACCAAAGCTGTTGTTTTTCTCTTTGGTATTACCAGTCTATTCGAATTTATAGCACTAACAGCTCTGATTTTTAATATCTGTATTTCATTACAGATAATATACACATAGCATACATATATAAACTATAATACATATATTTCAAGACCTATATGGAATAAAGCAGAGTAGTAGTTAACAACAGGAGCACCCACAAAATTCTGTTTTGTTAACTGAAGCATAATGGACTCATTACATTATACTAGTTTCAGGTGCACAATATAATGATTTGGTATTCATACATATGCAAAATAATCACCACAATGAGTCTAGTTAACATCGGTCACCACACAGAGTTACACATTTTTTTTTTCTTGTGATGAGAAACTTTTTAAGATCTATTGCAATGTTCAAATATGCAAAACAGTATTATGGTCAAAGGGTATAAGATATAAGACTCCCTTATAAAATAAATCATGGGGATGTAATGTACAACACGGTGACTATAGTTAATAATACTGTATTGCATATCTAAAGAGTTTTTAAAAACATACAACACTGAATTCTAACCCCAGACTGCCCTATTATTTCTGGGATGGAGGCAGGAATAAAACCCATTAAGCAGGAACACCTTTCTAGGGACACAACTAATTTTTACAACATCTACTTATAATGCGTTAAACATAAAATGTGAAAACATCAGGATACAGTTAAAACTACCTCACCCCAGCAGAAATTAATTCCAATAATTCCCTGATAATAAATACTACACTAATTAGGTTCAGAACATGAAACAGCATAATGATGGGGAAGGCATACAAACAACTACTTTCAAAGTCGAAACTGGTGCCTTCCAGGTAGCCATTTGTCACAATTACATTTACATTTACATGCACACACACACAAACACACACACACACACTACATATTACACATATATACTTAAAAAGTTCATCTTCCAAGGCAATTGTTAAAATGGGGGTTACAAATACAGAATGTCAGTGCATTGCAAATCCATCTCCCATGACTACTGAAGACATTACTAACTAATCACTGAACTCTGTTTAACATAGCACAAAGGTAGCAAACTTTTCAACAGTGTTTCAAACAGCCAATTAAAAGAAGATTGGTTTTGAGATTAAATCTATTTGCTACTTCTAAATCTGCTCAAGTTTTTTTTTTTATAAATATATATTTCTGGATTTTTACACTTGGTACCAGCACAAAGACAGAAATATAGATCAATGGAACAAAATGGAAAGCCCAGAGATAAGTCCACACACCTATGGACATCTATCTTTGACAAAGGAGGCAAGAATATACAATGGAGAAAAGACAACCTCTTTAACAAGTGGTGCTGGGAAAACTGGACAGCCACTTGTAAAAGAATGAAACTAGAACACTTTCTAACACCATACACAAAAATAAACTCAAAATGGATCAAAGATCTAAACATAAGACCAGAAACTATAAAACTCCTAGAAGAAAACATAGGCAAAACACTCTCCAACATAAACCAAAGCAGGATCCTCTATGACCCACCTCCCAGAATATTGGAAATAAAAGTACAAATAAACAAATGGGACCTAATTAAAATGAAAAGCTTCTGCACAACAAAGGAAACTAAAGGCAAGGTGAAAAGCCAGCCTTCAGGATGGGAGAAAATAATAGCAAATGAAGCAACGGACAAACAATTCATCTCCAAAATATACAAGCAACTCCTGCAGCTCCATTCCAGAAAATTAAACGACCCAATCAAAAAGTGGGCCAAAGAACGAAACAGACATTTCTCCAAAGAAGACATAAAAATGGCTAACAAACACATGAAAAGATGCTCAACATCACTCATTATCAGAGAAATGCAAATCAAAACCACAACGAGGTACCACTTTACACCAGTCAGAATGGCTGCCATCCAAAAGTCTACAAGCAATAAATGTTGGAGAGGATGTGGAGAAAAGGGAACCCTCTCACACTGTTGGTGGGAATGCAAACTAGTACAGCCACTATGGAAAACAGTGTGGAGATTCCTTAAAAAACTGGAAATAGAACTGCCATATGACCCAGCAATCCCACTGCTAGAAACCAGAATTGAAAGAGACATGTGTACCCCAATGTTCATTGCTGTATTGTTTACAATAGCCAGGACATGGAAGCAACCTAGATGTCCATCAACAGACGAATGGATAAGAAAGCTGTGGTACATATACACAATGGAATATTACTCAGCATTAAAAAGAATTCATTTGAATCAGTTCTACTGAGGTGGACGAAACTGGAGCCTATTATACAGAGTGAAGTAAGCCAGAAGGAGAAACAAAAATACAGTATACTAACGCATATATATAGTATTTAGAAAGATGGTAACGAGAACCCTGCATGCGAGACAGCAAAAGAAACGCAGATGTATAGACAGTCTTTTGGACTCTATGGGAGAGGGCAAGGGTGGGATGATATGGGAGAATGGCATTGAAACATGTTAATCATCATATGCGAAATCAATTGCCAGCCCAGGGTTGATGCTCAGGGCTGGTGCACCGGGATGACCCAGAGAGAGGGAATCGGGAGAGAGGTGGGAGTGGGGTTCTGGAAGGGGAACACATGTATACCCATGGCAGATTCATGTCAATGTATGGCAAAACCAACACGATAATGTAAAGAAAAGTAAAAAAAGAATACATATATATTTCTGGATTTTTACATTTGTGGAGTTTGGTCTTTTGGCTGCTGTTGTTTTGACACTGGAAGTCCCTCTACTCAACTTTTAAGTTTTACTACAAATTTCAATATAATCTCAAATTTAACAATATGAAAGAGACTGCCTATAGTTATAGTTAGGGTAAATAATTTTACTTGTACTGAGAATTTTTTGGAATGACCAAACTAAATGACAAGAGTAATACCAGAATTATATAATTAGCATTAATTATACAGATATACTCAATGCTACTTAATAATCTTTAATAAAAAACAAAAGCGAGAGCCATACTTATTAAGTTTACTAATAATTCTGCTCCTTTGAGAAAGTGTGACAAGCTGAGACCACCTTCTTTAGGAATGAAACATGATCTGTAGAAATGAGGTATATCAATTGAAGCCAATTTTAATCTATAAAGTATGGAAATTCTACCTGAATCACTTACAAGGCAAATTTCTAAAGGAAATGTCTAATTTTGCAAGCTTATTTACACTAAATGTCCTCAAAGGAATCTCTTTTTCTTTTTGACGGTTCAGAGCTGTTACCGTGAGTACTGATGACAGTGTACCATGATGATGACTGAGTCATGATCACTGCTATCATTCAACTCTCACCCCACCCTGCCCATCTTATTAAGTTGGAGATGAGAGACACCTGGGTTAAATGCAGGCCCTGTCACTTATCCATACTGTAACATTAGGATAAAACCAAAACAAAACCCACAACCTCTTCAAATGTCAAATGGGGATGACTTAATTTACTTTATCTGGTTTTGGGAAAACTAAATAAGTTAGTGTATATCAAGGGCTGAGTAATATATATAAAGTTTGATAAAGATCAGTTTTCATTACTTGCTTAATTGCAAAGATAACAGGATGAATCTTTCAAAAGAATGCTTTCTTCTATAGTATATGAGTATACTATAACATACTCATCACTACTACTTCTGTTCTCTGTTTTAGACACTCCACTTCTCTCGATTTTATTACATTCCACAGTGGCCTCTGCTACTTACATACTGCTATCATCTGCTGTGCCTTAGTTCTTATCCAGAGCAAGTCTGATTTACAGTTGTTAGCAACGAGGTGGCACTTACACCTTTGGGTCCTTAAGCAGTTTTTCTCTGTGATTTCTAATTTTTATGGGTCTGCTGTTAGCCTCTTCTTCAAGAAGCTTTGAAGCTTCACTTTGTTCAATAAAGTCTGATAGAAATTACCAGAGGCTGAAGTTCATCATATACATGCAGCACAATTATATAATGCAGTTTATAAGAAGGTCATCTTGCTTTTGGGGGGAAGGATGGAATAGACAGGATATGGCAAGAAGGTTCAGCAATTACATTGTTTCCAACATCATCACAAACACAATTTTAAAGCGTTTACCTGTATGGCTGAAGTGAAGAACTGAATAGTTCCTGAGCCTGCGAAACAGCAGGCCCAGCACCCAAACTCAGCTGGGCCTGATGCTGTCCTTGTAGTGGGGCATAAATAGGGATTGGGATCTGCTGAACTGAAGTTGGCTGCAATGCAATGTAAAAACAGTATGTGAATACCATATACATAAGCAACACACTCGGAAAATAAAAATGTGAGACATGAAACAAAACATTAATGCTACATATCAGTTCCCTTTGAATACAAAACAAAATGAAAACATCTAAAATTTCTTTGCAATCCATTACTAGTTCTAAACTGAATCCCCAAATACTATTACACCATAAACATGATAGGGTGAAAGAAGCCTATGGTATTTACCTGAGAAAGACCCGGTTGGAAGCCTTGTTGCTGAGCCAAGGATGGTGGAGCCAGTCGTGCATGTTGGGTATTGAATAGATGACTTGTGTCCATGTAGAAAGCTGGGATCTGAGCTACAGATTAGCAGGAGAAACAAGAAGCAACGAGTGTCTCACTTTCAGAATCTTCCAAACAGTAACCCAAAACCAAACTTTAAAGCAGACTTCACATTAAGTGAGCCTCCTGAAAATTCATATAGCTAAGGAAAAACTAGAAATGTGAAAAGATGCAAAAGGAAAAAGATGTAACACTTCTACCTGACAGGTATATGCAAACTAAAACAATGACACTCTCATACTTGCAGAAGGTAGGAAAAAAACTTTCATATACTGCCACTGGGGTATAAACTAGCAAAATTTTATATAATCCACAAAAACTGAAAATGAACCAGCAAATCCACCCTAATTTTAAATCTGCCAATTAGAACTTAGCAAAACATTTCAAAAGAATTATGCCAATTTCTAAGCTCTTTGGAAGAAAAGCTATGACCAACCTAGATGCATATTTAAAAGCAGAGGCATTAATTTGCTGACGAAGGTCCGTCTAATCAAAGCTATGGGTTTTTTCAGTAGTTATGTATGGATGTGAGAGTTGGACCATAAAGAAAACTGAGCACCGAAGAACTGATGCTTTTGAGAACTGTGGAGAAGACTCTTGAGAATCCCTTGGACTATAAGGAGATCCAACCAGTCAATCCTCAAGTAAATCAGTCCTGAATACTCATTGGAAGGACTGATGCTGAAGCTGAAACTCCAATACTTGGGCCACCTGATGCAAAGAACAGACTCATTGGAAAAGACCCTGATGCTGGGAAAGACTGAAGGCAGGAGAAGAACGGGACGCAGAGGATGAGATGGTTGGATGGCATCACTGACTCAATAGACATGAATTTGAGCAAGATCCGGGTGCTGGTGATGGACAGGGAAGCCTGGCGTGCTGCAGTCCATGGAGTCGCAAAGAGTAAGACATGACTGAGAGATGGAATTGAACTGAACCGACTAGAATTTGGCAAAATATTTCAAAAGAATTATGCCAATTTATATGCTCACTAGCAATGTGCTTTCAGAGCCTAGTAATACCACCTATGGATCCTTACAGATAATGGGTATTAAATACGTTAAGTATTATCAATCATCCTAATATTTCCCACACAGAAAGACAAAAAAATTGCCTCACTGTCCTTTGATTCTGATTTTAAATCATGAGTGAGCCTGAATATTTTTTAATTGTTTATTTACAATTTAACTCTGAATAACATGTTTGTTTCCAAGGCAAACCATTCAGTATCACAGTAATCCAAGCCTATGTCCTGACCAGTAAGGCTGAAAAAGCTGAAGTTGAATGGTTCTATGAAGACCTACAAGACCTTCTAGAACCAACATCCAAAAAAAAATTTCCTTTTCATTATAGCGGATTAGAATGCAAAAGTAGGAAGTCAAGAAACATCTGGAGTAACAGGCAAATTTGGCCTTGGGAGTACAGAATGAAGCAGGGCAAAGGCTAATAGAGTTTTGCCAAAATAACAAACTGGTCACAGCAAACACCCTCTTCCAACAACATAAGAGAAGACTCTACACTTGGACATCACCAGATGGTCAACACCGAAATCAGGTTGATTATATTCTTTGCAGCCAACGACGGAGAAGCTCTATACAGTCAGCAAAAACAAGACCGGGAGCTGACTATGGCTCAGAGCGTCGGACACAACTGAGCGACTGAACTGAACTGAACTGAATTTTGTGGAATTTAGTAGGATGTTACCCCTCCCAATATATAAATTTCTTTCTTTATTGTTCTTAGGTTTATTCTTCCCTCATGTACTTTATCATCAATTAGTCAGGTTTCAGATAACAAACTTTGGTTCTCTGTAGAGGGTTGGTCCCAGGATACCACCCTGACTATCCCCGCCCCAGATACCAAAATCTGCAAATGCTCAAGTCTCTTATGTAAAATTTGGTACATTGTTTGCATAACCCAAGCATATTCTTTCATATACTTTAAATCTCTAGATTACTTATAATACCTAATACAATGTAAATACTACGTAAATAGTTATCCATACACAGACAATACAAACTTTGTTTTTTGGAACTTTGCAAAATTTTTTTCCAAATGCTTTCAATCCACAGCTGATTAAATCCGCATACTTGGAATCATGGGTACACTAATCTGTCTGCTATCTATGTAACATATGTGTAAGAAACAACTGTCACAAGCCCCTGAATACTTTCCAAAGAGAGACAGCATTCAATTCTATGAGGAAACAAATTTGCAAAGCAAATCAAAAAACACAAACTTGAAAAGGTAAGGGAAATAGAAAAAAAAAAAACAGAAGCATTAAAACATCTTCATTTTCTAAATTCCTTATATTCAAATCTTAAAAATCTTACCTGCTGCAGACTGAGATACATAGACTTGTGGACTTTGTTGTTGCTGAGCAATAAGGGAAGGCATACAGCTTAACTGTGAAAAATGACTTGCAGAAGGCAGGCTGCTTGTTTGCAATTGTTGGGGTTTCACTTTACAGATATTAGGAGGGTCTGATGTGGTTGTAGATTTTGTACTCAAGGAAGAGGTAGTATATGTACCAGCTCCTACATTGGGGAGAGGGATAAAATGAAAGAAGTGTAGTGTCTATTTAAGTAAATTCAAGCACCAACTGGAAAATTAAGATTTATGCCAAGTAAGTACTTATTATGTACTTATATACTGCATCTCAAACCAAAAGTGGACATGAAGTGGCTTAAAATAGGAAGAAACAATTATCAGATGCAAACAGACTTTAAAATCTGGTGAAATATAAATAGAAAATTTAAATATATACTCACAAAACAAGGAGGCTGAGAGCCTACAACACTGTCACAGCTTAGTGTCAAACTAATACATAGTTTTCAATCATCACAAAGGATAATCAGGAACTTTATTCATTTATGGTGAGAAATAAATACAAGTACATAAATGGGCCTCGACAGACCACATCTGCTCCCCAAATGTCACAGAAACTTAAGGTTAGATTTTTTCCTCTTTGTGGCAAAATACCTTAAGGAGCTTTAGAATGTCAAATAAATATTTGAATATCTATTAAAGGCTAGGCATAAACATAAGAAGCACAGGAAAAAGTGCTGTACCTTAAGAATAATCGTTATTAATGCAATATAAAAACTTAATGTAAACTGCTCCTAGAAAGACATACAAACTTAAGACTATTCTTTTCTCTCCTTGTATATATGCCAGCAAGAACTAGTATTCAGTAATACGTGAAAAACAAGACAAACTATTAATAATATTACAGTAAATAACAATACAGGTATTTGATTCAAAAGTCAGATGTAGTAGTTATTATTATTTTCAGACATCAGATGATGTTCTAAGAGAGGACCAAGATTGAGGTATCTCTATTCTTCCATTTGGAAGACCAGGCAAGAAGGCCCTTGTTAAAAACTTATCCTAGTTGAGGGAAGTGTAGGGAAACTAGACTCTACGGAAAAGTAGTAGTTGGGTTCCAAAGAAAAAAGCAGGAAGCTTCTCAATCTCTTTATCTCCTACCCTCCTCCTGGTTCCTTTACAGCCTCACTCCTTATCCCCAACTAGCATGGGGCCTAAGCTGTTAGTATTTATATAATGAAGATGTCTTGCAAGTGGGTGGTGGAAGTACAGTTGGAATACCTTCTTTGATGTGAACCTCTGGGTTTGTCTTAATACTTATGTCTGATTCCAGATAATATCAAATAACTGTAGTACAACCCAAAGTCTAGTCCTTTTGGTGCTTAAAACTAGCACAGAAAGATAGAATACTGAAAATTATTACTGCCATCATTAAATGAAAACTAGCCAAAGAAAGTAAATTCTGTTCTGTATATACATTACATGTATTGGAAAAGGAGTTTCCCACTGTTTCAGAAATATAGACAGTATTAGGAAAGCTTAAAATGAAACTTCTATTTTCAGAAGAAACATGGTTATGCATATTATAAAAGGTTATACCTTCATAGAGTCAAATACTTCAGAATACTTCTCTCGTTCTTTAAGAATGATAAAGCCCCATATGAGATAAAGGATTACACATTAGTGAAAACATTTAAGAAAAACATCTAACTTGAGGTGCTGACAGACTCTCCTTAAAATCAACATAAAACCCAAAACACCAAAGCCAATGGATATCATTTTTTCAAATAACAGACTGGAAAGTCTCTACCCTGTAACTCTTCCCCAGAAAATATGTCAAATCAATAGACTTAAGCCAAGACCTCCTTCAAATTAAGATACAGACCACAGAAAACTTAAAAGCTTTTTGATTCTGTGTTATTTCTGAATGGGTCTAATTAGCTGTATGAGTCATATAATAAAAATCAAAAGGTAGAATTTATAAAAAAATTTAGAGGAACAAGACGGGAAATTCCCCACCAATTACTTCTGGGTATCTGTATTAACAATTGGGGTGGGAAGAAGAGAAGATCAATTGAAGTACTTTAGTAAGCCATCATTAAATATTTACCAAGCTAAAATTGGGAGAGGGTAAAGAGAGAGGGGAAGGAGGCAAACTGGTACGAAGTTTATAAAAGAGCTGATAATTATTTCAGGTACAATCTCACGTCTTTTATAAATATATTTTTGGGGAGAGCAAACAGGAAAAGATTTTAAAGAAATTTTAAATAATTTAAGATAGTTAAAGAAAAGGTACATGAGGATTTCTACCTGATAGTGAAGTTGTGGGAGTAACTGAAGCAACAGGAATCTGAGGCATTGATGCACTTGAGAATGAATTGTAATTAGCAGTGCTTGGTCCACTGGCACTACTGCTGACCCCACTTGCAATTGGAGGTGCTGTGGAGGTTACTGGGGATCCCTTTTCCCTTACATTTGGAGAATTCTCCCACGCCTTGCGAGCAGACTCCATCTGCAACAAAAAGAACATTTTTTAAAGCAAAAAAAAAAAAAAAAAAAATCACTATCCTAACACAGAACTAATACACATATATAAACAAATATATATACATAAATGTATTCCAAATACTATCTTTCAGATTAGGACCATAAGGCTTTTAAACCTTTCACTTTCTCCTTTATTTCTGGCTCCTTTACTCAAATTGCAATGAGTTTTAATTCTGTCTCTATAGAGTTTGTTTAAGGCTCTGGCAAGCAGGTCAGTGAAATACAATGACAGTTTTAGTCATCTAAATATGAGTCCCTATTCCTACCAGTGAATATGGAAACAGAAATACCATGTCCTTTCGGACTGATTTAAGGCTCTGATTCTAGTTAAGTAAGACACTAAAGGTCCTCCATTAAATATCCATTCTCTCTGATCTTTCTTTTTAAGCCTTTAAGCCAACATTTCTTGAATGGCAAGTGTCTTCTGTTTGGCTATTTTATGTTCACAGTGTTTTAAAGGCAATATAACCAGACAGGCTTTAGGCTTGAGTACAGTAGAAATATTTCTTGTTTCATGTCCAGACCCCATTAAGCATTTCAGGTTCTGACTGCCACCATTTGTATTTGTGGGTGCTGATTTTACCTGTAGTCTTAGTTTCTTAAAAAGTAGAAATGGGTCTTATTTAATCTGTTTGGAGCTGTTCAACAGACATAAATGTAAGCCACATGTAATTTTATATTTTCTAGTAGCCACACTTTAAAAAATAAAGAGGTAAAGCTAATTCTGGTAACATATTTCATTCAACCCAACATATCTACAATCATAATTAAAACCTATCATCAATACAAAAATTGAGATGTTTTAATTTAAAAAGTAACATTTCAAATCCGGTATCTATTTCCTTTTACACTTATAGCACACACCTCAACCTGGATTAGCCACATTCAAGTGCTCAGTAACTACATGTGGTGCGTGGATACTGAGTTGGAGAGCAAAGATGTAGATCCTCAACTATCCTGAGGCTCCCTGAACAGGAAAGGAACACATAGAGAAGTTTTGAAGTTTCTTGTTCTACTAGTCAAAATATTGAGTGGAAAGGAAAAATCCAAGATAATCTACAAAATTCAGCAGCAATGAATTACATGGGTGTATGTATACTAAGTGTTAGTTGTATCTGACTGTGACCGAATAGACTATAGCCCAACAGGCTCCTCTGTCCATGGGATTTTCCAGGCAAGAATACTGGAGTGGGTTGCCATTTCCTTCTCCAGGGGATGTTTCTCAACCAGAGATCGATCCTGGGTCTCCCATATTGCAGGCAGATTCTTTACCACCTGAGCCAACAGGTAAGCCCCGTAGGAACACTTTTCACAAGTAAGATTTTGAAATACCACTGCTGGGAAGTTTGTAGGTACCTGAAGTTCCAATTTTATAAAAATTTCAACCAGATTTTAACTTTAATAATTTGAGAAATACTACACATCTCCCTACTTCCCTGTTAAAACACACACTATATACAATTTAACCTTGATGGCTAATATCATTATTACAAATTCAAAATATATGACACTTTTAGGTTTGCTGTTTTCCTTTTCCTCACAGTCACCTTGCTGATTTCAAATGTGTTTTATTTTAAAACGAAAGTCTTAAGAGGGTAAGAAACAAAAGCAACCCCCCCCCCACACTACTACTTAAGAAGTCCGACAAAATGTAATTTGCTAGTATTGAGATTTTATGGCTTAGAGCAATTTTAAAGACTACAGTGCATTTTATAACCAGTTTTGTTGTATTGGAAATAAATTATAGCTTATCAATTTTACATGATATTTAAGCCATACACATTGGTTTCATTTCTTAAGCTGCAAGAAAATTTAGATTCTAATTTTAGAAATTCAAAGAACCTAAAAGGTATAATTACTTAACTATATTCATTTTCCCATTTGACAAATATACTGTCAGTAATACCCATATAATATTAAGAGATTTCCATACTTTATAAATCTCTCAAAGAGAGGCATTAAAAAAAAGAAAGTAAACACAGCTAATCAACAAGGACCTACTGTATAGCTCAGAGAACTTTACTCACTATTCTGTAATAACCTATACAGGAAAAATACCTGAAAAATTATGTATATATGCATATGTAGAACTGAATCACTTCACTGTACATCTGAAACTAACAAAACATTGTAAATCAACTATGTTCCAGTATCAAAATTACACTAAAAAAATAAAAATAAAGAAACTAGAAAAAGTCTTAAGCTAATACAACTTAAACTTAAGTTTAATTCAACTGTATTTTGGGGGGTATTAAAAACATCCAGTGAAAGACAATGTGAAGAATCAACACCTAGCCTAAAGAATAACTAATGATATTATATTTGCTTATTTGAGAAATCAAATGTAAGATAAGTATGAAACATAGGTTGAGATAGTCATTCAAGGGGAAAAACAACAAAAAAAGGCTGAGTATGAGGTTCAGTTCAGTTCAGTGGCTCAGTCGTGTCCGACTTTTTGCGACTCCATGGACTGCAGCACGCCAGGCCTCCCTATCCATCACCAACTCCCGGAGCCTCCTCAAATTCATGTCCATCACGTCAGTGATGCCATCCAACAATCTCATTCTCTGTTGTCTCCTTTTCCTCCTGCCTTCAATCTTTCCGAGCATCAGGGTCTTTTCCAGTGAGTCAGTTCTTCACATCAGTTGGCCAAAATATTGGGAGTTTCAGCTTCAGTACCAGTCCTTCCAATGAATATTCAGGACTGATTTCCTTGAGGATGGACTGGTTGGATCTCCTTGCAGTCCAAGGAACTCTCAAGAGTCTTCTCCAACACCACAGTTCAAAAGCATCAAATTCTTCAGCGCTCAGCTTTCTTTATAGTCCAACTCTCACATCCATACATGACTACTGGAAAAACCACAGCTTTGACTTTGAGTAGGAAGAACTGGCAGTAAACAGTAAGGACTGAGTAAAGACAGAGATGACACAAAGCAGAAGTGGTTGTCTTGTAAAAATTTTATTGTCTCAAACTTATATTTAAGCAGCTTCTTAAAAAGAAGTTGGGAGTATTAAAAAAAAAAAAAAAAGTTGGTGGAGGTCAAGGGGACAAGTGGTCAGGAGTCTGGAGAATCAAACACCAACAGTCTAGAAACAAACACTGACCATATTATAAAACAACTTAGTTACTTCCTCTCTTGACCATCATCAAAAAGATTCACTGGCAACCAGTGCAACATCAGAAAGTCCTGCTATAGCAGAGGATAAATACTGGCCCAGGTTATAAAACTATAAATACATAGCACCAAAGAGATAAATAAATGTAGTTAAAAATAATCCTCACTTAATTCCATATCTGTACATCTGTTCTTTTTAACCACTGACTACTCTTGAGGTGAACAACAGATATAAAACACTCTCAAATAACTCAATTGTACAGAGTATTAGTAACATGTAGCATAGCTCAAAATTTTAAGTGTAATAGGAGATTAAAAAAAAAAAAAAGCCTAAACTTCTTGACAACAAAAAGCATGTATTGTGTAAAATCTCTTTTGGACTCTTATTCAAAAATTTTCCAACAAAAATCAAATCAAAAATTACTTGTTTTAATCAATTACATCTTCAGAACTACCACTTTGCATTCATTCAATTCACATATGACTTACAGGAAAGACAGCAAACTAGCATTTTTAACCATTATTGGTACTTATGATAAAAAAAAAAAACATGCAACACCTGATGAGTTGCTTTCTACACAACTAATGTTTCCAGTAACTATTAGTCTCTAAGAGGAACCCAACACAAACCAAATGTAAAATGCTCTCTTGTATTATTAAGACAAAATTCTCAAGCATAGGCCTCATTTTAAATATGAAGATATTAAGCTACTACTATGTGGTGTTAAAAACTAATAAAATTTTAAGGTGTAATTTGACATCACTCCATTTCCTCAGCTTAATACTGCTGATTATTGCAAAAAACTAGTAAGAATATCGAGAGTATTAACTTATGTCCCCTTGCATGCAATAATCAAGAACCTTTAGAGATGGATGTTGTACATACCTTGAAGGTGAGGCTGAAAGTAGTGGGAGGAACTGAAGTTAGGCTGGAGCTCTGTTGTATAGTCTCCCTCTTAGGGAGGGGGAGGGTGTTGGGCAGGGGCACCTGAAAAGGTAGGCAACACGTATCACAATCTAACTAACTGCTATAAAAGCCCCATTAAATATAATGCTCAGGTATTCTAAGGTTATTTTCACAAGAGCCAACAGGAATATTTGACTGAAGTTACACTGCCTTTATGCTAATTGATAACTCTGGACATCTTAGATCAAACTTCTGAAAAGAAATACTATCTGCTTATTTATACATCACTGACAGAAAAAGAATCTGTCACATATATAAGGTATAAACTTAAAGGCCATGCTCCTATATTTTAATGTATATACAAAACACTTGGGGTATTTGTTGAAACGCAGATTCAGACTCACTTGGTCTGGGGAAGGCACGAAATCTTGCCTTTCAACAAGCTCCCAAGTGGTGCTGACACCGCTGGTCCCTGGACCATATATTGTAAAGCAAAGCTCTAGGGAATATAATTTCTACCATTTACAGAACCCATAGGTTCTACATGAAGCATTTAACATGGGAGTGTAAATATAAGGAAGTCTCTTTATAGCAACCTAGTCAACTTATAACTAGATTCAAGAACAAAAGTAATGTTGTTAGGGAAGGATATAATTATCCCCTCCACCTTATCACACTAGCAATACTTAATTGTGATAAGTACTGTTATTTAATAGAAACTTGAAGCTGGAAACTCGCTACTTTTATCTCTTTTTTTCCTCTAATTCTCTGGATCTTAAGATTTTATTATGTACTACTACATGACTGATTTTGATGGTTCAGTCAGTTATTTAAATAAAATGAAATGCTGGGGAGGGGTTTAAGAATCACTTTGTGATACTATGGGCAATCTAATGGATATTATTTTCCAAATCTTTAAAACAGCTGTGCTATAATGATCAAAAAGACCACCTGTATTTAAATCTTCAAAATTTAAATTGATTTGAATCATTCAAGATTCAAAACAACTGTAATATTAGGTACTACAACCAATAAATCAGTTAAGATCCTTAAAAAAAGTATATTAAGCCTCAATAAGGGAAATGAGCCATCTTTCAGTTTAATTTTTATTTTTTAGGCACGCCAAGTGGCTTCTGGGAATCCTAGCTCCCTGACCAGAGATTAAACTCATGCAATCTAGAAGAGCAGAGTCCCAACCACTGGACTATCAAGGAATTCCCCAGTTTAATTTTTAAAGAGACCACAGTTCTATGCATAAAATGGAACCCCTAGCCTAATGAATAAAAAAGGGACATTTCAAAAAGTCCTAAAAATTTCCCCATATAGGATGTCTGTTTTTAACACTATATTAAGCTCAGAATCACCACCAAACTTGGCACAAATAAGCAACACTGTGAAATCATTTCAAACTGATGACTTTTTATAAATGCTCCCTGACCCAAACTGAGCTTGTTTTCAAATATATTCTGAATACATTGCTAAAAATCAAACATAGACTATTTACTTATACACAAGACTGGGCATCTTCCCTTCAGTAGTCCTCTGTATACAAGTCACCACGTTAATCAGCCTTGCAGATCAGACGGAAACCACTAAAATGTTCATGAGGATATTTTCAATGAGTTTTAAGATTAATGATCTTTCCTTCCATATTCATATTTTATAAATTAAATTTTTAGGAAAGGGTAGTTTGGCAGACGGCATCATAATATTCTGGAAAAGGTAACATATTCTATATTTTTCTAAAATGAGAAAAAACACCGCAATTCAAATATAATTAAACCTTACTGAAACCCTACTGATTCAATTTCAATTATCATTACTTGATAATCCAAGTAGTGACACTAGGAATTAAACTGACCAAGTCTTTTTGCCCTTCCCTAGTATTCCATTGCTTCCTACAGAAAGTTAAATAAACCTTTCCTCAAAAGGTCAGGGGAAGAGGAAGTTGGACAAACTACATTCATCAGCTCCAAAGGGGCTCTCCTATCAAAGACAAAATGTGTGACTTCTTCCTTTTAATACCTTTTCCTTCAGCTAGACTACAAAAGTTGGATTAAATAATCCCTAATGTATTTCATCTAAAAGCCTATATACCTGACACTAAAAAGAAAAACAGAAAACATAGCAAAGACATTGTAATAAAACATAATTGAGTTTTTATTCTCAAAGTTACAGAATTAAAGACTTTTAAGAGATCTCTAAATGTATCTGTAAAGGTTATTATTTTTTAAGAAAGTCTTTGTTTATAAAGGACTATATTTAAAAGAGAGCAGATGAACAAATTTCCACCATATCTGCTCTCCAAAACAAGAGCCAGGCATGTATCTTCTAAATGCTTTTTTTCCCCGCTTATCTATTTTTCACCTGTCAGTCTGTGAACTAGACAAAGTACTGGACTGTACCAGTATTTAACAGATTCTTAAATTGTAATATGGTTGCTTTGGCTATGGGAAGCGAGAGCCAGATTTATATAACTTACTGTCATCTTTTAATAGAGTATTCAAGGGTTTATGAAGATAAACCCTTCAGTCTTCACAAGAGGAATGAAGTTGTTAATGTCCAGTATCATTTTTCAAATTAAAAAAAACACATAAATCTTCAGTAATAATCGGTCTTTTTGTTGAAGTGAATGACCTTTCACAGCATTATAAAAAGGTGTCATTTAAGAACAAAATTACCAACAAAATTAAATGCTGAATTAGTAGAATGTGAAAACTAAGAATAAATTTTTTTTTTACCAAAACCAGGTTAACAGGATTAGTACATATGAAACCAAGCCTAAGTATCACAAGCCTGGATATTAAATATAAAGTGATGACTTTCAGGGGAAAAACAACAACTCAGCTTTGACTATTTCCCCTAATTACATTTCAGTGTTCCTAAATACAAACTTACTGCCAACCCTTACCCTGAGAAGAGTTAAATACTGATCATAAAGTGTGTTTTAGGTAACAATAGCCAGGTTCCTATCCAAACCTGCCACATCTCCAGTTGATTACTTACATTATTAACCAAAGTATCCTCCATCTTTGCATTATTAGTAGCCACAGTGTTAGGCAGAGAGGAAGAAGGTGTAGTGTAGTCTGTTACAGATTCCTGTGGAGTGGTAAAAGAGGAAAAAAAATAAGTTTTAAACTGAATTAGTCACCTTCTAATGATAGCCTAACAACTGTAAAGTTATTTTGGAAGAAAGCATGAGAGGACAGCAAACCTTAACGCTCAAATCTTAGAGACCAACAGTGGGATAAAACAAACACAGAAGTACCATATTTCAACCACTGCTAGAGTCCTATACATTTAAAATATATACTGCAATATAGGAGGCTATCAACAGTACCAAATATTTATTTCTGTGGATTTCTAAAATAACTGTGTGTTTCTTATACTCAAACCTATAGCTTACTTTCAACTATTGATTTTTTGTTTTCTTCAAAATAAAACATGGATAAATGAATGTCAAGATCTTAGTTGTCACAATTAGATTTTAGGATAAACTCCGTGTTTATCATCACGAATCTCTCCTTTAAACATGGTAGAGTTAGATCATACGAGCTCTCCACCTCCATGAACTAAGTTGCATGGTAATTAAAAAGAGAAAAATATTCAAGTAACATGAAAGGCTCCATCCACCTTTCTTTACAGTGAGCATATGTTCCAGAGTGAACACCAAATGGCAGATATAAATTTGCTACTCTCACAAAGTCCCCTTAAGTCACTCAGTGTTATCTTGCCTTAATGAGTATTTTTAAAGACACGCATTTTTCCATCCAGTGTAGACCCTAAGTGCAAGTCAGTCATTCCTCTGGTGCTCAACCAATGAAACAAGACTTGTTCCAACTCTGGAAGAAAACTGGCTATACTGGAGTTACTCTGGCCTGTGAAGTTGCTCAGTCATGTCCGACTCTTTGCGACCCCATAGACTGTAGCCTACCAGGCTCCTCCGTCTATGGAATTTTCCAGGCAAGAGTACTGGAGTGGGTTGCCATTTCCTTTTCCTTCTCTTAGTAAACCGGAGTTACAAAGTTTATGTTATTTCCTGACCTCAGAATCTCATTAGTGTGCAATATAAGGAGGGGGTCCATTATAACTCCATTAACAAAAAAAGAAATATGAGGCAATTCTTTCAAAGTCTATAAACTCACTGAAAAGCATTCTAATCTTGTGTAAATATTTTTTCACTTTAAACTACTCAATAGTCCAGAATTAAGAGTTAGTTTCCACAGAAAGAAATAATTTATTGTAAGGAATTTTATATCACATATGCACACCATGAAATAAAATCTCTGTAGAAATAATAACCCACATAAGCTACAGAATTATATGCCTCAACCAAAAAAAAAAAGTGTATTGCTGTTTTCCCCATTTATGTTAGACCTGGCTTGCATCAACTGACTTGGTAATCGCTGCCTGTTGCTTACCTTCACATTAGTGCCATATTCTGTGGATGAAACTGAGATCATTGTTCCTATTTCAGTAGATATTTCTGAAACTGCTTTGGTTTCCTTTGATGTCACAGGATCTGTACTTCTGACTGTAGCAGGACTTGGTTTCTCTTGTCCTTCTGGCTCCACCTGTTGGGCGTCTTTTACTTTTCTATTTTTTAATGAACGTTCCTTTCCAATAGGACCAGGTTTATGTTCTTTGTTTTCAACTGGACTCAAATCTGGAAGCTAAATTCAACGTTTATGACAAAAACATGTCATGATCAAAGACATTTCATCGAAAACTAAATCCAATTAAAAAACTTATTTATTCTCCTTATATGTTAGTGGCTTTCACACAATTATATCTGAGATGGTATTTACCTTCTGGGCTTTGATAGGGCCTGCCCGTGGCTGCTTCTGCCGTTGTTCTTTAGGTTCAGATATTTTATCGGTAGTTTTTTCCGAAAGCACAGGAACAATTTCATTTTCATTCCCATTTGAAGCTGGAGCACCAAACTGAATTGTGTCAATTCCAATTTCAACTCCACTTTCTTGACTATTCTTTGTTCCCTAGTAAAAGAACATTTAAAAACCTGCTTCAAAGTAGAGTTCAAATTTGACTGAATGATTTACGTAATACTACAAATTTTAAAAGTACAATAGGTTTGAAGCAATCTACACCTAAGTGAGATTAACTGATAATGCACGCATGCTAGTCACTTCAATCATGTCTGACTCTTTGCTACCCCATGGACTGTAGCCCACCAGGCTCCTCTGTCCATGGGATTCTCCAGGCAATACTACAGTGGGTTGCCATGGCCTCCTCCAGGGGATCCTTCCGACCCGGAGATTGAGCCCATGTCTCTTACATCTTCTGCACTGGCAGGCAAGTTCTTTACTATAGCGCCATTTGAAAAGTTGTATAACTGACACTGGTTATATTTTAAGAAATTATTCCTTTAACCACTACTGATCTGTATTAGAAAACAACTGATAAAATAAAAACTAGGGCAAGACTAAAAGTTTTAGAATTCTGGCTTTAATTGCCCTGAACTGTAGGGCAAATCACACCCTCAACTTAAATGTAAAAAATCAAATCATTTAAAACAAATGTAAAACAGCAAACACGGCAAGAAAGAGATAAATGAATTAATGGAGGAGCAGAAAAAAGACAGGAATCCCGGTGTCACCCACTTCTGCTCTGAAAATAAAAATTTATATACATGAAAGCATTTCGTGATTGGTAACTGAGTGCACACACCCTAGGAATTAATCAATTAAACTTCTAATTTAGGTAACACCTTGTTTGTGCTCGGTCCTGATCCAGGCAGACACTATCAATCTAACTTGCAGAATTTAAATTATAATGGATAAAGAAAATAAGTAACAAGTTTAGATAAAAGATGTGCAATAATTAAAATACGGCTAAATTACTTAGAAAAAGGTCCCTAAGAGGTCCCACGGAAACTGAATCTAAAATACAAGATTAGTGGAAGGTATTTTTTGCAGAGCAAATAGTCTAAGGATCAGGAGTTAAGCTCTCCAGTGATTCTGATACAGGCTAAAGTTTGAGTAACTGTTTTAAGGAAACTGCCACAATAATCCCACAAAAGCCATTACTAAACTGGCTCCTACCTCTGATGAAGTAGCTGATCCAAATGATGTTAGGGGCTTATTCCATGCACTGACAGAAGGTGGCTGTGGTGGACTAATGGGACCTACTGAAAAGAAGAAGTCACAGGAAATACGACCAATAAAATTTAGAGGTTAATAATTCATAATCCATTTAACCCTTTCTTTTAATGGTAGGTAGACAATAAAAGAATGACTTTTCACATGGTATTTAAAGAGATTCTCGCACACCCAAATAAAGTTATGATTCCCTTCAAACACTATATATTATTTTATCACAAAAAGTTGTGTCCATAAAATATGGCTGTTAAAAGTGTAACACACTTAGAAATAAAGGTTTTAAGAAAGGAAGGTAAGATTACAGATTACTGTTACTGCTTCCTACCAAGAAAAAGAGATGGCTAGGAAAAAACATGTAAGTTTATAAATAAAATTGAAAACAAACTCTCAATTCCCACATCATTCCCCACCCCTCACTTCTCTGTTGCACACTTACATTTCTTAGAAATGTCATTCAGCACAGCTGGTGGGGCCACCTTGTTCTCCCATAATTCAGCTGTAAGAGTGCCATGTGACTGTGAGGTCTGGATGGGTTTTCCTGTGGCTACGTAATCTGTGCCATTAGGTGTCTGAGCTGAGGGTAGTCTAATTGAAGGAGGTGGCTGTTTTGAAGACTGTGTTGTAGTCTGTAGCGGACTCTGGACTGGTTTGTGAGTCTGTCCCTGCGACTGACCTGGGGCAGTGGGAGCTGGGGCTGGGACTTGGACTAGGGTGGGGGTGGGGGCTGGGGCCGGGGTTGGGGCTGCTGGGGCTGAGGCAGGGACAGTTGGGGCTGAGATGGCTGGAGGTGGAGCTGAAGCTGGTGCTAGGGCTGAAACAAGGATGGGAATTGAGGCTGAGGTAAGGATGGGGACAGAGGCTGGAGAGGAAGCTGAGGCAAGGATTGGAGTTGGAGCCGGAGCTGGAGAAGAGGCTGTGGCTGTAGTTGGGGTGGAGGCTGGAATGGGAGCTGAGGCTGAGGCTAAGGTTGGGAGTGGAGCTGAGGTGGAGGTTAAGACAGGGACTACAGTGGGGACTGGAACAGAAGCTGCGGGTGATGCTAGAAGAGGAGCTGGGGTTGAGGCTGGAACTGGAGCTGGGGCTGTGGCTGGAACCGGAGCTGAAGTTGACCCTGGACCCGGAGCTGAGGTTAGAGCTGAAGCTGGAGGCTGTACTTGCTGGGTTCCTGTAGCCTGTTTCTTGGCAAATCTTGGTGGGAGCTTAGAAGTCTGATTTCTTCCCTTTTCATTTGCATTCTTTTTATTCCAGACCTTAAAAAATTTGCAGGAATCATTTGTGTCAATAACATAGCTGAAATGTAATAGCTCATGAACAGATCTTCCAACAAAATTACCTACTGCTAATTTAGTTCCTTTACTTTACAAAATACCTACTTGATAGAATTAAAACATCAAGCTTGCTAATGAGATTTTAAATTATGAGAAGTCAATATGCTATAGGGGAAAAAACATATATTCTTGATACACATGTCCACAAGCTCTTTTCCACAATTCTGAAATTAAAGAAATTAAGTAAACTTGCACTAATTTCATTTGGCTGCAAAATCTGGCTCTACCTGACAAAAAATTATTGGTTTCACTCAACTGATGTTTGCCACAGAGACATTAATTCTGCAAGTGTTGGTGGGTGTTACGCTATACAGAATGTATGTACTAATTTACTTTCTTAAAACACAGTAACAATAAATGACTTCTGAAAATATCTAGTTTAAGGACTATGCTCAGTTAAACTCAGTATTACCACACACGTAGGATTTTTACAGTGCTTCCTGTTTTAAAACCTTCTAATCTAGTAGGGCTCTTTATCACTGTGACCCACATGCTCTACTTATGTTTATACTGGTTCAGCATTTAGCAAAATGCTGTTTGGGTTGATAAAAAGAAAAATTTAACTTACTGTGATTCATATTATGCATTTAAATAAACTAATTTAGATTATAAGAGAAATTGGTATATGTCAAGAATCTGCAAGTAATCAGAGATCATGGCAGTTGTGTTCATTAGATTTCCAAGATGATTTAAAAACTTTAACACTGCAATGAAGTAAGATGGGGCAAATAAGCTGCTCTGAAATAAAGATGATCTTCTCTAAGGCAGATAGTGAGATACAGTAATTTCATTTTATTTAAAATTGATCTCACTGCAGTTAAAAACAGTTTAAAGTTGTGAGAAATCAGATCATTCTCAGTACTTGAATAATAAATACAGCCCTGACTTTATAGGTGGGAAAAAACCTCAACCATTTTCTTGTATATTTTGAGTAATAATCTAAATAACCAGCAACAATTTGAAACACTAAACCTGTATGATTTGTTCTTCCTTCTTTCGGCGTTCTTCATCCTGTAAACGCTTCTGCTGTTTTTTGGATACCACTTCAGTAAAACCATCATCATTCAAATTTGATTGGGGGTCTTCAACTACTGTTACTTCAGGATGGTCATCAATTATAACAACACCTATAGGAATAGAATAAGATTTAAAGTTAAATTTTTTTCCAACTGAAAAGATAAAACAGAAATGTTTAATCAAATAGTGATTAAAAATAAAAGAAAAAAGGCAAAAATCTAATACTTATAATTCATAAAATAACCCATTTTCCACACCATAAAATAGCTATTACTAAAATTTGAAGATTTCATAGATATATGAAAAAAATCATCCACAACAGGTAGTTCTGGGACTTAATTTTTAATCCTGTTTATGAAATCAAGTCCTAAAACTACCTGCTGTAAATGATACACATCTTTTTTTCCCTTAAGCAATGAAGTGGTAATGCCTTTTTTTTAAAAAAAAAAAAAAGAAAAATCAAAAAAGTCTTTTATCTTATAGTCAAATCAATTTACCTCTCCCAGTCTCAAGATGTGTATAGTGCTGTAAAGATCTATGTTAGCACTTTTATCTTATTTGCATCTAACCATTCTAAGAGGTGGGCATTACTATTGTTTCCCCTTTTCAAAGGATGCAATAAGCTCTGAGAGGCTTATTTGCTAACATGGTGCTGACAAGCTAAGCTGCTCATTTGATTTTTAATGCCTTTAGTTTAATTGTCTCCAACACTGGAGCTGTTAAAAACGTGAAATATATGTTAAAGTTCCATGGGAATGTAAAGTGATATAGATGTACATGTATCATAATAACCCAGCAGAAGAATGATTCTTCTACAATTATTCTACCTTGTCAAATTATCCTATACATCCTAGTGAATATAAGAAATTTAGACCCATTAACACTTAAAAGAAAAATAAAGACAGTCCAGGTGATGTGATATTGGGTTGCAGGTATAAAGCTTACACAATATAAGAAAAGGGTGAGGCAATTCAAATAAATTAATTTTGCAAACAATATAAATATACGTTTTTTTTTTAAAGTAGGTGGATTCTTTTTTATTATAATTAGTTAATTTATTGTAATTTTTTGGTTGTACTAGGCCTTTTGTTGCTGTGTGGGCTTTCTCTAGCTGAGAAGAGCAGGGGCTATTCTCTAGATGTGGAATTCAGGCCCTGTGAGGGCTTCAGTAGTTGTGGTGCATGGGCTTAGCTGCTCCAGGGAATGTTGGATTTTTCCAGACCAGGGATCGAACCCATGTTCTCTGCATTGGCAGGCAGATTCCTATCCACTGTACCATTAGGAAAGTCCTATACTATGTTGTGATTGGGGAACACATAATTAAAAATTGCTTGGCAATGATATACACACAATTCAGAACAGTGATAACTTGCAGGGGTTGGCAGAGAATATGACCCAGAGTAGATCAAAGGGAACCTACCTGCAAACAGTTCTTTTTAAATAGCTAAAAATTCACATTCATAGAAATACTGATGGAAAAAAAATACCAAGATTGGCTTTCACTCTTTATAAACCTATTACTGTTAGTCTGTTTAATAAAAACCTGATTTAAAAGGAAAAACATTGATTCTGATTTATCCATGGCACTTCTACTTGTGTTTTAAATCCTTTAAGAAATTAACTGTACAAAACAGAGCATATGCTTATCTCAATGCAAGGTTTTAGTTCAACATTTCAAAGAGTGTTATGTACTCCAAGAGATCGCTTCATAATTCTAAATTTGTCTTCGTTTCTCACTTAAACTAGAAAGTGTGTGTAAAGCTTGTCTTCATAGTCATGTCATCACTAATTATTTTCATTTTCTTGCCAAAGAGCTCCTTTAGAAACCTTTTGAATAGTTCACTCAACTACATGAAGCATTTATGGACATGAGAACAATACTTTGTGATCTACATCCTGTTCTTGTCTGGTGCTATGTAACATTTGGAACTAATTTTAGGAAATTTAGATTATTTTAAAGAACCTAAATATGACTCAAAATTAATTAAAGGACTTCCCTGGTGGTCCAGTGGCTGAGAGGTCGCCTAGCAAGACAGGGCACACGTATTTGATCCTTGGTCCAGGAAGATTCCACATATCGTGCGTAGGACAACTAAACTAGTCACCCACACCTACTGAAGCCCGTGTGTGTAGAGGCTGTGCTCTACAATAAGAGAAGCCATCACAATGAGAAGCTGGTGTTTGTAGCAATGAAGATACAGCACAGCCAAAAAAAATTTTTTTTAATGTAAAAAAAAAAAACAAACACAAAATTTCAACAAGTTAAAACTAATAGCTCAATTTTCATTTTCTATTCAGAAACAATACTTACCTTTTAATATTATCTTAATAATATTTTGCAAATGTATTCCATAAGTTGTTTGGAAAAACCAGTAAACAAATATTTGAGACAAATCTGCCATGTTCTGTCAACTTTTGTTATCTTCACTTGTCATATTCCAAATGTGATGTCTAGATGGATGCTAGTCTCTCTTCTCATGGACCACACTAAGATAAGCATCCAGATTTCCTATGGATTTACTTTAACCACTTTAAATCAAAGCTTTCTAACTTTAGCACTATTAACATTGTGAGTTAGCCGTTCTGTGTACTATACATTTAGCAGCATTTCTGAGCCTAAACCCACGAATATGTCAGTAGGTGACTTCTCTGGAGGTCCAGTGGTTAAGAATCCACCTTCCAGTGCAGGGGATGTGGTTCAATCCCTGGTCAGGGAACTAACATCCCACATGTCAAGGAGCAACGAAGCCTGTGCACCACTAACTACTGTGACCTCGAGCTCTAGAGACCATGCACCACATCCTGAGAGAAGCCCACGCCCTGCAGCTAAGACCTGAGGCTGACAAATACTATATATATATATATATATATATAAATGTCAGTAGCATCTAGCCACGAGCTGCAACACCAAAAATGTCTCTGGAAATTGTCACATGCCCCTGGGGTACAGAATCATCCCTATTAAGAACCACAGTTCTAAAGAATCTAAAAATTCTTAAAACATACAGTTAAGATTCCACATGAATCCTAAAATGGTAGTACAGAATTAGCACTCAAGTTTGCATGCACTGGCATCAGAATCCCCTGGAGAACTTGTTAGAACACAGATTGCTTCACATGCCAAGAGTTTCTGATTCAGTAGACCTGGGGTAGGGCCCAAGATTTTGTTTTTCTCACAAACTTCCAAGTGATGCTGATGGTCTGAGGACCCCGTTTTGAAAATCCCCAGTCTAGAAATAATAATGTCAAGGTCTTCAGCTCAAATCAAATTGAACATGTATAATTAACCATTAACTAGATGAAAGAAAACTCTTATCTACATCTCTTGATACGCAATAACAACAGTACCTAACCAGTTACCCATTACTACTATCTAGTCTCAACTTAGTAAATCTCTCAATCTTATTCAGTATTTCGCGCTTAAGTCTCATCTGAATGAATGGGAAATGCCAATATTCGTCTGTGTAAGTGTCTACTCTTAGAGATTCCTTGTTAACGTCTTCATCATATACTTCCTTCTTGCTGTGTTATCCTTCACATTTGACATCCTATCACTCCACAGCTTTCTGAAAGTATTTATCCACAGCAACACTACCTCCCATCCTATTATTTATTCTCTATTTACCATATCTTAGATACCAATTTTCTCAAGGTCATAAATCATTGAGGTTAACACTTCACTTCTTTCAAACACAGCATATATACAAAGCATCTTCATTTGGTTTTCTGTGCGTCCCCCACATCTGTTTAGCAAGGAAGAGTGGTTAATTTACTTTCTTAAGAAAAGTGAAACTGTGGATTATCTTTAACAAGAATTTTATCAAGCACTCACAGATATGGTAAAAGTTGGTATTATTTTAGTTAAAGCTCTATCAGTGATTCATAATCAGTCTCTATCTCTACCTTGAAGTCCAACTTTCTTTTTTGATGACTTATTTATTTATAGTATCTACTTAAATGTATGGATGGACAGACAGACAACAGATAGACAGACAAAGATGATCTGAAACGTACTTGCATAGTTGTTGAGATCAAACTGTGACAGCGCATCCACTTTCTCTTTGGGTTTTTTAGGGCCTGGTTTGGGGTCTTCTCTTTTTTTCCCAGTAGAATCTTTGGAGTTCTTTTGTCCTGTGCCATTAGGTGCTCCTTCTTGATGGTGTGCAGAGCTGCCATTGACCGGATCAGCACCACTTGTGCCTGCCGACTGGTCATCAAATGGCCTACAAAATAATAATCTGAGATTTTATTACTAGCTCCACATGTGTGCATGGCGTGGGGCTTAGCTGCTCAGTCATATCTGACTCTTTCTTGACTTCACAGACTATAGCCCGCCAGGCTCATCTGTCCATGGAATTTTCCAGGTAAGAATACTGGAGTGGGTTGCCATTTTCTACTTCAGGGGATCTTCCCAAACCAGGGATCAAACCTGTGGCTCTTGCATCTCCTGCATTAGCAGGTAAATTCTTTAACACTGAACAACCTGGGAAATCCACTGTCTCCATATACTTGATCAAAAGAAAAATGCCCTTAGTGGCAGATTCTAAAGTTCAATCTAAGAAGAAATAACAGTGGGATGGAAACTCCTTAGTGACTTTTTGTTGGGTACAACTTTACTAAGATGGAGCTTCCCAATAAAGGAAATAAGACCAGCTCCTCAGAGTTCTTTCCAGCAATTAAATTCTAGAATCCTAATTATTCCCTGAAGGCTCGTATTGTGTCTATTCTTACCATGTTCATTATGTTTATAAATGAGCTAACTGACATTGTTCATACCAGAAAATTCCTGTGATCTAAGCTAGTCCGAAATATTCACTGGTGGATCTTCTCCACAAGAGGGCGGTATATGAAAAAAAAGAAGTGTAAAGAATTCTTTGTTTTAAAAGTTCAATCAATGGCAAGCCACTCCAGTACTCTTGCCTGGAAAATCCCACGGACGGTGGAGTCTGGTAGGCTGCAGTCCATGGGGTTGCTATAAGTCGGACATGACTAAGCATCTTCACTCTCACTTTTCATTTTCATGCACTGGAGAAGGAAATGGTAACCCACTCCAGTGTTCTTGCCTGGAGAACCCCAGGGACAGGGGAGCCTGGTGGGCTGCTGTCTATGGGGTTGCACAGAGTTGGACACAACTGAAGTGACTTAGCAGCAGCAGCAGCAGCAGCAGATTTATACATATACATATATATATAAACATTTTAAAAAGCAATTTTAATATGGAAACTATTCACTTCACAAACCAAAGGTATTTCTTCAGGGATTTTTCCTGTTAACAAATTATTTTCTTGGGTTCATTTTATAAAAACTTCAAGAACATACACGATGAAAAATGGGCTTATCAATTCATTTTCAGCTCAAATCTATAGTATTACTCAAGATAAAAGCTTATCAAGAACCTGGCATGATCTCAAACATGTGAACTATGAATTTATTTCTTCTAAATGTGACACTTAGAAAACATTCATCTATAGCTGATAACTGCTATGTCTGCAGGTTCGAATTGCTACCATCTATATGGTACAAAAGACTTGCTAAGTAGCTGAAACCTTGAGTATTACTACTTGAAATTTGAATAGCTTGATTTTAGTCAACAACTACATTGTTAATGAACTATATATAATATCCTGTTCTTTTAACTTTTAAAGGGAGGCATAGCTTCTGTGTTAAACTGGTACTCAATAAACACAATTGGTAGTATTATGTCCCTGGAACTTTTTGTATTTAAAAAGAACAGACCAAATCTAGCACAGTCGAGAAAAATTCTTTTAAAAACACCAGTGACGTGCTATTTGTGTTACTGATGGCCCTGGTGGTGGGGCAGGACTTTGTTTTCTAGGCCTCTCTGTAAGCTAGATGGTTTATTGTAGGTTTGCAACTTGAGAGGGGAACATAATGTATCCTTAAGTTTCAACATTCACTCTCTAGAAACTAGTATGAATATGATTACATATGATTACTAGACTGAATATGATTACAGCATACTGATTTAAGTCTCAGAGGACAGCTATGAGCACCACAGTTTTCCAGAGAAAAAGAAAGGCAGGCTACTCATCATCAGTAAGATGATCTACCAAATGGAAGACACTGTATACGTCCTGTCCTCGGGGGAGTGTTGACTCTTCCAAAGCTACAAATTTCTAGCAGGACTCTTCTGGGAGATGTAACATAACAACAGGCAAGGACTTCTGTGATCCACTAACCTCTCTCTCAAGCACTCTTACACTTATAGAACAGAAAAAAAAAACCCTGCAGGAGAAGAATGTCTTGATCCTTTATAGACTGGTGCCTTTGCACAGTTCAACCAAGAAGTATACTTTTAGTTTCCCTAAAGGTGCAAAAGCAGCCATTCGCAGTCCAGTGGTTAAGACCCTGCACTTCCACTGCCGAGGGCCTGGGCTGAATTCCTGGTTGGGGAATTAAGATCCCACAAGCTGAGCAGCATGCCCCACACACTACCCCCCCAAAAAGATGCAAAAGTAATTATATGTAACATAAAATACCTACCCTCGCTTTCCACTTTTTGATGGTGGGCCACTTCTCCTTTCATTCCTAGGACCTGAGAAATTCCTTCCTGATTTGGGTGGACCATTGTTACCACGCCGATTCTGGCGATCTATGCCAGGTCGCTGACTAGAAAAACTTCTCTTGGCTATTTCTCTCTTTGGAGGTACAACATTTTCTCCTGTCTTCACCACCACTTGTGCATTCAAATCAGCATTTTTTTTTTCATCCCTCTCACGCCTCTCATTGAAATCACTGCTTTCAGAGGCTGTTTCCCATTCTTCATTTGCCTGATCTGAAGAGTTCTGGTTAGATAAGTCTGGTGTCTTATTCCCAGAAATATCCCCAGCAGTATTAGCTGGTTCCTGAACCACATTATTAACTGTGCCATTTGTGGGCACTGCCACCTCACTGGTTTTTGAAGCAGCCTCCCTCTCCCTTAGTCGCCTAAATCGGGGAGGTTTATCTTGCCTTGGTGGTCGCGTAGGACGCTGCCTTCGGGGCCTCTCTCTAGCTGGGTCAAATTTTCGCTCAAATTTTGGAGGCCGTTTATCTGCTGGGATAGGGATAAACTGCTCATGTCTTCTTGGTGGCTCCCCACTGTCTGGTTTAGGAGCTTCTGTCTGCCTTGGGTTCCACTGATTGTCCCGATAAGCAGGTCTTCGTAACGTAGGAGGGCGTGATGGGCGACCTCCAGGGTCTCTTCCACCACGTCTGAACGTTCCTCCTCTGCCTCGCCTTGTAGGCTCTCCTTTAGGAAGGAAGCCTGGTTTAGATTTATCATCATCCCTTACAAAAGGTTTTTCCAGAGGTCTACTATCTATTCGGACATGATTTTCAGGCTTGAAAGAAGACTGAGGTTTTGTAGGTTTTTTGCTTTCAGGCCGTTCCTCTCTTTTGGGAAGTTTACTTTTGCTTAAACTATCCTTGTCACTTGCACTTTCATGAATTTCACTGTCTGTGTCAGTCTCTGAACCTCGCTGTCTTCTTCTTTTGGGAACAACTTCAAAATCAGAGCTCTCACTTCGTGTTTCACTTTCTTCTCGCTGCCTGAGGGGTCCTGGGGCCACATGCTCTGTTCGTGGCTTACTGTCTCTATACTGAGGATAATCTCGAGTGTGCCCTCTACCACCCCTGCCACGTCCTCCATAAGAGCCTCTGTAGCTTCGTCCTCTGGAGTAATATTCACCTCGGCCTCGACCTCTGTACCCTTGATCTGGAAACCAATCTCTATCTCTAGCTTCTTTCCAGTAGGTCCTAGGGGGTAAGGTGGATTCTTTTTTAGTTGTTGGTCTTGAATCTGGTCGAGTTCTCTCTGTAACAAGGTCTTTGCTGATGACTTTCTCAGGCTGCTTTTCTTCCTTGACTGTTGGTGCTGTGACAGTTTGTTGGTTTACGGTTTTAACTGCAGGCTCTACCTCAACACTACTTACAGATTCCAAAGGCTTATCGGTATCTTGAGGTGGCTTTTGTACCAAAGTTGAAGGCGAAGTTTCTCCTGAAGGAAGTATCTCTGGTTCTGGTTGAGGTGGTGGTGGAACTGACTGTGGCTGAACTGGTGCTGCAGGTGGTACGGGTGGTGGAGGAAGAGGCTCTTTCTTCTCTGTCTTTTCAAGTTTCACCACTTTTTCAGTGACCTTTTCTCCTTTTTCTCCCTTTTCTCCTTCTTTCTCCTTCCTTTGCTCCCTTTCTTCTTTCATATCTCTAAGTACAGGTTTCTTAATAGGACCTGATCTTCTCACAGGCCTGTCGTTACCTTCTTCTCTTCTGTTGGAGCTAGGCCTTGGGCCCCAACGAGTTTCCGATTTAGATTTATACAATTTCTCAGGTTTTGGTCCATCAGAAGATCGGATAAAGCCCTCTTTTTTTGGTTTTTCCTCTGGCCTTTCTGCTGGTTCTTTTGAATCAATAGCTCTGCTAGTTACTTTAGGAATGCTTGCAGATGGCTCATTCCTCAGCTCCTCTGATTTTTGAGTATGGTTAGATCCATGGCAAACACTTCTTTTCCGGGCAGGCTGACTTTCTCCAGCTGAAATTCGCTCTTCTTGAGGAGTGGCTATAGTCTTTTGATCAGGTACATCAAAACAAGTAGACTGACTATTTGTGTCAGTATGACGAGGTCTAATGTCTTCTACTGATCTGCTTAAAAACTTCTGTACATCTGTCTCACTTGATTCTCTGACAAAGTCCGGTTTTGGATGAGCCTCTACCTGACCATGTGTATCTACAGGATAAGCAGCAGTTATCTGTTCCTGATCCAATGGAGCTTCAGGCCTACGATAATGAGAATTCAAAGAAATAATAGCCATCACAGCAAAAATCTTTTTCACATGTACATGTACAGCAAAATAATCCCTCCAATTTAAAAACAAAAAATGGATCCTAATCATAAAGAACCTTATGTCTCTACAAAAAGTTCAGCGCAACATTATTCATAAGAGCCAAGAGATCGAAACAACCTAAATGTCTACTGCAGATGAATGGGTTAAGAACATGTATATGCATACAACAGTATGTTGTTTAAAGAAAGAAAATCCTGCTATATGTGACATCATAGATGAGGAAATTACACTAAGTGAAATAAACCAGCCACAGAAGAATAAATACTGTATGATTCTACTTACATAAACTACGTAATGTAATAAAACTAGTCCATAAAGAAGTAATTACCAGGGACTAGGAGGAAGAGGGAAATGAGTTGTTATTAAATGGGTAAAAATTTTTGGTTGTGTAAGATGAAAAAGTTTTAGAGATCTGTTATACAACATGATGCTTACAGTTAATAACATTGTACTATATACTTAAAAATTTGACAGAAGGGTAGATATTGTGTTATGTTTCTACTCCCCTCAATTAAAAAAAATTAAACTCAGTCCTTAAAAAAAAAAGTTTACACCATGCTTATGTGAAAGTTATATCCATCAAAACTGGTAATTTTCTCTTATAACCAGAGTACACTAGAGTAGGTCAATCTTTCCCAATGAATCAGAATTTTAAAACATCATGAAACATATTCCTTAACAGGGCAAAAGCCCTAACTTCTCATTATAAATGACTGGAGATCACCAATTGTCTGATACTTCAAAGTAACTGTAAATTAGTGTTTATCCTTAACCTGACCTTAGAAAACTTCCATAAGATATTGATAATTAAATGTGTGACATTTCTCAATAAGTGGAAGAATTATACCAACACTTTAGCCAGACTATTTGTCAAATACAGGAGAACACTGACAATTTTGACAGCTACCACTAAATTTCAGTATTTAAATAAGCGTACAGAAAGAACTATGTTACAAACGGCCCTAATCAATCAATACTAAGGAAAATACATCTTAGAATGAAATAAAGCATATTAAATGGGAGAAAATCAAATCTGTGGCTCAGTCCTAAGTCAGAATGATCTCCAGGGAGACTACACAGTTTTCATTTCCCCACAATATTCTTATTAGCTTGCTAATGACTTTAATAATTACCTTACATCCTCAGGTTCTTCTGTTGCCTTGGGAGTGGTGGCCTGCTGAGGCTCAGTATGAGGATAGGGATCTGATCCCCACATCATTCGAGGCTCAGAGAGTGAAATCGCATGATCTCTTGCAGAGCGAGCCAAATGCTCAAATGACTCAGAATTGTTTGGTGACCCTTCCATCTGATCTCTTCTCATTAGTGGCTTAGGAGGAATCATTCCTACACAAAAAATCAGAAAAAGATGGGGGTGTGGGCAGAAAACACAGGAAACAGAATCATTATAGACACAGAACCCACGTTAATACTTAATTACTATTTGGACATCTCTACATTTAAAGAAATACTTTTGGCAAGTAAAACTGATTAACTCAAAAAAATCATCAGTGAAAATTAAATTTTTCTGTGAATAAGCTTTTTATTGTTGCAGTTAAATAAATAGATTTAAAAATCCAGGAAGCAACACAAGCAAAACCGTAAGAACAGCCTATTTTACTCTAAAGGAAAGAAAAGATAATGCCTATAAAAGTCAGATAACAAGTACCATGATTCTGTTCATGAAACATTTTGAGAATTACACCAAGTGATGAATTTTAAGAAAAACATTTTCCATAGAAAATTCTATTAATTTAATTAGTTGATCAGTATGCCATAAATTATGTCTCCTAAATTTAAAATTTTCAGTATAAACTTTAAAATCAAGATGTAATTCTTGATGATATTTTTATCACCTCTAAATTTTCCTCTATACCATCTTGGTACTGGATTATCTGAATTTATTCTGATAAACACAGCTATTTTATTTGTTTTTAGCTAACCTACTCGGAAATTCAAGTGGTAGGCTGGTAAATGACAGTGAAAATAGCTGTAATATATAACATATGGATAAAATTAAAATGCCGAAACACCTGAAAGAATGAAAACAATGCAGCAAACAATAGATATAACTAAGAGAGTAATTTTCCAACTGATATTTTTGAAATAATATTCATAAAACAGAAAGTACAGTATTTTGGTATTACCACACTGTTGGTACAGTATCTGGAATTTAACTACTCTGTGCTGAAAAAAGATACATCATTTCATGACTAAAAAGTCCTATATAAGTTCTTACTAGATTTTAACTCTCAAAGGAAGTAAGACTAAAATTGTGGGGAAAATGAAAAACTCTAAACTTGCACAATTCCAAGTAAGCCAGGAGACAATGCCTATTTCAACTTACCAGGATGAATGGGTGGAATATCCATAGCAGGTCTGCCTGATATCATTCGAGGATCCATGTATGACTGCATCATGAGCCACCTTGGATCAAAACCCATGGAAGCCAAATGCTGGGGGTGAGGTTGCATGGGCTGGTAAAGAGGCCGATGTGGCGGGGGAGGGACGGCACTGCTGGATGGCTGAGAAGGAACCGTCTGTGGGAGCACACCTTGCTGCTGCTGCTGCTGCCACTGCTGCTGTTTCATCTGTTCCTGAAAAAACAGGCAGGATCTCACACTTTGAGCCTTTAGTTCCATGTGATAAATTAATACAACCAATCATATCAGAAAACAGGCTTTTCTGAAACCCTGAGGGAAAAAAACTCCAAACACATTTGACAGTGAGAGATGGTAAGACAAGAGAACAAATGTTCAGTTATGACATTCTGCCTTATACTTCAGCAACTAATCACTCATCAATTATACTGCAAGAAACCATTTCCTAGAAAGGAAGATGAGGCAGAAAAAAAAAAAGGAATGTATAAAGCTCCTATCAACAAACTTTTACTAATTTAAAAGAGGCAAACTTTTCAAAGGAAATTTGTATGCTTTGGGTATTTTGAATTTTATGTTAAATTATTTCTCATACTACTGAACAATAAACCTTTTAAATCACATGTACAAGATAAAATGTTTTTATTGTTACCTGCTGACGCTGGAATCGTGGTGGTAAAGACTTCTGAAACTGTTTAAAATAGCCAGATAATACAGCAGGCCGAGGCTGAGATCCTGATTCTGGTTCTGTTTCATGTGCTATCTGCGTGGTCTCTTTTTCACTGCGATTGCTATCTTGTCTAGTGAAAACTGGGTCATCCTCTGCCCAAAGAAAAGGTGAAAGGTAATTATACTCATCTATGACACGTAACATTAATACATGCTGTTCATACTAGAGTGAAATAATCAGATATATTTTAAAAGTTAATGAGGAAGAAAGTATCCTTACTCCAGAACACCATTTTGTATTTCAATACTGGTAACTATCAATGCAATGAGGTAACATTAGTTTAACAAAACCTCAGGCTTTCTCAAAGCTGGATTCTTAACAAAGAACTCACATGCCCAGATGCTTTATCATGCAAAAGTCTGTATTTGATATTTTGTGATAATAAACCATTCCAAATTCTATCTATTTTTCACTGTTACAATAAATATTAACACTACTGTCAATATTTACTTGTGGTTCACTAGCATTTAGATGAAAACAAGAATGGCCTATAAATACTTAAAATAGAACATGTTGGTTTATAAAATTTTTTTGATCAGGGGACTATTATCTATAAAGAAAATTAATGAATCTAAACTATGATCATTCGTTTTAATGATCATAAAACAAATGATTATGACAATTGAATGATCACCAGTACCTTCAAATATATAAATCACTGTTCTATGTAAAGGGCATCAATTATGATACACAAAAAGGAGAACCATACATATCCTCATACCTCAAAACAGTTCTCATCCCAAAGAAAACCAGAGTTATATTCATTCTAGAAAATGTCATTTGTTGTAACTACAAAACCATGTTGTTATAAACTCTTTTCTCAGAGAATCAGAGGTGGATTTTAAGGGGAAAGCTAATGTAAAGCCGATGTAAAAACCATGCAGTAAAGAATCAAAAATCACACTTTGGGTAACATTCAATATTAAAAATGTTTTAAAAATGATAAAATATTAGAGGGAAAAGAGAGCCAAGAAGGTGCAACATTTAAAAATGAAATGGGTACACTTTACTGGTAAACCCAGCTAAAGTTAAATTGCCATCAGAGGACATATAAAATGTGAATGAAAATAAAAGTGCCACTAAATAATGGTCACTACAGACAAAACCAAAATTAGTTCATGTACAATATATAGTCACGGTTGACAGTAAATTAATCAGGGTCAATACATGTATTTGCTTGCAAAAATATGACTCAAATGAATTTCCTTATTTCTAATTCATGGTCTTTCCTCATTAACTGCAAATAAAATTCTCTATGATTGTTCTTTCAGAATTTTTCATTTCTGTGGTGAGAAATTTTGCTTTACCTTTTTTAAGTGTTTTGAGCTAAGTACTTAGGATACATAATAAAAGCCCATAATAACATCAAATTATCTCTAGACTGCTTAATATAAGAAATCTGTGAAATCTGGTAACTCAACAATCTGCACGGGCAATATCTTATTTTCTAAAAAAAGCTGAAATAAGAAAAAAAAAATTGAGATAAAACACTCTTACTTCTCTTTATAGTGACATTAAAGACCAAATTTGAAGGTAACTCAGAATACAGATTAAAAACTTAAAAGGAAAACTTTAAATAGCTTTATAACTTCAAGCAACATAGTCTTATAGAAACAACATGGGTTTTATGGTTAAAAAAAATTTCAGTATTTCCATAACAGAAATAAAACTATTTCTATCTTAAAACACTGTTAACTCTACTAAGACTGAACTTTAAATCTGGAGCATAGTTCTATTAATTAGAGTTTATGAGCCAATTTTGGGAAGAACACATCAGCTGATTATAGCTAGCAAAGGCTTTTTTTTGGTTGGGGGGACAGGGGGCATGTGCACATCAACAGGTATGAACTCATGCCTCCTGTAGTGGAAGGACAGAGTATTAACCACTGGACCGCCAGGAAGTCCAGCAAAGTTTTTTTTTGGTGTGTGGGGGGGAATCATTCTGGTAAACATATAGATGACCTGTGAAAGCTTTTATATATCCAAGCTGGTAGAAAAATTATGAAATTATGAACAGAGTACAGCCATTTAATTAGGACAATCCAAAATTCCCATTAAGCTCTATTCAACTTAAGTTTTAGAGGTATTAACTCATGTATACACAAAGGAGATTTCCTTTAGTTAAATGCTGTGGAATCAGAAAAGAGTAAAAGAATCAGTATCTAAGTATGAAGCCAATACAATTTTGCTGACAAAATAGAACTGAAGGTCATCTAACTCTATATCTACAATAAATTCACTTTAGATCCAAAGATACAATTCAACTGAAAATGAAAAGATATTCCATGCAAATAGTAACCAAAAGAGAGCAGGGTGGCTACACTGAGATAAAACTGCCTTTAAATGAAAGTTTTATAAGACACAAAGAAAGTCATTAAATACTAATAAAAGGCTCAATACAGCAAGACATAACAATTATAAATATTTACACACCTAGTAACAGGACCATCAAAATAAACTATGATTCAAAATACTGGGGGATACATACTTGTACATTTAGAGGCTTCAAAACTCCATCTCAATGATGAATAGAACAGCCACAAAGAAGTAAGGAAAAAGGACTCAATAAACCAACTAGACCAACTTTGGGCTTCCCTTGCAGCTCAGTTGGTAAAGACTCTGCCTACCATGCCGGAGACCCACCTTTGATTCCCGGGTCGGGAAGATCCCCTGGAGAAGGAAATGGCAACCCATTCCAGTATTTTTGCCTGGAGAATCCCATGGACAGAGGAGCCTAGCAGGCTATAGTCCATGGGGTCGCAAGAGTTAGACATGACTTAGTGACTAAACTACCACCAAACCAACTAGTCACAGACATATACAGAACACTCTACCCCCCAAAAAACAGCATATATATTCTTTTCAAGGACATTTTCAGAACAGAATGTTAGGACCTAAATTAACTCTCAAAAGAGTTCAAAAGACAGATATAGAAAGTTTTTTCTCTAACCAAAATGGAGAGAAGTTAGAGACCACTAGAAGTAAGGAATATTCATAAATTTGTGGAAATTAAATAATTTTTTTTTTATAGTTCTACCCGTTTATTGCTACCAACCCATCTCTCTTCACCCTTATGCATGCATGCTCAGTCATGTAACCCCATGGACTGCAGCCCGCCAGGCTCCTCTGTCCATGGACTTTTCCAGGCAAGAATACTGGAGTAGGTTGCCATTTCCTTCTCCAGGAAAACAACCAAAAAATTAAAAAAGAAAGTGCAAGGGAAGTTGGAAAATACCTAAGAGATGAATGAAAACAAAAACATGACATACAAAAACTTATGGGATGCAGGAAAAGCAAAGGGGGGAATTTATAGCTATAAATGGTTACATTAAAAACAGGAATGCTCTCAAAATCAATAACCTAGAGTTATAACTTAAGGAATGAGAATAAGAACCAAACCCAAGGTTACTAGAAGGAAATAAAATTCACAGCAGAGATCAAGAAAATATAGAGAACAGAAAAACAGAAAAATCAATGAAAACAAAAGTTGGTTCTTTGACAAGCTCTACGAAATTGACAAATATTTAGCTGGGAGAGTAAACTAATGAAAAAAAGACTCAAATTACTAAAATCAGAAATGAAAATGGGACACTACTACCAATTCTACAAAAATAAAAAGGATTAAGGGAGAACTATGAACAACTATATACCAACGAACTGGATAACCTATATGAAATGTACAAAGTCTCCAAAACAAAAACATCTACCAAGACTAAAAATTACAAACTTTTCCAAAAACGAAGAGGAGGGAACACTTCCTAATTAATTCACAAGACCAGCATCACCATGATACCAAAGCCAAACAAGGACATAAGAAAACTCCAGATAAATATAAATCTCTCTTATGAACACTGATGTAAAAATTCTCAACAAAATACTAGAAAACAGAATGTAGCAATATACTGGAAGTATAATAATTACCATTACCAAGTGGGATATATTCCTGGGAAGCCAGGATGGTTCAATATATACAAATTGATCAATACACATTGACAGAATGAATGGAAAATAACATGATCATCAAAATTAACAAAGAAAAGGATTTTTGACAAAATTCAACACAGTTTTATGATAAAAATACTCAAACTAGGAACAGAAGGAAACTCAGTTTAGTTGCTCAGTTGTGTCCGACTCTTTGTGACCCCTTGAATCGCAGCACGCCAGACCTCCCTGTCCACCACCAATTACTTCAACATAATAAAATCCACTTATCAGATACCCACAGCTAACACCACACTCAATATTGACAGACTGAGAAGTTTTTCTGCAAGATCAGGAAGAAGACAAGGGTGCCTCCTTTTGCTACTTTTATTCAACTTAGTATTGGACAATTTTGAGGGGTTCAAGACTGCTGTGGAGGAAGTGACTGTAGACGTGGTAGAAACAGCAAGAGAGCTAGAATCTGAAGTGGAGCCAAGATACAACTTAATTGCTGCAATCTTATGATAAAACTTGAATAGACAATAAGCTGCTTTCCAATGGATGAACGGAGAAAGTGGTTTTATGAGATGGACTCTACTTCTGGGGATGACTATGAAGACTGTTAAAAAGACAACAAAAGACTTAGAATATTATTACATAAACTTACTTGGTAAAGCATCAGCAGGGTTTGAGAGGACTGACTCCAATTTTGAAAGATTTTTTGTGGATAGAAGTTATGAAACAGCATTGATGCTATAGCCAATTGATGCAGCAAACTTCATTGCTATCTTAGACATGCATGTGGCAAAGACATTTGCCACAGCTACCACTCCAACCTTCAGCAGCCACCACCCAGATTATCAGCAGCATTAACACTGATGCAAGACTCTCCAACACCGGCAAAAAGATCATGACTCACTGAAGGGTTAGTGATGGCTAGCATTTTTAGCAATAAAGTATTATTAAGGTATGCACGTATTATCTCTCTCTATATATATATCTAAACAGAATGCTACTGCACACTTAATAGTCTATAGAATACTGTAAACATAACTTTAATACACACTGGGAAATCAAAAAATTCACATGACTTGCTTTATTGTTGTGGTCTGGAACAAACCTGCAAAATCTCTGAGGTATGCCTGACTCAAAAGAAATGAAAGTAGGGTCTCAAAGAGATATCTGTACACTCTCAGTCACATCAATATTATTCAAAATAGGTAAAACATGGAATCAACCCAAGTGTCCATCAACAGACTGGGTAAGCAAAATATGGTGTGTGTGTGCATTTATATGATGAATTAGTAGACTTAAAAAGGAAGGAAATTCTATCCTTTCTTCTTTCACTCATGCTTCAACTGATGAAAATTAAGGACATTATGATAAAAATGTCAGTCACAAAAAGACAAATACTATGATTCCACCCACATGAGGAACTGACAACAGTCACAATCACACCCACAGGAAGGAAGCAGAATCACCACCCAGGGGCTGGGGAGTTATTGTTTAATAGATATAGAATTTTGATTTCACAAGATGAAGGGAGTTCTAGAGATAGATGGCAGTGATGGTTCATTATGAGTGCTTTTAATACCATTTTAATAAAAAATGGTTAAGATGTTAAATTTTATGTTACAAGAATTTTACCATAATAAGAAAAATCAGAACAAAACCCCATTTTCAAGTATTCAATTAAAAAAAAGTATCCAATAAAATTCAACCTATAAACCAAAAAACATCAATCACTTTTATTTGGATTACATATTTTAAAAATACACAAACATTCAACATTCACAATATAAGTAATAGGAAGCCTTTTGCAAAGCTTATATAAGGACAAACAAGACTATCATACCTTTGTTACAGCTGTTTTCACTTTCTGGTTTTTCTACCATAGGTTCTGAAGTAGGTTCTTTGTGTTCAATTTTTTCGTCCACTTTCTCTCTCTCTCTCTTCTCTAACTCACATTCCTTTTCCTGTTCTTTCATCTTTTGCAGTTCTTTTTCCTTTTCTTGCTGTCGTTCTAGCTCCTCTTTTTCTTGCTTTCTTTCCTTCTCCATTTCTCTCTGTTTTTCCTGTTCTCGCTCCAGTTCTTTTTCCTTTTCCTGTTGCCTTTCCCTTTCTTTTTCCCTCTCCTTCTCTCGTTCCCGCTCTTGTTCTTTTTCAAGTTCTTTCTCACGTTCCCGTTCCTTTTCTCGTTCTTTTTCTCGCTCCCTTTCTCTAATTTCCTCTGGAGAGGGTTGTTTGTCCACTATGCCAAGCTTTTCATCCAGTCGTTTAAGTTTCTCTGCACATGCTGCTTTCCTTTGTTCTTCCATTCTTCGCTCTTCCTCTTCACGCCGTTTACGAGCACGTTCCACTGCTGCAGAAAGTTCTGACTGTTGTCTTCTTCTTTGCTTCCATATTTCATCTTCATCTGGGACCTGCTGCTTGGAGGGGAAAGGGCCTGGTCTTCCAGGTACTGCCTGACGGTCTGGAGGAGGATGCTGAAATTTTAGAATAAATTCTCAGATGAGTATGAAAACACAGGATATATCACAGACATATACTAGGAGCAAAATTCTCCATAGAATATCAGAAATTTCCCTGAAAAACATACACATTAAATGCAAAATCAATGTGGGGAAAAAAGTATATCTAGATAAGTTTCTAGAATAGTTCTCCATCCATCTAGTATTTACAAAGCATGCGTGTTATCTACCGCACCAGACATTACTGCTCACTCAATATCTGTTGAGTAAAATTAGAAGCTGCCACAACATGTATTTCAAAATCTAAATTTAGAGACAAAGGAAATTTAGAATATGAGTGCTTCAGTAGTAACTGCCAGAGATGGAATGCCTAAAGAGGGAGAAAAGAAGTCCATAAAGATGAAAGGAGTAATATGGCACCACACAAGCAAAGATCAGGGTACAGTTACAAGGCAAGAGTACACAGTCAAAGATGCTAAGTGAAGAACACAGAGATACTGCTGCTGCTGACATGCCAAAGGAGAAGAAATTCCTAGAAAGCAGCCTGGGTAGAGAATTCTTTTTTTTTTTTTTTGAGAAGTCTACGTTTAAACAGAGATTCATATCTAGAGCCCATGATGGAGAGACTAAATTTTAATGATTTAATTTTCAATTAATGTGTTCTAAAACAATTACTACAAAGTCTAAAATCAATGCCAGCAACTATGTAGAATGAAAAGAAGCACATGAAGAGCTGAAACATCAAGGAACTTAAAAACGTGCTTTAAAAATACTGTTTTTAAGAGCTACTAGGGTGAAGAAACCTTAAAAGCCATGTAACTATTCAGAATCCCTACAAAAGTGAAAACTGATATGGTGAAAACACTGGACTAAATACTAAAAACAACCAACCAACCAACCAAACCATGAATCCAGACTCTACCATTTACTAACAGTGCTATCTTAGAAAAACTGCCTTATCTTTCTGGCATTGTTACTTAATCTATACCTCAAAGACAAGCTGCAAAAACAAAGTAATTATATAAGCACACCTAATTTATACTGCAAACTCAGAGGGCAAGCATTTTTTTGAAAAGCAACTTTATTGAAGTATAATTTACATAAAATGTGATGCATATATTTTAACTGTGTAGTTTGGTGAGTTTGGACAAATGATAAACTTATGTAACTACTGCCCCATTCAATATATAGAGCATTTCTGTCACTCCTCTGTATGAATCCCTGACCCATGCAACCAGTGATCTACTTATGTAGTAAAGAGTAGTTCTGCCTTTCTTAAAATTTCAAAAAATGGATACAATATGTTATGCTGTTTTTTATCTGGCTTCTGGTGCTCAGGGTACTGGTTTTGGGGTCACTGGGTGCAACAACTGTTTGCTCAATTGGATTGCTGGTTACTACAGCATCACAGGCATACTGTTTTGTTTGTGGACGGATGTACATTCGGATTGCTTCTAGTTTTTTAACTAGGAATAAGAGAGCTACAGGCACTCCTGCTTAAGTATTTGTGTAAATGCAAATTTTCGTTTCCTTTAGATGAATACCCAGGAATGGAACTGCAAACGTATATAGCAGCTATGTGTTTCACTATAAGAAACTGCCAAACTGTTTTCCAAAGTGATTACAGGTTTTACGGCTCCATCAGCAGTGTGTGACAGTGTCACTTGCCCTCCATCTTTGCCAACATCTGGTGCCATCAGCCTTGAAACTTCTGGACGTGTAACAAAATTTCAATGTGCTTATTTTCCATTTTGCTGGGAACTAAAGATATTGAACATTTTTTCACGTGCTTATTAGCCATCTGTATACCTTATTTTATGAAACGAATGTTCAAATCATTCTGTTGGACTTTTTGGTCTCATTGGTGAGTTGTAAGAGTTTTTAAATACACGTACGTGCACTACCCGCCCCCTCCCCTGCCAATATAAGTTCCTTGTCAGATGAATTACTAATATTTTTCCTGTGATATCTTCTCTTTGCCTTAGAGATGTATTTCAAAGATCAAACTGATAAATCTCTTCTAATTCATGTCCTTTTTGTCTCATCCAAGACATTTTTGTTGGCTCAAGTTCATAAAGACTTTCTTCTACATTTTCTGCTAGATGTTTTAGGTTTAGCTTGTATGTGTATAGAAATGCTACAAAGAGCATGCAGTGGTTAAATGGAAAATGACTAGTGGAGATGATGGTGATGGTACATGCATCTATCATAGCAGAGTGATCAGGGAAGGAAGGCCTTTGAGTTGTTAATACCTGTGATATCTCAAAAGCAAAATTTTAGAAGGATGGAGGGATGAAGAGATTACCTATGCTAACTGCTGCTGAGATTAAGTAAATGAATACAAGAGAACTGACTGTGGCAAGATGGAACAGTCATTACTAACGTTGATAATAACATTTTCAAAGGTATACTGGGAGATGAAAGTATAACTGGAGAGGGTTAATGAGAAAGTGATGGCAGTAAGTGTAAAAATCTCACTAAATCAATTTTGCCATGAAGGAGAACAGAGATATTGGGAGGAAACGTGGTGGTGATGGGAGGGCGTGGAATGTAGTGGAAGCTGAAGAAGGGCTGGTGTTTAAAACATTTCTTAAAGGTGAGAGAGAGACAATATTCCTGGTAACCGACAAAGACGGGATCCAGGGAACAAGTAGAAAGGTGGTCCTAAGGAACAAGGACAATAGAAAAAAAGTCACAACAGGAAAGGTACTTGATTGGGAAGAATAGGTGCTTCTTATTTTCTTAGAAAAATTAGGAGCATGCTAATCAGCTGAGAAGGAAGAGAGAAAGGCTAAAGAAAGAGGTGCAGCTACAAGGTACAGTCGATAACTATTTCATAAAAATTATCAATAAGAAACATAGAACCTTTCCACTATAACTAGGGCAAATAATACTACAGACCACTAACAAGCATTTAGTTAAGATTTACCTGCTGTGCAAGCAATTTTGGAGGTGGTGGCAAGTGTGATGATGGTCCACGTTCCTATCATAAAGAAAAGAATTTTTACAAAATAAGATAAAAAATATCTACTTCAAATATTTCTGACTGTAACATTTTTCAGGGAGACCAAAAGACTGCAAAAAGTAAAACACCGTCACTCTTTTCCTTTTTAAATAGAAGTACATCAGTCTCTATAATATAACTACATTCTATAGAATCACTCAGGTATTTCAATAAAGTTACAATCACAAGTTAACTTTGTTAAGAGTAGATTCTTAGTGTAAAAATTCTAGAACTGTAGCCCAAGAAATCCGGCTGTGGAGAATTATGCCTTTAATTTCAAATTTTTATTTATATAGGTCCAATTCTTTTTATGGATTTTTTTTCCTAATGGCAGACTAAACTTTTTAAGTTAATATAAAGAAAAGAAATATCTAAAACACTGGAACCATATATGAATGGACTATTCACTTGTTTTTATATGTCAGTATCACATACACACATATCAAGAATATTGTCTGTATTTTTCTGTTCTTTCATCATTCCCTATTATGCCAGTTAAAAGTCACACAAAATACAGGTTTTACTTAAAAATTACTTTAAAAAATCTGCTTTTCCAGAATTCACAGATTTATTTTCCAATGACTCACCAATGGCTTATGAAATTCAGACTTCAGGTATAGCATATAAGACTTAACAACTGCTAGTTCTTACACAGCTCTCTTACTCCTCTCTGATATCATACTGCTGGGGACTTCTTCATAGGGCCATGTTTTCTCTATGAAGTTGTCATACTTCTCTACTCTGAAGTAGGAATTGGTCCCTTCCCTTTGAAATTGCTCCCTTCTCTTTTTTTTACTGGCTATTTCTTGCTTTAAGTAGCAAGTCTTTTGTGAACTCTTTTACACAGATGTTTCTAAGAACTATGTGCACTCTATCACTGTACTGTTAGCTACTTATTTTTAATCTTCCAAAAGGCACCATTCCTCCATTTGTTTTGTATGAACTCAACAAATTCATACCCAGTATACCATGAATTACTAAAGGAGGCTTTCTGGAAGACAGCCCCTTTAAATTCTCGCATTGTAATGTAGTTCTTACTACATTTTAGAAGCCAGATCAAGTGTACCTATTGCCCATATGCTTCCTTTAAAAAAAAATGTTCTTCAAAATAGCTCAGACTTCATAGATTTCTTTACTTCCTAGTGTGATTTCCCTATTGGGATAACATATAATTTCACACATGAATACTAACTGGGATTTACAAAGCATCCAGTAAACTATAGAGCACTTCAGCTATGTTAGTTTGGAAAAACAATTTATCCTTCCACTCTGACCTGACCAACCTGCTATAAGAAGGAAAAGAGTGAAATTTTAGTTTCTACTTGATACTTTTAGCTACCATAGTATTGACAGTTCCTGTTTGTATGCAGTAAATCTGTAGTTTGTCTCTTTAAGAAAAAATATAGTTTCCATTTCCTAAGTCTTTTTCCAACTTTGTGATTATAAGATTAATTCATCCTTGTCCCTTGTGTGCAGTGACAAGAATCTCCATTTTTCCAACAAACCTGATTAAATGGCGGTCCTTTCCCATAGGGACCTTTTGCTACTGATGGCTGGGCAGGTATCTGAGAAGATAACTTGGTGTTGGGAACTTCATCTGGTTCTTTTCGGTTTTCAGTGTTTTCAGAGACTTTTGAACCTTGATCCTCACTGACGAATCAAAACCCAAGTGAAATAATAAGTAGAATGGACAAAATATAAACGTTAAGTAAATGCATTTTCCCAATGTAAAAAAGACATTACTTTCATACAGTTTCAGGGAAAAATGTTATGTAGCAAAGAATGAGGTGGCTTTTTAATTGAGCAGTGCTGATTTATTCACTCAAGAAATATACGCTGTTATCTACAATGTGATGGGGCCTGGGCTTGGCCAGATTATCACAAGATATAAGGTGCAATAGAGTACTTGTCAAGTACAGACACTCACACTTGACACACAATATGATTCCATCATTTTCTATTATTCTCACTCAAAACTCTCATCTGAATGCAACTAATACTCCAGATAATTAATTTATGTATTCTCATTTACTCTAATTTGTTATGATTTAATGAAAAAGAGCAATCAAGCTATAGTATATTTAAAATAATGACAAATCACAGGCATCTCATAGCTGATCATCAAACAGCAATGTATTACAACATTATGGCTGAAAAACTATACTGATGCGTACATGCAAACTCCTGTTTATTTTAAGAGCCCAATTTTTACGCTTTATGACCCATATATTCCCGACCTCAATGTCCCTCTGTTAAAAAAAAAAAAAAAGAGGAAAAGCTCCCATTTCCCAAGAACTTATCACGTCTTGCTAAGTTTAAAAAAAAATCAGACTTGAAGCAGCTGTTGTAACCAAAGTAATTTTTCTCCAATTTTATAAATATTGATCAGGTCAAGGAAGCAGCAAGTTTTAAATGATCCCTGATACTGTCTCTCAAACTATCTCCATTAGATGACAATCATCTGCATAGTTTTTAACTTTTTATTTTGTATTGCGTATAGCCAATTAACGAACAAGGTTGTGAAAGTTTCAGGTGAATGGGGTAGGGACTCAGCCATATAAACAGCTTCTTTTTAAAAAATAAGTGTTTTCTTTAGAAACATCAGACTCTTAATTTGATTATTCATACTTTGAAAATTTGGTTCATCAATCATCTTCCCACTCAGTAAAAATCCTCAGAGTAGAACGTAGAGATTCTATAAGCAGAGAGGAAATACCTATTAATGAAAACTCTTTGCATAAATGGCTCATGTGGGACTTCCCTGGTGGTCCAGTGGTTAAGAATCCAACTGCCACTGCAGGGGACATGGACTCACTTCCTGGACTCCTTGGTCCAAGAAGATTCCACAAGTCAAAAGGCAACTAAGCCCATAGGCCATAACTACTGAAGCCTGCACTCTCCAGAGCCCGTGCTCTGCAACAAAGGAAGCCGCTGCAAAGAGAAGTCCGTGCACAACTAGAGAATAGCCCCTAGTCAACACAACTAGAGAAAGCCTGTGAGCAGCAACAAAGACTCAGAGCAGGCAAAAATAAAATAAATAAATGGTCCATGTTACATTAACAAATTCACACTATTATTAGTAACAAATATCACAACTTACCTGCTGTTTTCTTTAGGACTACTACTTCCTTGCTCATCATCATCACTGAAATTCAGCTGTTCTGTATAATCTACTTCCATCTGAGCACCTATTAAATTAAGGAGAACTCAGACTGACTGTTTTAAAGTGTATAAAATCTAAAAGTGCTTTATTAATCTTGTCTCCTACCTGCCCAACCTTCATCAGCTTCAGCATCTAGGTTATCAAATTTATCAAGCTCCTTCAGTTCTGACGCACTAAGGATGGAGGGACGTTCAGGCTCAGAGGCCCATGAAGGAGGTGGGCCTCTTCCTCGAAGGCCTCTAAGCAGTGACAGGTTATGAGGGAAAAGGATACCAAGTTTTAATGATACTAAATTAGGAAAATATTAAAAGACTGGAATTTAGTTAATATCAATTCAACATTAGTGCTTTCTACATGGTGATATGCAAAGTATTCTGCATTGACATGTGTATGAAGAGACTGTAAGATTAACACATAAAGACAATACATAATGACATTTCTTATGTAGATATTTAACAGCAAAATTTTCAAGCCATTTAAAATAAAACAAATATACATTAGAAGTTTATACGGCTAAGAGTATTACTCATCTCAAAATAAAGAACTTGAAGGAAAATCATCATTCAGGAGGATGCTCAAGACTTACAATTAAGAAAAAAAGAATGGCGGTTATCAATGTCATGGAAGGAAGGAGGAGTAAACAAGTGCCATCCGTTTTGGGGGCAACAATTTTCAGTTTTCAGAATTTTATGTCAAGCGATAAAATGTTTTAGAAGAATAGAGTATTTTTGTTCTATTTTGATGAAAGTTAACCAATTATTTGTTGATGACAAATGTACCTTGAGGACAGAATAATAAATCCCCACAATCTACTCAACCTCCTGAAAATCTTAACAAGCATATATATATATACACACACACACATCCTGCAAACTTTAATCATTTAAGAGTCTTACTTGTTTGTTTCAGATAAAGAAGGTGGAAACCTCATGGGACCATGTAGAGGAGGATAGGCCATCCTAGGATACTGCTGAAACATCTGTATAAGGGAAGAAAAATTGGTAAATTTAGCTACTAAGTTATTTAAAAAAAAAAAAAAGGTTCCCCTAAGCCTGAAATTATAATATATAAAAATGATTAAAATAAACAGCACTGTGAATATCGAATTTTATCTACTGATATAGATTATCACTCACTGTAAATAACAAGCCATTTATAAAACTACTGCCTCTACCAAGTCATTACAAAGAGGTTAAGAACTAGGACACAACATATTAAGAACGTCTGTTATCTCATTAACAAAGTTACCTAAAAATAACTGCAAAGAAATGAAAATATAACAAACACAACATGCATGCACCTCAGAAGACTTTAATTTTCTTAACCAAGTTTAAAGATGTGAAAGGATATTATGTGAAACCTCATCCTAACGCAAGAGTAGGTTAACTGAGAGCAGATTTGTTGGTAAAGAACTCAGTTCAGATACAAGGATAGCCCATAACCCAAGAAAGGTGAAGGAGGAAGTGGGCAGGCAGCTAATTGAGAGATTTTCTATGGGAAGGGCGTAAGTGGATTCTGAGTCAAGTTATTACACAGATAATAGTTACATACAAAGGCCCAAAGATGATGCTCTGCATGGGAACTTGGCTCTGTGAATCTGACTTTAGGAGAATTTGTAAGACAGATTATGAAGACAACTAGTAATACCAAGGAAATTATCCTATGATTTATAAGGGAAGAAATGTCAAGCAGTGCTTGGTTATTTACTCTGCTTATATCCAGGTTAAATTATGTTTAAAAAATAAAATTATATTACCTTAAATACATAATTTATATCCTGAAATAGATTAGTTTTTCTAAAAAACCATTAGATGAGGAAAAATCACTGTAGATGGTGATTGCAGCCATGAAATCAAAAGATGCTTACTCCTTGGAAGGAAAGTTATGACCAATCTAGATAGCATATTGAAAAGCAGAGACATTACTTTGCCAACAAAGGTCCATCTAGTCAAGGCTATGGTTTTTCCAGTAGTCATGTATGGATTTGAGAGTTGGACAGTGAAAAAGGCTGAGCGCCGAAGAATTGATGCTTTTGAACTGTGGTGCTGAAGACTCTTAGTCCCTTAGACTGCAAGGAGATCCAACAGGTCTAGACTGTAAGGAGATCCAACAGGTCCATCCTAAAGGAGATCAGTCCTGAGTGTTCATTGGAAGGACTGATGTTGAAGCTGAAAACTGCAATACTTTGGCCACCTCATGCGAAGACTCATTGGAAAAGACCCTGATTCTGGGAAGGATTGAGGGCAGGAGGAGAAGGGGACGACAGAGGATGAGATGGCTGGATGGCATCATTGACTCAATGGACATGGGTTTGGGTGGACTCCAGAAGTTGGTGATAGACAGGGAGGCCTGGCATGCTGCGGTTCGTGGGGTCGCAAAGAGTCGGACACGACTGAGCAACTGAACCGAACTGAAGAAAAGCTATGCTTATATGATTGTGCTATGTAAAGAAGAAATTTCTAAGCAGGGCTGGAGCAAAAGTTAATTAAGATAAGCAACAGCTGAAACTCAACTGGGGAAGCTTTGTGTCTGGGGAATACTCCAGTGAATTTTTGGTCCCATCCCTCTTCCACACTGAAATTAGCAAATAGTAATTGGAGGCAAATGGTCATAGGTTAAGTTGCATTAGATCTTTCTGCTGATTACTTAGGCATAGATACTGATTTGTATGGTGTTAAATGTTTAAAATTTAGGAATTTGCCTTAAAAACATTGTAGAAACAACTGTAAGTTTTCAATATATAATATTTTTAAAAATGTCTGTTTAGTGAAACACTTTATTTGAATAAATTCACTGATGAAATTGGTAACAAAGCTCACTTGGTCTTCCCTCTGACCTTCCCTTATCCCACCCCCACATCTGGAAATTCAGGGGTCCTTGGAAGCACAACTTGAAAAATACTAGGAGACAAGTGTTTGGATGCAAATCATTATTCAAGGTCAGGTTAGCATTTAAGACTGATCTTATTATACACCCCGCTTTTTAAAGAATATATTCAACAAGTAAGTGTATTAATAATTTATTTCCATCTCAGAATGGTTAAAGAAAATGTAAATTTATTTACTTGAACACGTGTAACTCACCATGTAATTTCACAGTAGACTAAGAGCAAACAAAAAGAGGGAAATTTATAGGAAATACGGGGGTCAGAAGTATATATAGTAACACACACTTTAAAAATTAAATTTCCCCTGCCACTCTTAGGTTTTTTTTTGACGTGGGGGTGCAATGTGTGGCATGTGGAATCTAATTTGCTGACTAGAGATAGAACCTGTGCCCCCTGCACTGGGAGTGTGGAACCAATGAACTGCCAGGGAAGTCCCCTCAGAAATATATATTAAATGAAACTACAAGGACAGAATCAGCAAAATCCAGACTATGAGAAACTCCACAGGATAACAAACTGTAATAGGTATACTCCAAAGAAAATAAGAGATGGAGGAAAAGAGGTACCCATAGATAACAAAATTGCTAAGAAAAATATCAACCAACCTCAAGAATAGATAGTGTCTGAATCCTAACTAAGAGATAATCAGGGAAACTAGAACAATGACTTAGTATTTAAAGTTTTTTTTTAGGTGTGATAATGGCACTGTGAGTTTTCCCCTAATCTTTCTCTTTTAAAATCTAATCTAAAATATATATGGATGAGATGATATAACTAGGATTTGTTTAGTAATCCCAGGTGGTGAGAAATTAAGTGAAATAAGATGTACCACAAACTGATAACTGTTGAAGATGTATGGCAGGTACGGGAGGAAGAAAGTTCATGATTTCTTTTTAATCATTTCTGATTTTGAATGTTAAAAATATTTCATTATAAAAACATTTTAAAAACACTTAATAATAACTATTCTGAAGTTATTCTGAGTATAACAAATATTTGCAATATCTTAAAACAATGTAATGTTATATGAAAATACCTATGATGTCTATTAAGGGTAAAACTCAGGTATTGCTGTGATTGATTCCTAAATTCATAATCAAAGGAAATGTTAATTTTTACTTAGATGTTAATGAAAATAAAGAGCTAAACTTTTCCCCATTGCAATTCTTTCCTTGGAATCCAGATCAAACACCTCTTATTTAACCCCTTGCTGATTCAACAATACTCACATAAGGAGGCATCATAGCTCTGTACTGGGAAGCAAGGGCAGGCTGCTGTCCATTCAGTTTAGCCTGTGGAGGACCACAAGCTATCCTCTTTTCCACCACTTTGAGGATATCATTTTGCTCTGATGTTCCGGCTGTGCTTTCATCCTGGCCAGGCTTTTCATCTTGGTCAGATGTTAAAGATGAACTAGCAGATTTACCACCATCTCTCCAACAAGCAACATCTGGTATGAAGAGAGATAGGAAAATAGGAAAGCAAAGAAATCTCAAAATGGAATAGAGTGAAACCAAGCGAGGCATATTTCAAGAATATTTACGCAAGTAAGCACAGTGAAGGAACAGTAAAGTCTAATCTAGTCTGTATTAGAAATCAAGTAAGCATAGTGAAGGAACAGTGGAAGTCTAATCTAGGCTATACTAGATATCTAGGCTAGTCAGAGCAGTGACTTCCAAAGTAGAGATGATATACCTCAGAGGGTACCTCCAGAAGCAAACACTGGGGTTGGGGAAGAAAATATTAGGAATTCTCTATCAAGCTTCACCAGTTTTTGATACAGAGATTAAAATCACAGTTATACCAGAGCATTCCTGAGGGAAGGGAGTTCTATAACCCACAAGGATTGATAGTGACACATGTTCTCATTCATTTTCCATCTATTACTGCCTATTACACGTGCCCAAGTACACAGATTTAGTGTCTGTTTAACCTGATTCAACTATACGTAACCAAATAAAACTCGTTTTACAAGGAAACCCTGTTTGGTTCCACTGGTCTTTATCTCCTTCTATTCACACCCTGTGTAGTCCACTCTCAACTGTATACCAGGGTTGGTCTGTGTAACCTGTAGAGCAAGACAGATGTGTTGGCGGTCTTCTCTGAAAACAGGCTATGAAAGCCTAGGGCTTTCCATCTTGGGTGAGAGAAGTTTGTCCCTCTTTATTTTTTCTGAGGAAGTCATGTTGCGAGCTGCCCACACACAAATGAGCCACAAGAGAACTTGACACAGCAGCCCTAGTCAAGTCAGCATCAGATGAGGCTTCACTGTAATTCCGATGAGAGAGAACCAACAAAACCTGAGGCAGATCCTCCAGCTAAGTGACTGCCAGATTCCTAACCCTCAGAGACTGTTTGAAATGTCCAGTTCAATTTGTCATCTTAAGCTGCCAAATACATTACACAGCAACAGATAATTGGTGAAAAGAAACTAAACAAGAAAGTAGTGGAGCTGACACTATTCCTAATATAAACTCATCAACCACATAACAATAGCTTAAAATGAAAAGAAAAAAAAAAAAAGATTATCTACTCAGACCTGACAAGAAATGAGCCAAAGAAATACAAAATGTATCAGGTTATAAAAAAAAACATGGATTTGTAACTATTACTGCAAAGAGGAATATCCTGCACCAGGTCCAGGGTCCTTTGAGATATCTGGTAACAACACTATGAATCCAACATAATAAGACATTCTTAAAATCTCTCAAAGATTTTATATTTCTATTTTTAAGTTTCTGCTTTATAATGCACATAATACAAGTATTTCTTACTATCCAAACTGATTAGCTCCTCAGTTTGACTTCAGAAAGCAAGGGATCCCTGAATATTAGCAAAAAGCAAATGAATGGATTTAATTTATACATAAACTTTTGCATATTGGGGAGGTTTGCTAAAAATTTTTACTATTGTAAAAATAACCAAATACTGATTTATGTTCCCTAGTCATTTTGTTAAAATGCTAACTTTTGATTTAGTAGGTTGGGTGTGAGGCCCAAGGCACATACTTCCAACAAGTTCTCAAGTTAAACTGATGCTGTTCATGTAAAAACCACACTTGAGTGACAATCAACTATAGTTAGTGTCTGCCTTTCCAAATTACATACAACAGCAGCAGGCAGGAGGTTATATCAAAATAGAACACAAATATAATTTCACTCTGTACTTTTATTATGAGAAAATATTCTTACTTGGTGGGCGTAAACTGGGTCCAGGTCCATAATTGTCATCATTTGCTTCTTTTTCTTTTTTTTCCTGATCCCCAGCTGCCTGTAGGCTGGGAAATTCTTGTTGAAAATGACTATTCACTTGGATTCCTACAGATAAAAAAAAAAAAAAATACATATAATACTGAAGATAATTCAAAAACTCTCCCAGGATAGAGCTCTCTCCCTTTTTTGGTAATTTATTCCACACTGCAATGGTGACTGTTCATATCCATAAAATTTTCAATTTATCTAGAATTAGAATCCCTTGGAAAGTTAATGAACAGCCATGAGAAAAAAAAAATCTGAGAAAGGAATCTGCCAGACATTGTTCTGGCAGACTCATTAAAATTGGTGCAGCAAACGAGGAGAGTTTCACTTCTGTTTCTCTTTTATTATGACTCCTTTCATTTTCAACACAAGTTAATTTTTTTGCTAATAAGTAACACTAAGACTCAGTTCAAACAACACTACTAAAACAGAATTTATGAATCAACACTACAAATATGGTGAGGCTAAGATGTTTTTGTTTAACTGCTGAAATCTTGATGGTACCTCACTATTCACTCATTTGCCTATCTTACCTGCCTATATATTTTATATTTCCATAAACTAAAAGAACTGACTTTATTAGCTTGAGGGCCTAGATGGGTTTCTCTATATAATGTTTTATAGACATGTTTGCAAGTGGGAAAATTAAATTTTGTTGGGGAGTCCATCATTCTTAGCGAGGAGGAAAGTATTACAACTATTGTGCTTGATGGCTATTCTCCTAGATCTTCTCTACTGTGGAAACTAGGAGCAGCATGTTTGAAACAGAAAAGGTTGAAGGGCACGGATGGAGATTAATATGGTTTACAGCAATCAACATTAATGTCTGGGTATTTTCTGTCTCAGAGCTGAAGGCACAAGATTTTGTCTGGTTACAGAGGGTAAAGATAAGAGTAATGTGGGGCCTGGGGTATCTTAAAGACTACTTCTTTGACTCCTATTACTGGCTCATATATAGGTCTTAACACTGAAACTTAAAGATCCTTTTTTTTTAAGAGTCTAATAATATCTTTTGACAGTGCCCTCTGCCCCTGCCAAAATAGTATAATTTGTCCCTTATCTTCTGTATGGCTGTTCAGTAACTATCAAGCCTAACCAGTTTCCCCAGCTAACGTCTACTTACCATCTCCTTGCCCACCTTGCTTGTTACTGGCCCATGATTTGGGAGCAGGTGCTACTTCTGGGGGAGCTGCAACCCCAGGTTTTGGTTGTGCTGGTGGAACTTCTGGTGCTCTTAAAAAAATATGAATCCATTATTTCAGATATTGTATATTTAAATAAAATAAATATTGCATTTAAATCTGTATACAAATGATTTTGGCTACATATTTACTCAGATGCACACCCACCCCGCCCCCCACCATGTTTTCCCTCTGCAACATTCCTTTAAATGAAGTACAGCTATTTTTGTCCTCTTTTATTTCCACCCTTGAATAACCCAAGGAGATGACAGCTTTGTTTTTAATTCTGGAAGGAAAGGAAGGGGAGAGGGAAGGAAGAGAGAGAAAAAATAGAAGCACTCATTATTGAACATGGCTACCAAAAATTACTTTTGAAGAAGTAAACATTTATAATTAGAAATAACATTATAGGCAATACATACAGTCTGGAGTGGTGGGATTAGCCAGGAGCTAAGGCTAATTAGCAAGCTCTCCATTCAGCAATCAATAAGTTCACCACTACACATTACTGTTAATCAAAAGAAGTCATAGCAACCTGCCTGATGTGTCCCCATGAGTAAAAGGTGTTTTACAAGGGTCTACAGTTTCATTCAATCCTTGCCATGAGTTAAGGCTTAAAAATGAAATAGTTAACAGGCTTAAGAAATGCAATATATTTCTGGTATACTCAGACCTAAAACTGACTTGCTACCACAAAATAATTCTATTAACTAAGAAGTAGAGAACACTAAGCCTTTGATAAACTTCACCCAAGTAGTAGCATTTATCATATAAAGCTCCCCACAATACAGAGCTTTGGTAACAGTTACAGACAGAAATATCAAGTACTCATTTTCTTATTTTTAAAAATTACCACTACTTGACTTGGTTGTTCGATAACCAAGAGCCCTGCATAATTCTTGATACAGAATACTAAATATTTATTGAATGAATTATGATTAAGAGGTACATTACTAATTCCATGCCAGTTTTCTTGTTAATTCTTTATTCATTCAAATAGCATTACTTGATTACCTATGATGTACATCAGGTAGTTTCAATGAATGAGGAAGACAGAAACTCTAAGCTTTGTGGAAATTATTTAAAAGAATCAACTCTTAAATCATAGAAAAAGAATGCCTGATTTGGTGAGGAATAGGAGTGTACGATAAAAGGGAAGTTGTGATCAGTATTTCTGTCATCTGTTCTACCCTGACACCTGAAAATACTGCCACTAAAGCCACTCATAGTAAAAATTACACAAGAGTTGACTACGTATAAGACATTTTAAAGGGCATGATATGTGTAATACACATAGCGTAACACCTAGCACATAGAAGGAACTCAAACATAAAGAATGGGGAATGATTTCATTTTTTAGTAGACTCTGACTTACTTTTCTTCTTCGTGTTGCTCTTGTTTTGATGCCCATCCTGTGCCGTCTTTAGGTACAATGTTCACATTAGGATCATTGCCTTTGTTTTCTGCTTTGAGACTTGGGAGGTTAGCAGGTGGAGGCATACGCCGAGAAATACCAACTTTTCCAAGACTCTGTAATCCATGGCGAGCTGCAACTAAAGATCAGTAACATCAACTTTCTTAGTAACTATTTTACTCTTAAAACAACATAAAAGGCAATAGGGATTAATGGAATCTTGAGTTATTATTTTCTAATATTTTAGGAAAAAAAAATTAAAACTAAGCCACAAACCTGCAACATAACCCAAGCTAGAAGTTGTATTCAAATTAACTATCAAGTCACTGAACAGATGCTTGAAAAATTCTAACAGTCACACTAACTCTATAAACTACAAAAAAGAAAACACGGACTGTGCTGTTTTGTACTTTTTTCCAAGAAACTGATTTTAAACTCAAAACTTCATACATGGAACAATAAATATGATAAAAAAACAAACTCACAGACATATAGGACAGACCTGTGGTTGCCCAGGGGAAGTGGGAGAAGGGGGTGAAATGAGAGTTTGGGATTAGCAAATGCAAACTAGTAAATATAGAATGGATAAACAAAGTCCTACTGTATTCAATAAACCATAATGGAAAAATATTAAAAAAATGTATATATATGTATAACTGAATCACTTTGCTCTACAGCACAAATTAACAAACACTGTAAGTCAACTAAATTAAAATAATTTTAGCTTTATACCTATTAATCTCATTAACCAAGTCTCCCCTTTGGAACCATATAGTTTAACTTACTTTCTGCTGACAACTAACTGGGAAAAAAAAAACATTTTAAAACATTTATAAAATTTTAACTTTAAAAACTTCATATTCCCTCAAAGATGTGTATGTACATAAAAAGATCAGTGCAAACAGGGCTGCTTTAACACAGGTTTGCCTAGATCCTAACAGCAATAGCTCTAGTGTGTCACTTATAGTAATAAAATGAAACCATGAAAATTATAAAAAACATAAAAGCCACTTGATTTTACTCACCTGTGGTTTTCTGAGTTTCTAATGATTTACCCTTGTAAGTATTAAATAAACTGAGTGTTGCATACTTTTTCCCATCCTTTGCTTTTGTGCTCTGGCCTGCCTTCTCCGACATTTCGGTGGAAACTCATCGAGTCTAGAACCTTCTGCCACACCCCTTAAAATCAGTCTGTAAGATTAACAGAAGAAAGAAAAGTAAGAAACATTTTAGAATTAGTTTACTAAAAACTTAGTAAATTCAAATGCTCACAGAAATTCTGAAAAATAAAAACGAGAAGTTAAATCAATCTTTAATAACTCACATTAATAACAATTTCATTAGCCTGTTTAATACTGTAAAATTCCAACAATCAACACGTGACAAAGTTAATCAAAATTAAGTGCCATGTGCTTGCTGAGTATATTATTTATGGTTTGCAACCACTTAACTTTTCTATAGAGAAAAAGGGTTTTAATCCATACTGAGATGAACAGCTGAACTACAGTTAATTGATGGAGACTGTCTTTCTATTTAATAAACAATTATTCAACTTAATAGGACTGAGATGACTGGCATGATCAGCTTACACATATGGAATCCAAACATGACAGAAGGATAACATCCTTTTCTTATAAACTGCATACTTGTGTTTTCAGGCAATATGTGTCTAACAAGAATCTATTTGTTTAACAGTCTAGAATAGAAAGAACATTCTATTTTCTCTGCATTCTGCAAGGGGTAGAACACTCCCTCATAAACCTAAGATACATAAAAACAATATTCTATTTTACTACAGAGTAAGTGTTCAAGAAATAGTGTACACTTGTCAAAAGTCTCTGTATATATGAGAAGTAAACAGTATTTTAATGAAAATTCATATACAAAGAGAATGTTCATCTTTGGAATTAATATACTCTAATTAAAAACTGCTGCTGCTGCTGCTGCAGGGAGGAGATACAGATTAGCCCTCATACTATTTCTCTTCAATTTAATAAGGTATACATTATCAATCTTAGGAATTGTTTCTTTTGGGGGCATGTTTGCTTTATTTGTTTTGAGGGTAGAAGTAGGGCAGGAGGTAGTGAATCTAACAAGAAACCAACAGTGGCTAAAAGCATGGGAGCTAAAGACAGTACAGAATAGGATATAATGCAAAAGGCATTCAAAGTCAAGGAATGCCTGAGTAGATCCTAGCATCATAAAGATCCTTTCATGTATTGATTTCACATTTGTCAATTACAGAATAAGCATCACATCCAGAGGTATGGTTTTTCATTCATATCACCTTACAGTTTTTATACAGTTCCATACAGTTTATCCATAATCTTCACATCTATTATCTCATTTTAGACTAAAAACATTATGATATAGTTAGTATTCTGGTTTTACAGATGAGGAAACTAATGTTCATAGGTAAATGAGACTGGCTTTGAAATCAAGGCTGCTGGTCAGTTGGTTTATACCATGCTGCCTCCTGTAACTGTAATTGCTTAGCTTCTCCAAGTATATATTTACAATAGAGCATCTTTCTTTGAAATAAATTGTGTAAACCACTCACCTGCAACCTAAAGAACTACATTAACATACAGATCACACGCAATCTTAAGTGGCAGGATGTATATAATTAACTTTATCCCAAAGGTGCTAATGATGACAGTGTGAAGACAGCTATACTCAGAGAATCTCTCTTGACACATTTTTACCAATAACATGGACAAAGATATATAGGAAGAATGTTCCTCCCCAGTGACAAAAAGAGGACACTGCATATTCACTAGATGACAAAATTAAGATTCAAGGGGATCTTTCTTCAGGTGAAAATAAGGTAACTGGTGTAAAATAAAAACTGTCAGCTTCTTCTTTCACCCTCATTTGATGGTAATTTAACACCTAAGAATCTCCAAAACTCTCTTAATACCACAACTACTCATAGAGATCCTCACCTGCCTACATCATAAAAAAAGCAGTAACATTAAGAAACTTAAATTTCTTTAGGGCAAACCTACAAGCCCATCTGCATCTACATCCATCTTTCCAAAGGGTTGCCTTTCCTTCACCTGTTGCTGAAAGTGGTTCTCAGGATCATCCAGAAACTTGTTAGATATGCAAATTCTCAGGATCCAATTCATACCTACTAAATCAAACTGGGCTTTCCTCGTGGCTCAGGTGACATGACTGAGTGGTTTTCATCTTCATATATATGCTAAGCAGTGGTCCTTAACCCTTGCTGCAAATTAAAATCACTTGGGGATTTTGAAACATACCAATTTCTAGAGTTGTGAGGTAGGATCTGATTATCAATTCTTATTTTGAAAATGCTCCTCAGGCAATTCTAAACATGTAAGCAGTCTTCAGAATCACTGCAATAAAATAAGTGTCCCTTTCCTTACATTCCATCGAAGACCAAGCCTTCTTTCTGTGCTACCCAACCTGTCACTACTTTCTTTCTCCTTCTAAATTAGTCTCTGCAGGAAATCTCACCCACTTCGAAGGCTTCAACTACCAACTGCGTATGTCAAATTTATATCTCCAGCCCAGAATTCTGTGTTCCTAAAGAATCCCACTGCCTGTTTACATTTCTGCTTTGTTTTGAACAGTGTTTCAACTTTACCTGGAACACAAGCATCTACTTCACATTAAGGGTTTCAGATGCAGACCAACTGAATGTTTACAAAGCATGTGAGGAACTGTAGAAGGGGGAGGAGAGGATGGGATGTATTGAGAGAGTACTGAAACATGTTCAATTACCACAAATTTGCTGTATGATGCAGGGAACTCAAAACGGGTACCCTGTGACAACCTAGAGGGGTTGGATTGGGTGGGGTGGGAGGTGGGAGAGAGGTTTAGAGGGAGGGAACATATACCTATTCATATTAAGTAAATAAGTGAAGTCGCTCAGTCGTGTCCAACTCTTTGCAACTCCATGGACTGTAGCCCACCAGGCTCCTCCGTCCAGGGAATTCTCCAGGCAAGAATACTAGAGTGGGTTGCCATTTCCTTCTCCAGGGGATCTTCTCAACCCAGGGATCAACCCAGGTCTCCCGCACTGCAGGCAGATGCTTTAACCTCTGAGCCACCAGGGAAGCCCAACACCTATTCATACGTTGATTTATGTTGATATATGTCAGAAACCACAACACTGTAAAGCAATTATCCTCCAATTAAAAATAAATACATAAAAATTAAGTTGGGGGGCTTCCCTAGTGGTCCAGTGGTTAAGAATCTGCCTTCCAATGAAAGGGACAAGTGTTCAGTCTCCTGGTCACAGAACTAAGATCCCACATGCCAAAGGACAACTAAGTTCACTCACTGCCCATGTACCACAGAGAAGACCCAGCATAGTTCAACCCCCAAAGAGCTGAGTCAACAGGAAAAATATCTCAACATTTGACAAAATGCAAATGTTATACAAGAACTCACAAGTGAAGAAAAAACTTGAAGAAACACAATTATTAATGCTATGTTAACAGACAATTCACTAGAGAAATAATACCACTAAGCATATGTACTGAAATGCTCAATTTCATAAATAAACAAAACTAAGAAGTTAGGGCAGTTCAGCTTGACCTTATGTTTACACAAGGAAAACAAAGTAACATAACACAATTTAACCATGGGGTGATAGAATATCTAATTCAATTCAGTCATCACAAAACACTTAGAGCTTGGGAAAAAAAAAATCACAAAATGAATTTTAATTTTCCTACTTAAAACTAAAATGAAATTTAAAAATGGCTTATAAATTATAAGGAATTTCCAAATACAAAGAAAAAGAAAAATTCCTGAAAATACATAAAAAAAATTCTGTTAGAGTGGTTCTTTTTAAGGTTCAAACTTCTGTATTGAGTTTCTCCTTCCACTTAATAAACTACTGCCTATATGGTACTCCCTTCAGTGCATGCTCTTTCACCAAACAGATAAACTAAATACATACTGGGTGTATTCTGAGGTAAGAAAGATGGACAGAGTCAGATTCTCAGGCCGACAGAACAGAGAATTTATTCTTTCATATGCATATGAGTCTCTCTAATATAAAACCCAAGAAAGCTTTATAGTACCAACTAACTCCCAAAAAGTAAATTGTAAATACACATGATTGAAGCTAGTACAAATGATAATTATCGAAAGATAATTCAAAGATGAAACTATCACAATGTATCCATTTCTATTAGAGAATATGCATTTCTAAAGACAAAGACTTTGTAGCCATAAACAATGCTGAATAATGAGAAAAGCCAACTGTACCATAACGGTTTGCCAGTTAAGTGTGGGCACTTTTACCAATCCCATTCCTAGGCATATATGCCAAGAAAACTCTAATGTGAAAAGACACACGCACCCCCTACCCCCACTTCATACCAGCACTATTTACGATAGCCAAGACATGGAAACAACCTAAATGTCCATCAACAGATGAATGGATAAGAAGATGTGGTATATATACACAATGAAACACTACTCAGGCATAAAAAGCAATGAAATAATCCCACTTGCAGCAACATGGGTGGGTGGACCTGGAGGCTGTCATACTAAGTGAAGTCAGAAAGAAAAAGACATATACCATATGTCACTTACATATAGGAATGTGAACTTCCCAGGTGGTCCAGTGGTCAAGAATCGAACTGCCAATGCAGGGGACATGAGTTGGATCCTTGGTCCAGGAAGATTCCACATGCCATAGGGCAACTAAGCCCTTGTACCACAACTACTGAGCCCACGTCCCCATGCCCTAGAGCCTGTGCTCTGCAACAAGAGAAGGCACCACAATGAGAAACCTGCTCACTGCAACTAGCAAAAGTCCACGGACATTAACAAAGACCCAGTGCAGCAAAAAAACACATAAAATTTAATTAAAAAAAAGAAAAAGAAGATGGCTTAAGTTCTGGAGAGATAAAGAGGAGAGTGAAAAAGTTGGCTTAAAGCTCAGCATCCAGAAAACTAAGATCATGGCATCTGGTCCCATCACCTCATGGCAAATAGATGGGGAAACAGTGGAAACACTGAAAGACTTTATTTTTCTGGGCTCCAAAATCACTGAAGATGGTGACTGCAGCCATGAAATTAAAAGACACTTACTCCTTGGAAGGAAAGTTATGACCAAGCTAGAAAGCATATTAAAAAACAGAGACATTAGTTTGCCAACAAAGGTCCGTCTAGTCAAGGCTATGGTTTTTCCAGTAGTCATGTATGGATGTGAGAAGTGGGCGGTGAAGAAAGCTGAGGGCCCAAGAATTGATGTTTTTGAACTGTGGTGTTGGAGAAGACTCTTGAGAGTCCCTTGGACTGCAAGGAGATCCAACCAGTCCATCCTAAAGGAGCTCAGTCCTCGGTGTTCTTTGGAACGACTGATGCTGAAGCTGAAACTCCAATACTTTGGCCACCTCATGTGAAGAGTTGACTCATTGGAAAAGACCCTGATGCTGGCAAGTATTGGGAGCAGGAGGAGAAAGGGACGATAGAGGATGAGATGGCTGGATGGCATCACCGACTCGATGGACATGAGTTTGGGTGGACTCCAGGAGTTGGTGATGGACAGGGAGGCCTGGCGTGCTGCAGTTCGTGGGGTCGCAAAGAGTCGGACACGACTGAGCGACTGAACTTAACGTGTAGCATTATGATTATAGTCAACAATACTGTATATGTATTGCAAAGCTGCTAAGATGTTAAATGCTGTCACCACACTCAAAGTAATAATTATGCACGTGATTTTTGGAGGGTTTAGCTAATGCTATAGCCACAATCACCATACACCTTAAACTTACACAATATCGTATGTCAATAACAACTATTAAAAAAAAAAAAGAACCACAAACACAGACAAAATGCAAAACCTGAAAGTACAAAACTTTTAGAGAAAACACAGGAAAAAATCTTTGTGACCCTGGATTACATTATATAAAGACTGCTTATTATAAACATTTCTGTGATGAACATTGGGGTACACGTGTCTCTTTCAATTCTGGTTTCCTCAGTATATATGCCCAGCAGTGGGATTGCTGGGTCATATGGCAAATCTACTTCCCGTTTTTTAAAGAATCTCCCCACTGTTCTCCATAGTGGCTGTACTAGTTTGCATTTCCACCAGCAATGCTTATAATAGCCAGGACATGGAAGCAACCTAGATGTCCATCAGCAGACGAATGGATAAGGAACCTGTGGTACATATACACAATGGAATACTACTCAGCCATTAGAAAGAGTAAATCTGAATCAGTTCTAATGAGGTGGATGAAACTGGAGCCTATTATACAGAGTGAAGTAAGCCAGAAAGAAAAACAACAATACAGTATACTAATGCATATATATGGAATTTAGAAAGATGGTAACGATAACCCTGTATGCGAGACAGCAAAAGAGACACAGATGTATTGAACAGTCTTTTGGACTCTGTGGGAGAGGGCGAGGGTGGAATGATACAGGAGAATGGCATTGAAGCATATAAATTATCATATGTGAAACGAATTGCCAGAACAGGTTCGATGTATGATACTTGGGGCTGATGCATTGGGAAGACCCAGAGGGATGGAATAGGGAGGAAGGTGGGAGGGGGGTTCTGGAAGGGGAACACATATAAACCCATGGTGGATGCATGTCAATGTATGGCAAAACCAATACAATATTGTAAAGTTAAAAAAAAAAAAAAAGACTGCTTAGTACTCTAAAAGCACAATCTATAGGGAATTCCCTGGCAGTCCAGTCGTTAGGACTCTATAAACTTTCACTACTGAGGGCATGGGTTACATCTACCATCTGGGAATAAGCCACATGGAGGGTGGGGAACACAATCCATAAAAGGTGAAATTTCTAAATTGGACTTTTGCCTTTTGAAAGTTCTCACGGTTGAGAATGAAAACGCAAGCTACTATCTGGGAAAAGAACATCTGCAAATCATGTATCTGATGAAAGACTTTTATCTAGAACACGTACAGAACTCTCTAATAACAGTACAATCCAATTGTTTTTTAAAGGGCACAGGATTTGACACCAGAGATACAGAAGTGGCAAATAAACACATGTAAAGATGCTCAGCATTTCTGTATCATTAATATTTGGGAAATTCAAATTTAAACCACAGTAAGACACCTCTATACTTCTATTGTATCGGCTAAAAGTACAAGATTAAACCAAGTGTTGATAAGGATGTTGAAGAACTGGAATTCTCAAAGCCTGCTCATGGCGGTGTAAAATGTTATAACCATTTAGGAAAATAGTTCGGAGGCCCTTAAAGAAGAAAAAACATCGAACAACCATACAATCACAATTCCGCTAATAATGTTTATATAAGAGAAATGAAAACATATGTCTATATGAAGACTTAGACTTGTACTCTGGTTCATAGTTTTATTTATAACAGGCAAGCACTGGAAGCAATCCAACTGTTCACCAACAGGTGACTGGAAAATCATATTGTTGTATATACATAAAAGAAATGAATACCCAAGCAGTAAAAAAGAATGAACTATTGGTAAATGTAACTACAAATCTCAAAGTGACTATGCTGCAAGAAGCTAGATTTCCAATATATACACTATATACAGAATTTAACTCTGGATGAAAAATATTGTTATCCATTATCAGTTAAAAAAAAAAAAAAAGGATGTTACTGCCATCAAGCCAGCAGCTACAGCTGCCAATGTCAACTGTGCACCCTGAGGGGATTCAGCTTGAAGAAAAGGAGGACACTGGCCCAAGATAGTCAAAGTGCATATAAAAGGAATGACTCCAATGGGCCCAGACCCTTGAGTCATACACAGAAAAACACTAAGTTCATTAACTTGAGATGTCTGGTTTTCTTTAATTAACAGTAATTTTTCAATGTTTCAACTACCTGGCTTTCTTTGTATAATTTCTATATATCCTGGCTCCTGCCTTACCTCTTTGCTCTTTGGACTGGTTTCTAAGAGTCATCTGAGAAGCTAACTTCCAGACTTAAGTCTTCAGTTTTGTTCACCAATAAAATGTAATTCTCAACTTCTGTAGCCAACACTACAAAATGCAAACGTATCTATAGTACAGGGAATGGATAGGAACAGAAGTAAATTTTTATTGATAGGTTCATTATCTTGACTGTGGTAAGTTTCATGATATGTATATGCAAAATATAAAATAGTACACTTTAAGTGTGTACAGTTTATTACTTGTCAATAAAAAATATTTTTAAAAAGATCAAGACCCTTTAGATTGAAAGCAAACAAGAATACTACCATACAAATCTACCAGGGCAAATTAGGGAAGAGAGGGCTTCCCTGGTGGCTCGGACAGTAAAGAATCCACCTGCAAAGTAGGAGACCTGGGTTGGATTCCTGGGTTGGGGAAATTCCCTGGAGGAGGGCATGGCAACCCACTCCAGTATTTTTGCCTGGAGCATTCCATGGACAGAGGAGAATGGTGGGCTGCAGTCCATGGGGTCACAAGAAGTCTTCAATACTTTGTAATAAATTGGTGATCTAATAAGTAAATTGTTTTCTTGGATTCTGTGAACTGCTCTAGCAAATTAATCAAACCCGATTTATAGCCAGCCTGCCAGTCAGAAGCGTGGCTAACAATCTGGACTTTTGACTGGCATCTGAAGTGTTGGGGGATGAGGGACAGTCTTGTGGGACTGAGCCTGTACTAATCTCTGGGATGTGATGCCATCTCCAGGTACTTAGGTCAGAAATGAGTTAGATTTTAAGATACCCAGATAACGGCTTGAGAATCTAATTGCTTGGTATGGGGACTCTCCCCCCACTCCACAAGGCAACCAGAAATGTCAGAAGTAAAGTAGAATATTAAAAGTATAGGAGACATAAAATAGTGCTTTTAATTTGTACAAGGGAAGAAGACGGGTACAGCAGGGAGGGAAATAGGCTGGCAAGATATGAAACTGGAGAAATCAGTAGGCCTGATAAGGAATAATGAGCAAAAGAAAATGTCAGAACATAATAAGCAAGAAATCAACAAACTGCTTTTGTTCCTGGGATTGGTAAGTAAGCAGTTAAAGATTTTTGTGGCTATGAAGTTAACCAAAGGACAAAACTAGAAACATACGAGAAAATCAACTGGAAATGAAAAATAAACACACCTCCTGTCAAACTTTGTTGTATACATCGTATAATTGAAAGGAATGCTCTTAAGTACTTTCGTTACCAGGCAAATCATTTTAAGTTACCTCAAAAAGAGCAGAAAAGAAAAATCAAATTAAAACAAAAAACAGAATAACAACAACAGATAAATTCAAGAGCTGGCTTTTTTGGAAAAGATAATATAGAAATTAGCTGATCACTCTAATTTTAAGTTAGACACTAAGAACAAAGAGATAAATACAATAAAATGCACACATGAAGAGAATGCTCTGAAATAAGTATTTTCTAGGAAAACAGAAATTACCAGATTTGGCTCAAAATAAACAGGCAAAAACAATAAGGGAAAAAAAAAACCAAAAACAATGTTATTCAGAAACTGCCCATCCTCAAACAGTATCTGGCCCAGGTGATCTCACAAGAGAATTCTGACATTAAACAGAGACAGTTCACATGCTATTTACAGTGAACTAAACGCAGGCCTTGGCAAACTAAGGACTATGGCTAAATCCAGTCTGTGGCCTGTTTTGTAAGGCTTGGGAACTAAGAATGTTTTAAGCTGTGCTGCTGGGTTCTAAACCAAAGTCTAAGAATCTATCCTAAAAAAATACTAATGTGCAAAATACACATACGGATATTCACTATGATATGGTATATGATAAAATTTCTTTATAATCTAGGTCAGTCATTAAGTGATCATTATGATTTGAGGGTCAGTCTGCAAAAACAAAGCTGTTTGAATAATATATCCTCTTTCTCTGTTTAAGGAAAGAGAAAGTAAACATCTAAATTCAAATTTCTATGACTCAGAGCAAAGCTGGTAAGAAACTAGCTGTTTTTCCCACTGAAATTAGATGTAGCAAAACATGCACCTACATTTTCTAAATTCTGAACAGTGAATGTTACCTTTTTTGAACAAAAACCAAAAAAAAAGTTAAAATGAAAGGAAGAAATGGAAGAGAGTGGAAAAAAAAGCAAGTCAGTGCTTTCAAAGCAGTCTGTTTCCAAAAGGTCTTAAGGGAAATTTCAAAGGCAGCAGTTTACCACAATATAAACATCAACTTTTGAAATGAAAGAATGGAACAATGGTAACACAAAGATGGTTTTCATGAAAGAATAGGTATTGCAGGCTGAATATTTGTGAGAAAATAATCTCTAAGGGATATCCACACATCAAGAGATTAGGCATCATTTCTAAAAGTACCTCAGGACCCAAAATCGTAAGATTCGAAGGTGACTGACTTATAATTACAAAAGTAATTATAAGTATTCCATACCAAAAATATTAAGCGATATTTAGAATCTAGTATATGGGAGGGGGGCGAACCTCATGCTTTTGTAAATCACCAACTTGCAAAATTCAAATAAATGACAGAATTATAATCTTTCTGGCCTCCAAGAGCTTCTAGGTATCCAAGATCTGTTTACCTCTCTTCCCTCATCTTTTCTCTAGGAAACACAACGTCCCACTCATTTAAATTGTTTAACGTTAAAAAGAAACTGCAACCATTTCCAGATAAGTGCACCCGAGGCATTTAACAAACATTTTATTGAACAAATAAAAGAAGAATATATACTAATAACAGTCAAGTATCACATACCAATATAAAAACCTTATGTGTAAATCATTTTCATTGGTTCCTGTAACTGACATCTGTGTCATTTTTCCCTATTCCTATACAGGAGAGCTGATTTTGTCAGCTCTCTCTTCTCTATGTGCTTTCCTCTTTGGCCTTCTAATCTACTGTTATCTTCTTCAGTAAGGATAATTCCCAACCAAACCCTTCCATCATGCTATAATCTTACACATTTATTTTTAATTGTGTATAAAACAAAATATCTTCACTTAAATTTACTGACAGAATTACAAACTAAAACTGTTTAATTCCCCCACTCAAGCACAAAAACATTTACTCAGTGCCTACTATATTTTCAGGCAATACTAGGAACAAATGAAAGAGACATGCTGATCTCCATCAACTGAGTACAGGTTTGAGAAGGCTGGAAAAAATGGGCAAAGAACTGGGAGGAAAGAGAGTCAACTATTAAAATGAGACATTGAAAACGCAGAAGAAGCTGGAAACCAGGGACACAAGTATTCCGAAGACTGGTTTGAAGACTGTTAGCAATGAAAAAACATGGCTTAAAACTCAAAATTCAAAAAACTAAGATCATGGCATCACTTCATAGCAAACAGATGGAGAAACAATGGAAATAGTGAGAGACTGTATTTTCTTGGACTCCAAAATCACTGTGGACTGACTGCAGCCATGAAATTGAAGACGTCTGCTCCTTGGGAGAAAAGCAATGACAAACCTAGACAGCGTATTTAAAAGCAGAAACATTACTTTGCCAACAAAGGACCATACAGTCAAAGTATAGTTTTTTCAGTAGTCACGTATGGATGTGAGAGCTGGACACTAAAAAAGACAGCGCTGAAGAACTGATGCCTTCGAATGGTGGTGAAGAGTCCTGAGACTCTTGGATTATAAGGAGATAAAACCAGTTAATCATAAAGGAAATCAACCCTGAATATTCACTGGAAGGACTGCTGCTAAACCTGAAGCTCCAATACTTTGGCCAGCTGATGCAAAGAGCTGACTCACTGTAAAGAACCTGATGCTGGGAAAGACTGGAGGCAGGAGGAGAAGCGGACGACAGAGAATGAAATGGTTGGATAGCATCACCAACTCAATGGACATGAGTTTGAGCAAACTCTGGGAGATGGTGAAGAACAGGGAAGCCTGGCATGCTGCAGTCCACGGGATCACAAAGAGTTGGATATGACTGAGCAACAACATCCAGCAGCACGGCTAGGAGTGGGGAGTAATAGGAGGCTTTTTAAGAAGCTGGACTGAATAAGAAATTAGAGTTGTGTCAGATAGGTGAAAAGAAAAGGGAGGTAAGGATGCTGACAAGATGATTAGAGTAACACTTCAAGAAAGCCTAAATATCACAAGAATGAAGAGAAGTTGGAAAAAAAAAATAAGGAGGGTAGAAGGGACTGGAAATTTCAAATAGACTGAATTAAAAACTCTAACAATAGTGATTATTTAATGCTTGCTGAATCAAGTTTATTACTGATTGCTTTGCTCATTTAACAACAACAACAACAAAAACCCAGGAGAAAGTGTATTATCTATGTGAGAAAAGTGGAGGCACAGGAGCTTGTCATTTAAGTTTACAGGTAATGATAGGGTTTAGATCAAGGCATTAAAAGTCAAGTATACATAATATGCACTGAGTGCGTATGCATGTACAACACAGAAAATGGCAAAACAGATTCAGGGAATATGGATGAACAGATGTGGAAAGTCTTTGTACTGTTTTTAAAATATTTATTTTTATTTATTTTACTGCACCAGGTCCTAGCTGCAACATGTGGGATCTTTGAGATCTTCACTGTGTGGCACTGTCATTGTGGATCTTTATGTTGCATGTTAGCTCCTAGCTGAGGCATGGAAGATCTAGTTCTCCGACCAGGAATCAAACCCAGACCTCCTGAACTGGGGAGAGGGGAGTCTTAGCCAGGGAAGTCCCTCTTGGAACTACTTTTACAACATTTTTGGGAGATTAAGATCGTCCCCCCTCCCCTAAAAGAAGTTTTCACAAAAAGTTTATCTGCTTTCCAAAACATGTTCTTCTCCCTGATTTTACCATAACCATTTTCCCTAACCTCTAGTTTAAAACCCTAAGTAATCTTTGATATTTATGCCTCCCATTTCTAACATAAAGAAGGATCCAAGTTCTATACATTCTAACTTGGTAATGTTTCTTGACACCAAATTGTTACTTAAATCTGAGCTATAGAGATGCAGAATGTAAAAATATAAGGTTGGATATAAGATTTCAAAGCCTAAGTCACCAAAACTTACCGATAAGGAAACAACTTTAATAAAACTCAATGCAGGAAGTGATGACTTGATGTCAAAGCCAGTAACCAAGGTAAACTCATCATATGAAAATCAGAACTCAATTTTCAATACAGAAGAAATAAACATCAAACATGCAATAATATCATTTAAAATATGTAATAATAAATATCATTTGAGGTTAAGAGATTTTAAAAGATTCAAGTTTTATTTTCAAAACTTACTCTATTACAATAGAGCTGAATATCAAGGATAAAAAGTTAAAGCAACAAGACACTGATAAGTCAATCAACAAATGTATTTCAACTGTTGTAGAAACATTTTGAAGTACATTAATGCAAAAAGCATAAGAATCAATGCACTACAGACTGTAAAAGGAGGGGTGACTACTAACTAAATTGTGTCTCCCCAAAATTCACATGGTGAAGCCCTAAACATCAATTAACATAAGGTATTTGGAGCTGGTACCTTTGGGAGGTAACTAGGGTTAACTGAGGTGATGAGAGTGGGCCTCATATGGGATTAATACTCCTAAGTACTATAGAATGGAAACATTTATATATGTGGGTTAGAATGGGACAAACGTAGAATGGTAAAGACTAGAGATCTCTTCAAGAAAATTAGAGATAAGGGGACATTTCATGCAAAGATGGGCACAATAAAGGACAGAAATGGTACAGATCTAACAGAGGCAGAAGATACTAAGAAGAGGTGGTAAGAATACACAGAAGAACTGTATGTACAAAAAAGATCTTCATGACCCATATAACCATGATGGTGTGATCACTCACCTAGAGCCAGACATCCAGGAATGAGAAGTCAAGCGGACCTTAGGAAGCATTACTAAGAACCAAACTAGGGAAGTTGATGGAATTTCAGCTGAGCTATTTGAAATCCTAAAAGATGATGCTGTGAAAGTGCTGCACTCAATATGCCAGCAAATTTGGAAAACTCAGCAGTGGCCACAGGACTGGAAAAGGTTAGTTTTCATTCCAATCCCAAAGAAAGGCAATGCCAAATGTTCAAACTACCCCACAATTGCACTTACCTCACACGCTAGCAAAGTAATGCTCAAAATTCTTCAAGCCAGGCTTCAATAGTACATGAACCAAGCACTTCCAGATGGTTCAAGTTGGATTTAGAAAAGGCAGGGGAACCAGAGATCAAATTGCCAACATCTGCTGGATCATACAAAAAGCAAGAGAACTCCAGAAAAACATCTACTTCTACTTCATTGACTACCCTAAAGCCTTGGACTGTGTGCATCTCAACAAACTGTGGAAAATTCTTAAAGAGAAGGGAATCCCAGACCACCTTACCTGCCTCCTGAGAAATCAGCATACAGGTTGAGAAGTAACAGTTAGACTGGACATGGAACAGCGGATTGGTTTCCAATTGGGAAAGGAGTACATCAAGGCTGTATAGCGTCACCCTGCTTATTTAACTTACATGCAGAGCACATCATGAGACATGCCGGGTGGGATAAAGCACAAGCTGGAATCATGATTGCCCAGAGAAATATCAATAACCTCAGGTATGCGGATGACACCACCCTTATGACAGAAAGCAAAGAGGAACTAAAGAGCCTCTTGATGAAAGTCAAAGAAGACAGTGAAAAAGCTGGCTTAAAATTCAACATTCAAAAATTGAAGATCCTGACATCGAGTCTCATCACTTCATGGCCAACAGATGGGGAAACAATGGAAAGAGTGACAGACTTTATTTTCTTGGGCTCCAAAAATCACTGAAGCCATGAAAAACCTACATAGCATAAGTAAACAGATGTTACTTTATCAACAAAGGTCTGTCTAGTCAAAGCTATGGTTTTTCCAGTAGTCATGTATGGATGTGAGAGCTGGGACCACAAACAAGGCTGAATGCTGAAGAATTCATGTTTTTGAGCTGTGGTGTTGGAAAAGACTCTTGAGAGTCCTTGGACTGCAAGGAGCTAACAAAGATAGAGAAGATTGATATATAACTCCAGAAAACAGCATTCATCACTCACATTTTAACTAGATCTTCTATTTAAAGTAATCAAGACATTCACCACACTCTTGAGTTCCAGGTCAACCAGCATTCACAAAATTCTACCTTTCTTTTTAAATTAACTTTTATTGGAATATAGTTGATCTACAGTGTTGTAAAATATTATCTTTCTAAAAAGCTTACTTTTGATTAATCCTTCCTCCAGTTGCTTGACTTTAAACACACTAATCAAAGTACTAATCTTTATGTACTCCTTAAATACAAGACAAATAAGAATCAGAGTATTTGAGGCCGAAAGTTATTTTATATTTCAACAGTCAATATGAATTAATGGGACCAGAAATATGAATATATTGGACACTGTCCTTTCTTATTTGTCAAAAACCTCAAAAAAGACCTGGAAAGTACACACCACATATGATACACACATCTGAAAGAGTAACAATGCATTAAATGACTTTTTTAAGATTTAAAAAGATCTTTGAATGTTGAGTAGAACTAAACTGGACCTATAGCTATATAGTCATAGTTCAAGAACTGACTTTCATAAACACAGAATACAGATCCAGTCTGTTCAAATCAAAAAGGACAGTTAGTGACAGCTAGAAGTGTGATACTACTGCTTTATAAAAACTGCTACTTAAACAGAAATCTAATGTGCAACGCTGGAACTGTGACAGTTCTACTGAATCTTGTACTTATCACACTGTTTATATTATGCTCAATTCTTGTCTTCATTAAGATAAGCAATAAAAACAAACTAAACTGGATACAAAAGAAAAATTTTCTGTTCAGTTTATCCACAGGTGAAACAAGTCCTATCTTAAACTCATTCTCTCCTTTCACCATTAGCCAAGCAAACCAAGGAGCTGTGAACTGAAGTGATACATACTTTTGCTGAGGCACAAAATGTACATCCAATACCATGAGGTATGTGAGAGAAGGGTGCTTCTAGGAAATAAACCTAAGATATTCTCTCTCTCTCCTGTTGTTCCATGGCCATGGTTTGTTTTGTTTTTTATAGAAACAGTAACTCTTGTGAAGAGATACGTAACTGTTTCTGTCCGGGGGGGGGAAGGGGAGAAGAGCTCTGAAAAGAAAGCCAAATCCTGGTGCAGATGATAGAAGCCAAGAGAAAATGAAGAGGTCTGAATGCTATTGCGGTGTTCAGACATTTGGAAACTTAGAAGACCTTAAAATATGAATGTTAAAGGTAGACCACAGCATCTTCCTGGGCACCAGATACATTCAAGCAGAAGCAAGATAAACCTTTATCAAAAATATTTTGGAAGGTAACTTCTGCTTTGAATGAGAGGTTGAACTGGTCAAGTTCTACGGTCACTTTCATTTTTAATTGTTATAATCACTTTGTTGTTTAGTCGCTAAATCGTATCCAACTCTTTAGTGATTCCATGAACTGTAGCCCACCACGCTCTTCTTGTTCATAGGATTTCTCAGGCAAGAAACTGGAGTGGGTCGCCATTTTCATCTCTAGGGGATCTTCCTGACCCAGGGATCGAGCTCACACCTCCTGAACTGTGGACAGACTCTTTACCACTGAGCCAACCAGAGAGGCTCATAATCAGTAATTCTAAAGTCTGAATGACATAACGCTATTTGCAGCAACATGAATGGGCCTAGAGATTATCATACTAAGTAACTCAGACAAGATAGATAAGGATATGATACTGCTTATATGTGGAATCTAGGGAAATAACAAATGAACTGACTTACCAAACAAAAATAGATTCTCAAAGAAACCAAACATGATTCCCAATGAGAAAAGAGTTGGGGCAGGGATAAATTAGGAGTTTGGGATTAACAGATACATGCTACTATATATAAAAGAAATAAACAACAAGGATCTACTGTATAGCACAGGGAACTACATTCACCTTCTTGTGATAAATTATAGTAGAAAAGAATATATAGGTATAACTGAGTCACTGTGCTGTACACCTGAAACTAATATAATATTGTAAACTAACCACATTTTGATAGAAAATAAATTAAAAAAATAAAGCAAAGAGTGACGGCCAGTATTTCTTAAGATCATCTGCTTCTATAATAGTAAAGCTAATAATATCGCCATATGTTGAATGCCTCTACTACAATATCACTACAGCAAAAGCACTAAAAATTGTCACTCTAAAAAACAAAGTATAATACAAATAAATCTGTTGGCATTCTAATCAAAATGGTAGAAGCACTCAGGCTGTTAGTAACTGAAAAGTGAAATTAAGACACTGGGGCCAAGAAAGCCTTAACAATCAGAAAAGAAATGTAGCCATCAAATCTTCTGTACTATAAACTACTATCAACCAGCAAAGTGAAGCTGTGTGCCTATCACTTCCTTTGTCAGGGCACTCTTTTGGACAACCTGAAATATCTTAAAATTGTTTCTATTACACAATTACTTCTCTTAAAAATATGATTCAGGTTAAATCTCAGCTCTAACTTTTAGTTAGTAGCTGGGTGATATTTTTAAAGCATAATTGTGGCATACACATATTATGGCATAACCATACACATATTATGGCATAAGCATTTTCTGTCATTAAATGTAATTCTGAATTTTTCTTCCGGCCTGTTGTGAGTCTTAAGTGTGTACAGAGCTGTTAAATGGTGTCTAGTACTTAATAATGAGCTTAATAAATGGCAATTTAACATTTTCAAATTTCTATGTAATAAATAAAAATTAACACATAAATAATTTCTTAGTCAACTGTTTTTTGCAAGGTTTAGTATGCTTGGTATTATATAGAAGAGAAGCACTCTCTTAAGATGGTCATCCAACATCATTAATTATTCAAAACTTTTCATAGAACTAAAAAGCTGTCTCTAAGGGTTGAAATTTAAAGTTTAAATTTTTAAGTGTAGAAAACTGATTAGCATCCCTCTCCATCAAGCACTGGCTCTATTCCTCCACCATTAAAATGATCTATCTGGAGACATGTTAACTTACCCAGCTCTTTCTACTTCCATTTTTATACTATGTTTTCAGGTTTGCGACAAATACAACCCAAGAAAAAAAATTGGGGGCGGGGGGGAGTTTGGTGGTGGTGATGGTGAGGTTAGGATTTCATGCAATCAGCACACGTTAAGCTGTTCTTGACGTTTCAATCCATATTCAACAGTTCACATCAAGAGAGATAATTTGTCTGTCTCCAAACTGTCAGAAGACTCTGATTCTAGAGCTGGGAGATATTTCACCTTTCTACATTCTGTTTTGTTCTACATGTAACTACACATATCAAAACTTACAGAACTGTACATTGAAAAATCCAATTTTTCTTAATCTAAATTTTAACACTTATACAGCAATATAACCATCCTTCCATATCTGTCAAAAGCTTTATTTCAATAACATCCATTCCCTGCTTTTGAAATAAAATTCCTCTATCTGTCCCATTTCAGAAGCAATTTTTCATGTAATATTCTTCAGTTAAGATCTACAAAATTTAAACCAAACATTAAGTTACTTAAAAGTACAGGTCAAACAACAATAATCATTTTGTCAAAACGTTTAGTGTTTTTTTTTTTAAAAAGATTAAATAGTTAAGTATAGTTTTACTCATGTATGCTCTTTCCTCTCTGAAAGCTGATAATCTATGTATATTTTAATATACTGTTCCCAAATTACTAGAAATATTTAATAAGCTACAGTGCCCATCTTTAAAATACACTAGATAAACTGGAATTCTGTACTTGCTGTTGCGCAACTACTTAACACATCTTGGTAATAAGTTCTAAGCTTTCTGTTCCTAGAGACCATTTCTCCAGTCTCCCAATTGTTTTTGACTTTGTTCTAAAGGCTAACATCTCTCCTTAAGGAGCCTTTCAGAGCACTGGCCTTCACAGGGCCTCTGTGCAAACAGAAAAACACACCCTCTGGGAAGAAACAGAGACTCCTCTTGGTAAAGAGGTTGATGCCCTGGGAGGGAGAAGAGGAAGCACAACTTCCCCTAGGAGGCCTACACAGGGCACAGGACTCTGCAAACAGATTATGGGATGGATTGCAGCCCTGCACTTTCAGATTATACATTAGGGAAGAAAGAGGAAGGAAGATCAATTATTAACTTCTGTAAACACCCATTCTCTAACTACATATACATCCATGAGGAGATCTTCCAGTCTTATTGAGAATATCCTCAATGGAAGCCTTCAAATTTCTATTTTTCACATTTTTCTGTTTTAAATGTGGTTAAGACTCATGTTAGTCACTCAGTCGGTGTCTGACTCCACGATCCCATGGACTGTAGCCCATCAAGCTCTTCTGTCCATGGAATTCTCCAGGCATGAATACTGGAGTGGGTAGCCATTCCCTTCGTCAGGGAATCTTTCCAAACTGGATCAAACCTGGGTCTCCAACACTGCAGGTGGATTCTTTACCGTCTGAGCCATCAGGGAAGACTCATGTGATTTCAAAGATCATTACATTCAAAAAGCATAGGAAACAAATTTAATGTGATCTTTATAACAATCCTCTAAGATAGGGAAAACAGGTATTATTCTTTATATTTTCCAGATGAATAGCGTATCTACAATTTGAAGAAGCCAAGTCACTTGCCCCAAAAGTTTAACAGCTTTTGGCACAAAGTGACAAAAGGACTAACCCCCTAGGTTTAAAAAACTCCTAGTCCAGAGCTCATTTGAATATTCAACCTACCTAAAAATTATGAAGTCTCACTACTAACTCCCCTATGCTTAACTTTTCAACATCATTACCTGACCTATATTCTCTTAGGGTCCACCAACAATCACTCAAGCCAAAGCCAAGAGCCAGTTTTCACATATTTTTCTGAATTTGGCTACATTTGGCTCTAACAAACCCTAATTTTCAGACTTTTCTTTTCCACTTTGATTTCTGTAGTGACAAGGTACTCATTAGTGTTCTCCTTCTCTTGCCATAGATTGTCTTAGACATCCTATTACATTTCTCTGTCTAAATAAACCCATTCCATCTTGCAGTTTATCCTGGTCATAGCTGACCCAAGTATGTAATTAAGGTTCTAATTTGTATCTCTACTCCTGTAATGCTACTATTTCCTGTTTGATGAATCTGATCTATTTCTAGACTTTCATCATTTCTGTCCTTCATTAATTGTAACTGGTGCCCGATTCTATGCAGTATTCATTTCTTACAACAGTTACGTTCCAAAGGGTGGAATACAAATAACTACTGATAGTATATTATATGATTTTAAGCGGTCCATAGAGGGATATTTAAAATTACATGTTTACTTCAACACATGTTGAGGGAAAACTCTAACACCAAATAATTATGTAAATTTTCTCTCAAATTCATTTAATTAAAAGACAGTAGGCTGAATTAAAGAAAAATGTTGACAGATAGTTTGAAGATAAAGCAAAAACTGTGAATGACTAAAGTTTGGAAACACTGGCCACTGGGAAATTCATGTAATATACAAGTCAAGCACTGAGGCCCTGGGTCAATGATTCAAATCTCACTTACTAAGTAACTTTGAAGATCACACAGTAAATTTTAATACTAAAGACTGTGAGCATCTTGGCAGTAGGAACCAAAAGCCATTTTCCTCTGATGCACTGTGCCTTACAAAATTAAAAGAATCTGTAATGTTTGTTAAATAAATCTAAAAATTAGGAAGGATAATCTGATGCAAGTAAATCTCACAATGTACAGTACAGAAACACAAACTACCTGAAAGCATTTGATTCCAAAAGGTAAATAAAGTGGGGGGGGATGATGGGGTATTCTTTTGCCTCACTATTTGTCAGCTGAACCTTAGTTGTGGGTCCAATCTCCTTGTTTCCTAATCTCATTCATTTAACATATAATAAATTCTAGGCATATGCCAACTATTGTACAAAGTGATAGGAACACAAAAACTGTCTAGTAAGGGAAAACAGACTAGTATCAGAACAGACAAGTAAACAGACTACTACTAGATGATGTTATGTAAATAATACCTAATAATGTTTTTTAAAACTAGAAGTGCTCCACAAATGCTGAAGATGCCCTACTCTTCTTTAATGTAGAACACCTAGCATCACCACATATGGATCAGTGTATTACACTGACAGAAATAATTCCATTGCTATCTTGTGTTCAACTCTAGGTATAGACTAAGCACATAAAAGTTTTTGTCTGCCAACCAGACAACTGTTGAAACTCAGCAACAGCCTTTCTTCTGATTTGCCAGCAAATATGTTCACACACAGGTCCCAAAATGTGATAGGCATTCTGTCAATCAAGAGCAAAATAATGACTAGAAATATAACTGGCAAAAAGGTCAGACTATATTTAGCCTGGGGGGAGGGTGGTGGTGGTGGACACACAATAAAAAGTTTACTGAAGTTAGCCTCCCCAGAGAACACTTTTACCCCAAAAGATGTACTGACTGATGCATCAATGGCATTATTGAGAATTTTTAAATGTTATGACTCAAAACTAACATATCAATTCTCAAGATTTATAAACAACAGTTAACACAGACTAAGTTTTCACAGGGTTAGCCAGCTCATAAAGTGACAAGTTTTGCTTTACTGAAGGTATATTAGTCATAACTCAAGCAGACACAACTTTTGGATCTCCTTCATGGTAAGAATAGGGTTCTATACCAATTTGTGTTAACATTTTATCAGTGATCAATCCTTGCCTTACATAAATATGGCATAAATAGAATCTGAAACACAAGTTACTCAAGTGACTTACACACTGAAGTGGTGTTTGGGGGATGACAGAGGGAGGAAATCACTTGGAGGTTTAATGTAGTCTGGGAGGACATAATCTAGTCTTCAAACATATATTACCAGTAAAGACAGAGGGGTAAGGGTAGAGGAGAGACAGGAATTGGGATGAGCCTGAACTTCTGTATTTTCAGCCAGGCCCAATACACTGATATCAGGTATACTGACTCCAAAACATGAAGAAATCTTTAAGAAACAAAACCTAACACACAAGTGTTTTGTAAAAAAGATATTCGAGTCTAAGAATACCTTAAAAAAGGGGGGGGGGACTATTTATTAAGTTCTCAAAGAAGGTATACCCTATTCTGAAAATATACAGGTTACCCTATGCTGAGAGTGTTTTCTTCTACCATTTTCCTGCCATTCTCCTTCCACTGCTAGCTGACCTCTTGGTATGTATTGAGCACAGCAATAGGCCCTTTACATACATTATCTATGATAATCCTATAACAAGACTTAGAAGGAGTTTTATCATCTTCTCCAGTTTACAGATGAGAAAATATTTTATCAATACAGGCCAGATATCAGAATTTAAAACTCATGTTATACCACAGAGTTTTATTCAATTGGCCTTTAAATCATATAAAGTACAAAAATTAGTTTCTACCCCATTCCCAGAATAGCTGTAATCTATTTTTTACATCTTGCAACACTTTAACCTTCACATGCAACAATGTTTCTATACTAACTCAAGCAAAACAAAAACTAGGCTAATACTGTATCTCAGTCACTACAGTTTACAAAATTAAAAAGAACAAGGAGACAGCTTGACAGCTCAGAGCATCCCCTTTCTGTTTAGACAATCTGGGTTTGAATCTATGCAGCACCATAAAAAACTGCTGTGTGACCTTGGTCAAACCACTTTGATTTCTCAAATTTAATTTCCTCATCTGTAAAATGGGGATGATGATAGTACCTCCCTCAAAGGCTTGTTGTAAGATTAACAAAGAGAATGTCTGTAAAGAGCATATTTCTGTGCTCAGTAAAGGTCAACTAGTGGAGGTGGGAAAACAACCATATATATAACTCACTCGACCAAAACACAAAAGTAAAATTAAAAGTCTATATTCTGAAAATTCCATTACAGAAAAGGAGAGAATTATTAGTTGACTATACGCTAGAAACTCAAATTCCATCTATTCCCCTTCTTTTTAGGAGATCAATGCATCTGAGGTGGGCCAGAAAAGATGCTGCAATGCATCTGATGGCACACACCTAAAAATGGCTCCAGTCAAAGCAGCATCTTAATTACCAACAGGGGCGGTTAAATCTACTTTTAACAAATGCTGGAGTTGGACCTGGTGGGCGCTTAAGTTATCATCCTATCATTTCTATCTGCAGGAGTAAGCCATCAAGCCCTCAAATCAAGAATCCTGATTCTTCTGAGGGCATTCCAAATGAAAATCTACAGCACAGCCGCCTACTGTACAATTCCAAATAGCCTGGTGAGGTATGAATCTATGGACCTGGGTTGAAGATCGGTCAATGCGGAAATCCGGGTAGCCTTAGAAGCCAGCAAACATCAGGCATGTCAGAAACCTCAAAAGAATATCAGATCAGGTCAAAACAAATATACATCCCTTTAAAGGAATTAGACACATTCCCCTCGAGGAAAGGAAGAATTTAACAGGATTCCTATTGCCCGCTCCCACCCGCCAAGCCTTTTGCTTCAAGTCCTAAAGTGGGGCCTTTACCGTAACACCAATACTAGCGCTATCTCAAAGACAGGAAGCTGCAGGGTGGGATTCACCCTGCAGGTTAGGGGATGGAGAGGCCTAGGGGGAGAAAAGGGTACCCGAACCCGCCTCTGGAGTGGGGGTAGCAAGTCCCTAGCGTAAGTAGGAATGGTCCTGATTCCCTCAAGAGCCCCTGACCGAGCCGATCTTTAACCCGGTCTCTCCCGCACACGACTCATTGCAAATTTCACCCTCATTGAACGCGAAGAGGCAGGCATTAAAGGGCCTACATGAGCCCTTCAGCCTGAGGGACGCGTGCCCACGCTACGAAAAGAGACCGCGCACCCGTCTATCCCGCGGGAAGGAAAACTCCCTTCCCTTAACCGGCAACAAGCCTGAGCTAAGGCCTGGGTGGGAGGAGACCGACGGGTCCGGAACTCCCGCTGCAGACCACATGGGGCGGATCCGACTCCGGTTTCCCGCTCCCCGGGCCGGAGGCCGAGACTCCCCCAGAAGCAGAGACGATGGTAGTAAACGAGAAAAAAGGGGATGACCGACCCCAAGGCCCCACTGCACGCCGCTCCCCCGACGCTGGGCACCAGGGTCGGGGTGCGCCCGGGCCGCCCCACGCCAGCCCTCCCCGATGGGGCCCGCTTGGATCGCAGCTCCTACGCCCTCGCTTTCCTTACCCGCCAGGGTGAGTGTCAAGCTGAGTATGTTTGCGTACTTCGAGGGGTTCCGCCGAGTTCTGATACGGGGAGAGGGGAGGGGGAAATAGGGGTAGGGGGCGGCTGGAAGGACCACGGGACCCGGAAAGCCGAAGCTACAGGACAGACAAACCGCCAAAGCACTTTCGCTGCCGCCCGAGAGGGAGATAGCGAGCGAGAAAAAGAAGCAAGATGGCGGCTAGCCAGCCCCTACGTACGACGTCATGCGGCGGCGTGCGTAAGGCGAATCCCCGCAAGACCGCCCACACGGCGCGGAGGCGGCCGGATCACGTGAGGACTCCGTGGCGGCCCAACCCCGCGGAAGGCTACGGCGCCTCTTGCTGGCTGGAGGGAGTTCCTACGATTAGAGCTCGCTCTGCAGGGTAAAGGTTTTGTCTGAGATCTCTCCAACAACTCTTAAGAGACCTCAATTACAGGTTGTTATGCCTCAGAGAAGTGAGCACTCTCGGTAGGTGCCGGATAGTTGTGTGACTTGGTTCAAACGACAGTTTGGCAGTTTAATTAAAATTAAGCTATGCATAAAATTTTACCTTGATATTTGGCAATATGTTGATATTTTCTAGAAAGGTGCAAACACGACACTCAGTATTCATAACACCAAAACCTGTGTTGATAAAGATATAGAGATAAGTGCATTATGATATATTTATAGTATGGAATATTTGGAAACCATTAAATTCTGAGTAATGGCTAAAGATAAGGAAATGCTTAAGCCATAATATGCTTATGCTGTAAATATGCTATAAAAACACACATTAAAAAACATACATATATGCATATTAATAGAAAAAACTTTAAAATATATTCTGAACTATTTGTAATTTGAAACAGTAATAGTTTTTAGAGCCATCAGATTTTTAAAAGAAATATTATGTTCACCTTTCTATAATACCCAGATTTTACAGTCAGAAAAATGGTTTGGTTGTTTTTGTTTTAAAATTTTTGGCTGCACCCACGTGCATGTAGGACCTTAGTTTCCACCCATGGGCATGTGGGACCTTAGTTTCCCCACCAGGGATTGAACCCTTACCTCTATGTTGGAAGGCATAGTCTTAATCTCTGAACCACAGAAGTTGTCTCAGGAAGAGTTGTAGTGTGTAATGAAAAAAATTCATGACTCATAAAATTTTTATGAGAAACAAATGATAAATGGATGCGTACATATACACTGTGTATATAAGTATATATAGTGTGCATGCACCTATAACTATATAGCATTGTGTTTCAGATTTAAAAAGATTGCATTTTTTAGGCTTTAAATAAAGCTCAAACAGGTTAGCTGTCTTCTACACCATTATGATTATGAAATTGTCACTGTAGCAGTGTTGGAACAAATAAAATAATAAAAGAGACGTAAATCACAGGCAGTCATTGATATCAATGATCTTTTGAAATGGAAGCGCTTGGCTAGTGTAGCCAGGGAAAGGCCTGCTGGCTGCTGTCAAGCAGACAGGAAGCATTACTTAGGTGAATTTTCCAGAATACTCTAGAATGTTGTCTGGAGTATGTTAGAACAGAAATATCTTTCATTAGCAACATGGAACAGCTCCAGCAATCAGATGAACTTACCTTAACCAAGGTCACAAGACTGGCATGTGCAACCAAAATAGTTATTAGTTTCCAAGAGCTGTAATTTGTATACCTGAATACTCATGATGGAAAGCCAGTGCATTTTCTATGTAGGCAAACTTACTCAGGAAACCAAAGACATTATCAGAAGGTCGCTTGATGAGCACAAATTCAGAACAAGTTGAGTGGTGTGTGTAGACTGTTCTTGATTCATCTATCTCCATGACAGGACAGTTTTGTCCCAAAGATAGAAATACTCAAGTTTCCAATAGTCACAGCTTTATATATTGATCTCCATTACAGTAGGGCCATCTTGCTGCTCTGTTAATTTGGGCTTCTTCTCTCCTGACAGCATTTGGATGGACACTGGCCCTCAAGTGCCTCTGTATGCTCTTTTCTCTGTTTCCAAGGCTACCCAAACCTTTTAGCAATATTCTTCAATAAAAATCAAGTCACAATCAAGTCAGGCAAGTTTGCGTTTTAAAGGTGACTTTGCCTACTTCAGCTCGTATCCATTGTATATAATCTTAAAGTTTAACTTTGAGGAAGCGGTCTTACTATCCCTATTTCAAATATTTTGGGGAAAATTTGACTGCCGTCACTATGTATTGGTACAATGTCCAAAGCCAAATAGTACTCTTTGAAAAGTTTTATTTTGTTTTGGATTATTTACAAATCTCCCATAACACCCTTTTGGTGTAGCTAAATTTGTCATAACAAAAATGTTTTCATGACAGTTTGAATGAAAACATGCACCTAATTTCCTGTTCTGCTTTTTAAACATTAAGGTAACGTTATCAAATTGCCAATTGATAGATGAAATAAGGGCAGTCTAGTTTTTTACTGAAAACAAATTGATTCTCCAGACAATATGACCTACTTTGTTTGTGATTGTCCAGCCTTATTTGCTAGTGGTTTCATTGAGTTTCTACCCTTCTCATTGGGATTGAATCTGTAAAGCTGTAGATACTGAAAATTTATGAGGAATGAGATGAAAAATAAAAGAACCAAGGAAGGTTTCATGCTTCGTTAGTAATGGTGTTTCTTAAATGTTTGTGTGCACCTGACAATTTTAGTTTCCTTTCACCAATAGTCCAGCAAACCATATTTAGTAAATTGTGAAATAGTATGAGCCCAATGTTATGAAAGCCATAATTCCCAAATACTGAATGAAATTATAAGCTCATTTTGTAAACCTCAACAAATATTATAATTTTGCTAATAAAAAATATATTGCCATTGCTTTGAAAAATTACTTTTGTGAACTTCGAAGAAGTTATATACTAAATATATTATATGTTATATAAAACATTCCATTATGTATAAAATAATGGAATATTACTTTAAAGATTTCCATTATTAAACTATTATTAATTTGCTTAGCAGACCCTTTTTTATAATGGAATAAATGGTACATTTTGGCTAAAAGCATTGTTCATTTATTGCAAGTTGTGTGTCAAAGAAATTTGAATAATTGGGATTTACTGTCCACTCTCATAATTTTCTTGGCTGAGAAGAGAAACTAAGTTCTTGGAGCAGTGGATTTAAGTGAAGAGGGTGTAATGTCATTAATGAACTGATAATATCATGGAGAAGAAAGGAGGGGAAAAGGAAGGAGATGGAGGAAAGAGACTTACTGGTTTACAGTTTTGCCTCAGGTTGGAAAAAAAAGTCAGGAAATGAGTAATGGTATAGGGCAAGGATCCAGAGACCAAAAGGAAAGGGAGAAATCTAGGGAATGCAAAGTAGAAATGATTACAAAGAAGCTAGGCAGGTGGTAATTGAAAATACAGAAAAGGTGATTTCTAAATGTTTTAGGCCAGATAAACTTGAGAAGTTGCTGATAAACATAAATACAGTACTCAGTTATTACGTCTAAAATTGTAACTTTGGTTGCTACTTGTAGCGTTTCTGAAAGTGTAAGTCATATAACTTTTTTGTTGCCCAACTAATTGTATGCTGCTGCTGCTGCTGCTAAGTCACTTCAGTTGTGTCCGACTCTGTGCGACCCCATAGACGGCAGCCCACCAGGCTCCCCAGTCCCTGGGATTCTCCAGGCAAGAACACTGGAGTGGGTTGCCATTTCCTTCTCCAATGCATGAAAGTGAAAAGTGAAAGTGAAGTTGCTCAGTTGTGTCCGACTTGTAGCGACCCCATGGATTGCAGCCTACCAGACTCCTCCATCCATGGGATTTTCTAGGCAAGAGTACTGGAGTGGGGTGCCATTGCCTTCTCTGAACCAATTGTATATAAAATGTGTAAATGAAGCCATGAATTCAAATCATTTATTGCCACATAGTAATGAAAGGAAGTAAGGTTGATAATACATTTCTCTTTTTTAATTGACATATATGTATATATGCATCTGTGTTCTCAGATTCTTTTCCATTACAAGATGTAGTTCCTTTATCTATTTTATATAAAGTAGTATGTGTCTATTAATCCCAAACTCCAAATTTATCCCTCCCCCACTCGTTCCTCTGTGGTAATCATTTTGTTTTGTCTTAAGTCTCTTTCTGCTTTGAAAATGAGTTAATTTGCATCTTTTTTTAGATTCCACATATAAGTGATATCATATGATATTTGTCTTTCTCTGACTTATTTCTCTTGGTATGATAATCTCTAATTCCATCCACAGTTGCTGCAAATGGCATTGTTTCCTGATAGTACATTTCTTTGTTAGCACTAGAACTAGATATTTTGAATAACCTTTAGGCTTCTATGGAAGAAGAGAATTTCATGTGGTACAAAATTTCATGCCCAGTTCAGATTCTGTTTCTTTGTATTCTCCATTCTTATTTCTTCTGGGGTTAATTAAACAGTTATTTCAGAAATAGTTCTTTGTGTTGCTGAGAGTATCAGTGAGTTAATTGCTTCAAATGGGAATTAATAGTAAGCACAATACTCGTAGGATTGGACCATTGTTAACTTTATAAAGAAAAGAGCAATAGTGATTCAATGAGAATTGAGAAAAAGCTTCTCAAAGTTTTTAACAGCCTGGGTAAATTTCAATGAAATGAAACTCTTCATTTCAGTGTTCATTATTACCTACATGAGAGTTTTAATTGGAAAGTCTTAATCATTATAGTATTAATAAAATTTATTGTTGTTGTTCAGTCATTTAAGTCATGTCTGACTCTTTGCAACCTCATGGACTGTAGCATGCCAGGCTCCTCTATGTTCTCCTATCTCCTGGAGTTTACTCAAATTCATGTTTATTTAGTCAGTGATGCTATCTAACCATACTACCACCTGTTAGGCTACATATTATCAGGCCACCTGCCCAACCTTGGAAAATGCTAGGATGATGAGTCATCTCAGTTTGCATGAGACTGTCAAGATGTTAGTATTCAAGGTCCCATGATCCAGAAAAGAGTCCAGGGCAGAATGGGGCAGTTAGTTACCCAGTGCTGGCCACAATGAAGCAGAGACATAGATCTTAGTTGTAAAGTTCTTCCACATTACTGTCTCCTTTTTATCTCTATGATCTGCTGAGAAGATGCCCTTTCTGGAGACCACTAATTCACCTGCCAAGACATAAGAGACATGGGTTTGATCCCTAGGTCTGAAAGATCCCCTGGAGGGGGGGCATGGCAACCCACTCCAGTATTCTTTTTTTTTTTTTTTTTTTTT